>OX422222.1:91041708-91641708 GCA_949130495.1 Sambucus nigra | reverse complement strand
TGACGTGACACACCCCAATACTTTTTACAAAAAAAAAACCTTTTGATTTATTTCCAAATCATTAATGTCCAATTCAAAAATTTATAAATAATAGTGAGTATAATTACTCATAACCCAGATTAACTAATTTCATCGAATTAATTTAATCCTTATTAAATTTTATTTTATTTAAAAAATATACGGGGTATTACATTCTCCCCCCTGATAACAGAATTCCATCCAAGGAATTCAAGGTAGAATAAAGTCATAATTTATTTGCACCGTTAAATTATATTTATACCCAATTAGTCCATACTCATATTCTTTGATATAAATGAGAAGGCTCATCTATGCCTATCATAACATCAATGAGGTACCCATATATTTCACATTACATACACGCACACATATACCATTAGCAAATATGAATGACACATATACATCTAGTATGCACCATTATTACCAAGTATATCCATACCACAAGTACACCACCGCATACGTACTCGTAAAAAGAAATAACCATCCTAGTATCCGACTTCCCTCAACTCCTAACTTTTCCCAATTTCGTGCATGGGACGTCTCTCAAGAGAAATCCAAACAAGGAACCTTCTTGATACAGTACTGCAAGGAAAATAAAAATAACCACTTATGCTAAGCATATAAATTTCCATATTTTTTTATTTTTCAAACCAACCACTTATCTCGTTATAAGAGTTATACCAAACTCCTTTAGAGTCAACCACTCTACAATGCTCGATATCTCAATTACCATAATATAGGTAGGACATTATCTGCCCATATTTACTCTATAAAGAAATTAGTCATTTCTAAGTCTCCAAAGAAATACCCATGCAAATCAGGTTAACCGTTACCACTTCAATGACAATGTTACTATAAAACATTATACACGATCATATACAATCTCAATAATCGAAGCGATCACTAGCCTTAATTTTACTTCGTTGTATATACTTGCAAAGATAATACTTTCCCAAAGTATACCATCACGTGATCTCGCAAATGCATTCCCCCCACATAAAAGACCCTTGCTCTCACCTGAGCATTGCCCGATTTATCCTAAAATTTCAAGTTTATTCACACACATCTACCTCCTATAGTTATTCAAAAAATTTATTTCACACTCACATGTTGCTTCCCTAAGCATTCTCAACTTTCTAAAGGTTCTTACACGATGTAGTTTCCCATTAAAATTTACTGTTTCAAAACTAGGCTCACCCATTTATCACAATAATCCTCACGGCTACAATGAACACCAATTTCTAATCAATCTCGTCTTTCAGACATGACCACAACTCATAGCGGTCCACATAAAATTAACATATTCCAACTAATTAGGAATTGATTCCAAGGAAAAATATCATAGTCCAACGTAGCTAGCAAATATTCCTAAAATAAACATAAGCCTTACAGTACACATTTATATGTATTCACACACCAATGAAACATTATTCCTCCTCACCCACAACGGTCAATATACAGTACTCTCCCAAATATAAAGTCTATCATTTCCAATGTATTAACAAAATCCAAGTGAACACTAATTTCCAATATCAAACAACACATATCCCATATACTCCAAAGTAGGAAAACACCCTATTTACCACCGATACTATCATTAGTCTCTTTCTCCACAATTAATTTCATTTATAATCCGACGACCATCTCGATGTAGGTTATAGTTTACATGAACTAACCTTTGCTGATGCATTAGTGTATATTACCATATCCTCAAATTTGTTAAATGTCTTTCCTTAAATTACTAGGAACCAAATTGCCCAACTTCTTGAAATTTTAACAAGTGACCCACACGAAGGCCTCCATTGCTCTTTCTCCAAAACATACGCTTTTCCCGAAGGAGTAGTGACCAATCAAAAATCATACAATGATTCCTAATCATAGGGCTCTACATAAAAGGACGCAACGCAGAACGTAATACTCTCAAATACAAACCCTAAGGACAGTAGAACCGTGATCCGATACCAACTATAACAACCCCCATTTTCCCACGTAAAGGTTGGCCAGACACGATACGTTGAAGATGGGGTTATGACCAATTTATACCATTCTCAGCACTAAAGGAATAAAAAAATTATATTTTATGATAAAATCCACAATGGGTAAAAACTTCTGAATAAAATTGCTTTCACATGAATAATAAAAACTGAATCGTCATACAATGTCCATAATGTAAAGATAAGTACAAAGGCTATAACTAAACCCTTAGGCTTATTCCCGTACAAATCCTGGTGTGAAATAAAATGACAAAAATGTTGAAGTACAACCTACACTAGAATCAATGGAGCGAATCCACTACCTCCAATGTAACTGAAAGTCTGATCCATCATCAGTCCTTCGATCCCTATCATTAAGAATACCTGGGTAAAAAATAATTATAATTTAGGTCAAACACCGAGGTGTCTAAGGATTCTTCACTAGTAAATATGCAGTTTGTTACTAACTTATACTTCACGTCTCCCCATCGACTCTCACATGTAATGAGTACCTCACTTATCATCTAGAAACAATCCTACTCGTATTTTCAATCAAATGACAATTGTAACTTCCATTATTTAATCATTCATGTAAAGAATAATCCATTCGAGTATGCAATAACTAAAAGTGGGTACTCATGTCTGACACCCTAATCCCTGAATAAATTTCAGAATATTAATTTCACTATTTTCATACAAGTAGGTGCATTTTCTTACGTCATCATATCCCATAACCCTTGTCTGTCTCTTCATATAATTTAATGATTTAATTCAAACCCCTTGTTGTCGACCTCGTTAGACTATAAGTTTCATTCTCTTTGATTAACAAATTATTATTCTCATTAATAATTGGCTACACCATTACTCGTTCTCTTTAATGTTTTCCTACATTCTTAGAATACCCAATTATTATTCTTATTAATAATTATCTATCACATTATTCTTTAGGATTCATCTTCATCCTTAATTACCCACATCATTTTATTAGCCCAACTTTATTATCATTAAGTAATGTCTACATGTTTAGACTAAAAGGGCACATTCCCACATAAGGTACACCACAATGTGTAATTAGATAAATATATATATATATGTCCGTATATATATATATGTGACACATAAAGGCATCTATCGTTGGTGTCTTGTCCGTGCTCTATCGGAAAGTTTGAAGGAATATCATATCCTAAGCGGACATCACAAATTACACACAAGTTGGGGGCAATCCCTACGGAGGACACCCATACACGGCCCATACCTAGCGGTGATACTGGATGGGTTAGCGTCAACACCTACCTCCCTGTAGGCGGCGCCTTCATATAGTACCTATATGACATATACAATCACTAAGCCCACCTGCGCCGGCGTGTGGTACCCTATCCGAACGCACGAACCCCCGAGCCAATATGTCGGTCCATGAACATTGATATGTCCACACAAATACATATAAATACATATTATCATCCAATATGTATAAGTAGTTACTCTATAACTACTTTAATCCAAGTATATCTCAATCCATATAAATTACAACCTTCTTAGCTGAACATTTTAGTCAATTATTCTGTAACTCATTTTAAGTCGTTATCTTACGACTACCTTTCGATTAAATATTAAGTCTCATACATTGCCCATTTTGACTTTAAATACCATTTACTTTATCATTTATTTTTCTTTAAATACATAGGCATAGTTATTCCCAAACTAACCTTTTCAAAACATTATAGGTATAGTTATTCCCAAACTAACCTTTTCAAAACATTATAGGTATAGTTATTCCCAACTAACCTTACCAACACAATTATAGGTATAGTTATCCCCAACTATGCTTATTCATACATTTAATAATCTTAGCATGTTGTCCTCTTCACTCAAACTTTAATCATTCCAGGTTATTAATAATTATTCGCTTCTTAATACCTTATCAATAAGGTTTATATGTACATATATAAGGAGTCAACTAACGTGAAATGGGTTATATGTACATATATAAGGAATCCTCTAATATGGTTAAGTAGTATCATTCCACTGAAATACCCAGACTCACCCATTCAGTTCGTAACTTCCCCCTTCAAAATTCGTTACACAAAATCCCACCATTAGGTCAAACACACTTTAATAAATTCGATATTTGATAATTTGTTATATATGTAATATATTAAACTGGCTACCTCGTGCCTAAATCCTGTAGCACTCAACCTAAAAATATTTGAGTCACAATCCTCGACTCTTAATTTAATTAATTCACCTTAGTTAATTTTATCCAAATGGTGTCAGTCACCCATAATTCCCGGACTCCCTAACTTGGTCTGTATTTTAACCCCTTGAATTTACTTCACTCAACATTCACTATTTAGATTGATACTCTATCTAAATCAAATATATTTGAAGATCCACCTCCAATGGACCTAAGAATTATCTCCCCTTTAATTTTCTCTACATTGATTAAATCCTAAAAATCTCCCAATAGGACATAAGGGTAGAATCGTCATTTCCAAACAAAATTCTTTCCATCATAAAAATTACATCTCATGTCGTTCGAAAGACATTCAACTTCATTTGAATGACCTGACTAGTCGTTTGAACGACCCCTTATTTTTTCATTCCCTTCATCTTCCTCGTATTACCTGTTCGCCCTTTTTACTTCTGCAAAGTTTATACCCTCACGCTAGGATCTTCTTTGATAAACCCCCAGTTCCAATAACGAATTTCAATAGTTCACATCTTCACATATATCGTCCACCAAATTACACGTGTTTGAATATTAGCTATCATATCTAAACTCATTAATCAGATTACCCAAAATTTATAGAACTTTATTCCCAAATATGATTTCACCAATATCAATTTTACAAGATATATTTCTGGATTTTTAACACGGTTTATATTCATACAACCATGAATCATATTGTCTAAAAATCTCTAATTGCGCCATATTAAAACATGATTCAACTTTAAATCTAAGCTTGGAGTTAGCATTTATACAAGAATGGCACAAATTGAATAATAATGGCAAGATAATCCTTGCACGATGTTGTGTTAAGAAGCCTCTTTTCCTCCTCTTAGGGTGTTCTTCCTCCTCTTAGGCCTTTGCTCATCTCTCTCTTGAAGTGGGGTTGCTAGGGTTAAGTTATGATTAGTAGTGGGGAGTTATTTTTGTTCCTCATAATCTTATATTCTATCCCATTCCCGAGTTGAACTTTAGGCCCCAACTTTGGACCCCCAAATGAGCCCAAATACATATTCTAATTAGTTCGATAATTAACCAACTCATACATCTATATAATAAAGCAGGAGGGACTTTTTCCACATCATATAAGTTTATACACAAAACCTATATAAACAGATTTTGTATCTATCTATTGCGCCACGTGGACCTGCCTCTCAATCTATCAAACTTCTCAATAGCGGTCTACCTCGAGCCTCTCAGCAGATGTTGCTTTGCATTGGAACTCAAAACCTTTAGAGTGATTATAGTACGCAGCGTAAGATACGGGGTCATATCATATCTCATATCTTTGAGCTGGTCTCTCACGTTACCAAGAGTGGAGGGAGAAAGATTACATCTTCACTATTGGAGCTTCTTCACTCAAGAATGCAAGAGATTACAACTTCACATAAATAAACCCACGTTGTGTTCAAGTAAAAAAAAACTTAACCATGGTTATCACTTCAGACTGTAAGTGTTAACGGTTATAACTAGCCGTTTCTCTCATTCTCTCTGGATATGATGTTCAAGCCTCTGAATCCGAGCACCTGAACTCGATTTGGTTTACATCTGAACTAGGTTTGATTTTGATTGAACTTCTTACATTTTGGGTTTCATCATAGAGGAAATAAAGCGAGCAGTGGAATAGGGCGACATAATATTTGTGTATGGCGTGGAACCGCGCTCCTGCTCCTGCTCTGCCAAGAATGCCACCGTGGTTTCCTTATTTGAGACTGATCTCCTTATTGTGTGTTGATTAAAGTTTTCTGTTCCCCTTTTTTATTTATGAGATACGAGTTCTTATAATCTCTATTTTATTTATGAAGCTTTAGAAGCCGGTGGATTTTTGAGTCTCCCAACTTCGATGTGGGCAAACTGATCCAAAAGCTGGTCAAAAAGAGAACGATCGTTGATGTTCTTCATTTACACAGCCAACGTAGGAAATCATCGGCGGCGAGATCGGAAACAACAGATCTCACCGAAGCTTCGATTTGTTCGACGAATTTGCCATTGCAATCTGGAAAAGAGGGTCAAATAAGGCGTAGTGATAACTGTGTAGTTAATTTTTCTGGGTACATATCCCTGCTCCGGCATTGTAATCTGGACAAGAGGGTCAATCTGGACAAGAATGATTTTGTAGTTTTAATTTTTTTCGTTTGTATTCTGAATTCTTTTGCATTTGGTTTATGGCATACGGTGAATTTTTCTGGGTACATATACATGCTCTGGCATGGACTATACCTTTCTCCGATAAAATCCAAATCTACAATCTGTATCATTACTGCAATGCAAAACCCCACCTCCGCCTTGGCCGACATCATGTCCCTCTCTCCCCAAAGTCACATTAATGATATTTTGTTACCATATCTTAGTGTTATTCTTTACTTTAAAAATTAACATTTGAATGATCAATTTGGTGGTGTTAATTGTGGGTTTATGTTTATTTGGTTAGACAAAAAATATCACCCAATGGGTTTGTACTGACTCTACAGTCATATTATATGAGTTTGTTTCATTTGTTTCTTTGTATTTTGTATCCATTCTTATTGTTTTGTTCTCATTCCTGTTTTCTTTTTCGCATGTGTTGTAAAAAGATGGAAGATACTTTGAGATATTTTATTAACATCACTTTTATTTTACATGTTCTATTGTTTTATTTAATAGCCTGTTCAATATGACAGTACTATTGGTTAATATTTTGTCCTCTAACAGAAATAGCCACCTATTAAATCTTAAAAAATAAAAAAGTTTACTATTTACTCAAATATATAAATACAAATAAAACTAACGTGTGCCAGTAATGATTGGTCGCTAACAAAAATGCATCGGGATAAATTTTGAGCGTGCCATCAGCAATGGCGTACCTTAGAGTTAAATTATTTTTAATTTGACATCTTATTTCACCATGCCATCGACACGGGTACATATTTATCATGGGAACGAATTTATCGTCGCGCTATCATCACGGGTACCAAATATCACGGGAACAAATTTATCATCGTGCCATCGGCACGGGTACACCCTAGTATATATATCTATATAATAAAGGAGGAGGGCTTTTTTTGTCTAGGCCAACTAATGGCTGAGATTGAAGGTTGATTGGTTTGGTGTTTATCAACTCACGGCGGAGATTAAATTTGTTTTGGGTTTGAATCTAAGGGTTGGAAAAGAGTGTTGGTCTCCAAACCAAATCCTCTACCAATACCTCAAGCCTCTCCCTATCAACTGCATATATGTCAAACAGTCTCTCACTCCATTGAGCCTCTCAATCTACAGTCTATATCGAGCCTCGCAACAGCCGTGTACGCCCTTAAATATTAAACATATCTCATTACTGATGGTAATACCCACACAGATGTTAATACCCACACAAAAATATTACACATATCTCTTACCCACACAAATGTTAATACCCACATAGAAATATCACGCCCATGCCCACACAGATGTTAATACCAACACAGATGTACACCCTTCAATGTTAAACCTCAAGATTTTGGGGTTTGAAGAACCCACATAGATGATACACAGTGGTTTTTCCTCTGCCCTTGACTCCGGTGGTGTTTCCTCTACCCCTGTCCTCGGTGGTTCGTTGGTAGGAGGCTATAATGGTTGTACTGTGGTGCATGTGTGTTTATTGCATTAAAATCCGGTGATATTATTTAATGGACAGTTTACATATGTGATATCTTTATTCCCTTAAAATTCGGCGGGTAAGTCAAGAATCCCCGACACCGGGGATATTGTTTTTGCTTCTCTTTGTTGGATTTTTTTTTCACGTTTGTGCGACCTCACCATCCCTCCTCTCCGTCTCTTTGCCTTTGGGTTGCTCGGGTTTGGAAGGAGTTTGGGTATGGGCAGAGGTTGGTTTGAGTTAGGGTTAGACAGTGGCTGGACTGGGTTGGGGTTGAGTTAAATGTTTTTTGAGTCGCGAGTATGCTGGGTTTGGATCAAGGGTGGGTAGCGGGGGCATGGGGTTTGGATCAGTGGTGGGTTGTAGCAGGTATGGGTGGTGTTTTTTTTTGCTACAAAAGCGATGTTACAAAAAAATTTATTGTTCTTTTTAGTCATGAATATTTATTATTTGCCTTTATATTCAACTAATAAATGTGGTCGGGTGTGGTCTTGGACAGGTGAGGGAGAGGAAGGACAGTTGGGACCAGCTGGGTAAGGACAGAGATATGGGTTTTTCTCAGTTGTGTCATGTAATTATGAGTTATAGGTTTTTCTTTTACAGCTGATTTTTGGAAGAGACATGTATTGGTCTCATCTCTTTCACACACACACACACACACACACACACATGCACACATTTAAAGACTCTCTCTCTCTTGAAATTTTATGAATGTTATTTTTTTGACAATTTTTTTTTTAATGTTGAATACATTTAGTTTTCTGATTCCTCTGTATTCTATTACATTTTATTATTTGAGTTTTGTTGATGCCATGGATTAGATGGCAGGGTAACATTTTTTTATTCTTTTCACTGCATTTTCTTTTTTCCATCTATGGATGTTTATATATTTCAATGAAAGGGGTGATTCTTACTATTAATTAGCAGGTTATTTTTATAGTGATATGAGGTGGATACTTATATATCTCATTTTTTAAAAAATTTTAATATAACGTTTGGTCTCTTTCCTCTATGAACCAAAGGACATCCCAATGGACATCTCTTTCATTGATTTGCTCAACACTGTGTACCAATCATTATTCCCTTCTTCATCTAATCAAACAACCTAAGTCATTTTTTATTTTTATATTTTTTTAAGTGTCTTCACGCTCTCATCATTTTTTGTTTTGTTTTCGTTTGGTATCACGTTAGTTTAATTTCTCTACAATTTATCTTTACTAGATAGTTTAGAGTTTTGGATGCAAGTGATATTGTTTGTGTTATGTTTCATATTTTTCTTCTATTGGATTTCTTCATTAAAATTTTAAATTTTCTAAGGTCAAGAATTTGTCCGTGTATTTAGTGTTTGGCTAATGTGATGTTTATGTTCATAAAGGTTGAACATATTTGTGTTAACTACAATAATTAGTGACTGGTCAAACATCGAAGGTCGAAATTTATATTCATTTAAAAAAACTAACACATAAGATATGTGTTCCGGTTTGATGTTGAATTGAAAGATTATTAATTTTAAATAAAACATATTTTAAAAGATCAATCTCAAAATCAACCCTCCATGGACATGTCTTGACGCCATGTAATTGATTTTTATTTTTTTCACTGAATACACACTAATGTATTTTCAAAATTTCAAAGTAACTTTTTAAGTAAGTCTTGTTTTTAACATACTAAATTATCACAGAAGAAAGGATTTTAGTTTATGGATTTAGTTATTAGTTTAATTGGGATCAAATTTATATTACCATGCCATCGTTAGGGGTACACCTTTTGATTTAAGCACTATTGTTTTGTTTTTATTTTTGGATAAAGTTAGTTTTCGGTGTCCAATAAATAAATAGAGCCTATGATGGTTGTCCTACCTTGACACGGGGCAAAAAGCTACACGTTAAGGCATCAAAGGTTTGTGAAAAATTATATATATATATATACTTTGTGAAAAAAAGTATAACAATTGACATAGGTATAATATATAGGTTGTCTTAGGTAGGTATATTATATAGCACATCATAGATAAAATAAAAAGGCTAGAAGTCCTTGCTGTGTAGGTTGATGATACGCAAATATTGCATATTTCATCCTCCGAAAGGACGTATTTTAGCCCCCTCGGGTATCTTATTCCCTATATTTATGCTCGTTAACCAGACAACCTCAGATTTCTACGTTAACATGTTTTGTAGGGGTTAATTGAGCTTTTATAGGTATTTGGATGCTAAGTGTGAAGTTCGAACGCATTCCGCTCGATTTTCGTACACAACTGCACGTTCAGGGGCATTTTAATCTTTTAATATCTTGGGTACCTATCCTAACATCATCACGGAAGTTGTAGCCCTCCCGGCTAGCTTCGCGTGGCCGCGAACGGTGCGCAAATCCGATTCATAACGAAGAACTTACGACGATTTCAGTGGATGGAAAAATAATGAAAGCAAAAGAGGAGGAGAAGAGGAAGAAAAGGATTGCAGGCTACTACTTTGTTCTGCTCTGCTTGATCGATCGATCGATCAAAAGGATTGATCGATCGATCGATCAAAAGGATTGATCGATCAATCCTTCAGTAATTTGCCACGATTTTAATGATCGATCGATCGACCGTCAGTCGATCGATCCCCTGTTTTCTGCAGATATTTTAGCATTTGTTTTCTTTTCTCTTTTCTTTTCTAATTTAATTCTAACTAGGTATATATAACAATTTTGTTGTAATAAACACTTATAAACGATTTTAGGTTAGATAGGTTAGAGTTTTGGAGGTTTGGAAGCTCATTTCTTCATTTCTTCTTGGATTGACACTCCATTTGTTGTGTAATTTGTGCTACCATCTTCCATCTTCCATTAATATAGTTGTATTTTATTATTTCTTTCTTTGATAATTAGGTTTACAAGCTTTGTTAATTACTTTACATGCTTTGATTTACGTGCTTTCTAGTGTAAATTTACCGCATTTATTTATTTCATTTCTTTACCGCGTTTTTAACATGCTTTCTAGGTAATTTAAATTAGGTTATGTTTGAATGGAACTCACTCGGGTTAACGCATTGCTTTTCCTTGGTGATGGTGTTTACGGGTTTATTTCGGGTGCGTTGTCCTAGTTATTACGCCTAGGAGATTTGACGGGGCATATCATGTATGCCCCGTGCTTATGACCTTTCGCGCGTAATTTTCGAGATATTTGTTGACGCCAAAATCTTATTAGGCTTTTATGAGGATTTAGGGTGTGACAACCCTTGATTTAATTAACTGTCGAAACGAGACGCATTTGTAATAACTCGTCGACCCATGTAACCATTTTATACAAATTAACTCGGGTGAGGGATATTTGACGCAACCTATAGTTTTACTCGCTTTGTTAGTCTAGTTTCAATACCTTGCCTAGTTAAACATTTCCCTTTCATGCATATTTTCTTTTAGTTTCTAATCATCTTTTACACTTTTATTTCAGTGTATTAAATCAATTAAATTCTAGTAACTCGTCCCAGTGGATTCTCGATACCCGACTTAGCGCTAGACTTGCCCTGCAAGTGTAGTAGTAATTTAGGTTTTTGTCTAGTCGCGGCGAGATAGAAAACAACAACCATGCACTTTACACCCGCACACTTCTCGCGCGCCTAACAAATGGAGCCGTTGCCGGGGATGAGTTTGTTTTAGACTTTATTTGATTTAGTATTTCATAGTATTTTCTTTCTATTTATATTATTTGCTAATATTTTGCAGGACTTTCACATTTGAGCACTTAGAAATGCTCGAATTTTCCCCGCGCGCACTTACTTTGTGGAATTCGCCACTTGAGCCATTTTTGGGGTAAGCATGTCTTATTCCAATTCTTTCGGTAATCCTTGTCATAATTCTCAAAATTCTCGCAAGCCTATGACTTTCGGTGAATACTTAGAATCCCAAAGTATAACAAATTCAAATATGACTTTGGGCGAGTATAACGAAAATCAAATTTAGGTTATTTGAATTTTGATGATGATGATAATGATTTTGCGCCTTTACCTCCTCATAATAGGAATTTTGAAATGAATTCGAATAGTTTTCAAAATTCCTATCATAATGATGTTTTGTTTAAGTCCGATGGAAATTTTCAAAGTTCCCATTTTCATGCATCCGCACCTCGAATTATGACATTCGGTGAGGGTTTGCGTATGTATGAAAATGAGAAAATTGAAAATCGTTATCGGGAAGAAAATCGTTTGTGGGAACATGAATTGGATTTATTATTTGAGTCCGACGACGATTTTGCATTCGAGACTTTTGAAGTCGAGGAATGTTTTGAACCAAATGAGGTACTTGTGCCTACTTTGGAACAAATCATTCTAGACTTTTCCCATTGCATAATAGATATTGAAAGTGAGGATGAAAATGACGTAATATCTATTTGCAATGAAATCATTTCTTCTTTGGCCCCAAAGAAGAACAATTCATTGAAAATGATATTATTTCATTCGAAACTCAAACTTCATGCGATGATGATTCATCTCATGAGTTTGAATTTCTTTCATCCCCATTTTAATTCTCTATTATCACACCTCTATAAGTACCCGATGATTCGGTGTTCGTCGATAAGGAGTACTTTCTCGAGTCTCCCTCCACAATCGCATCTTTTCCTTTGTGTGTGTCGCCTCCCATTCCAATTTCAAAATCCTTGGGAGGATATTCGGCTTTTCTCGGTCCCCACATGGTTTTGTCACCCGTTGAATCCAAACCCCCCATCGTCCCTCCAAAAATTTTAATTGGTGATGGTTCCTTTCTTACGCCTTACACATGCCTTCCGTTGTTAAAATGCAATTCATATTTTTCGGAGGACATGCTTGTATGTGAGGGTACACCGGTTATCCTCCAAAGTCAAATCGTTTTTATGGTGGACCCTCAGCTATTTAGACTTCTAGTGTATAGTTAGTGTGAAGCCTAAATAGTAGGTTGTATATAGTTAGCTTTTTATTCTTTCTTTCTTTTTATTTTAGACTAGTGTAATTAGTTAAATTTTTGTTACTTGTTTTTGCTATGCTCGGTACTAACTTGTTTTGTAGATTCGTTGGACTTGTTATTATGGGGATCGCTCCACTTTTGGGTAATATCTCTATTTTACTCTCTTTGACTTAGTTCTTAATTTACATTGAGGACAATGTCAAGTTTTAAGTTAGGAGTTGTGGGATATTCTATCCATTTCTTTATTTAGTCCATGTTTTTACTCACATGTTAGTTACTTAGAATGCTTTTCTTAGAAAAATTGAAAATTTTAAAAATATTTTCTTTCTTTTTTCTCCTTTTTTAGGCTTTTTGCCATTGTTTTCGATGATAAATTTCTATAATTGCCCGATCCAATAGAAAATCCAATGATGCATGTTCTCGATTTTAGAAGTTGTTAGTCTTTAGTCTTAATTATTGATATTATGAATAACTTCATGAATTAAACTTTAATCCCATGAGCATATGCACTTTTATTGCCTTATTGATTTGGTTTAAGATTTTTATAACTCGGTAATCTTTTGTTGCATTGTATATACTTACACCCAGTAAGCTTTGTACCATTCGTCGTTTGTGAGTGTATACACTATTCTTTTCTCATTGAAAATGTTGAATTCGTTGGTAATCTCACTATTCTTTCATTTGATCTCTCATTAATTGAGTTCATAGTTGAAATGTGTTACTTGATCATGATTTTTATATATTGTTTTGACTCGAGAATTGCGTAAACTATGTGAAATGATCATAGGCCCTCTTTGTTATATCACCCATATTAGCCTTGAGCTCACCCTTATATGTTTACCCTCGTGAATCCCTTTGAGCCTAAATATTAGCCTTTCATTTCATAACCCCATTCCCAATATCAACTCTAAATTGGAGTTATAGCACCATACATACACTTTCCATAGCTTTGTTTGGAATGTTACTTGGGATTGAATGATGTTATTGTGATGTCGGTTGCAATTTAGGCATATGAGAGTGTGATAAGTAAGGAAAAGAAACTAGTGAAAAAAGTGAAGAAAAAGAGAAAGCAAAAAGCAAACGAAAACAAAAGAAAACATGAGAAAAAGAAGAAAAGAAAAAGAAAGAGAAAGTTGCAAATGTTGTATATAGTTCAATAAGCTTTGATTACTCTCCAATTGTTATATTTAATGCTTTTTGCCTGCATTATACCATTATTTCGTGTTTTCATTCCGAACACTTTGAATCCGTACATACATATCGTTCATTTCATACCCTGGCCTAGCCTACATTATAACCCTATACAAGTCCTATGTGATCTTAGGTTGATGTAATTTAAAAGTTATAATAGTTCTGATAATCTGTGAAAATGAATATTGCCTCTTTTAGTGTGCAATATCCTTTCATTGAGATTACAGTTTTTCATTTTATATATAGCATTCTTCATTTGTGACATGTGTGCGGCCTAGTTTCCATTTCCATTTACATTTACCCTTTATCCCCGCATGTTTCGTGTGTTACCTCCCTGTTTCGAGTGAATTCACTTGATGAGCGTAATGCCCGTGAGAATTGAATGTATGCATGATTTGATATTTAGTATCCGGTTTATTTAAATTTTTCGCCAAATCAAACTTTGCAGGTGCTCGCTCCCCTCCCACATTTTAAAGTTTCAATTCCATGATGTGCATTCTATAATGTTAATGATTTGTACTTTTATTTGAATTCATTTCACTTTGCTAATAATGCATATGAAATCCTTTTCGCCATTGTTGGGCTTGTCGCATGTTGGTTTGGGCATATTTTGAGGAAACCATGTGATGTTTGTGGGTAACATCCCTGAAAACCCTCACGAGACGACACTCGTCCACTAGGGTGACCTAGGGGTTTAAAGGCTTATTGCATACGCTAAATTCAATTGAATCACCCGCGAAAGTGGCCTTTTGCTTTTACACTATACTTTTGTACTATCTCCTGCTTTTGGTTTGATTGTAGTTCTTGTTGCATCGTATTTCATTGCTAGGGACTAGCAATGCGTAAGTTAGAGGATGTGATGATACGCAAATATTGCGTATTTCATCCTCCGAATGGACGCATTTTATCCCCCTTTGGCATCTTATTCCCTATATTTATTCTTGTTAACCAGACAACCTCGGATTTCTACGTTAACATGTTTTGCAGGGGTTAATAGCGCTTTTATAGGTATTTGGATGCTAAGTGTGAAGTTTGGATGAATTACGCTCGGTTTTCGTACACAACCGCACGTTCGGGAGAATTTCAGTCTTTTCACAGCTTGGGCACCTGACCCAACATCTACACGGACGTTTTAGCCCTCCTTGCTAGATTCTCGCAGCCGCAAACGGTGCGCGAATCCGATTCATAATGAAGAAGTTACGTCGATTTCAGCGAAAGGAAAAACAATAAAAGAAAAAGAGGAGGAGAAGAGGAAGAAAAGGATTGCAGGCTACTGCTTGGATCTGCCCTGCTTGATCGATCGATCGATCCTTCAGTAATTTGCCACGATTTCAATGATCGATCGATCGACCAAAGGGGTCGATCAATCGATCCCCTGTTTTCTGCACATATTTTGGCATTTCTTTTCTTTTCTCTTTTCTTTTTTAATTTAATTCCAACTTGGTATATATACCAATTTTGTTGTAATAAACACTTATAAACGATTTTAGGTTAGATAGGTTAGGGTTTTGGAGGTTTGGAAGATCATTTCTTCATTTCTTATTGGATTGACACTCCATTTGTTGTGTAATTTGTGCTACCATCTTCCATTTCCATTAATATAGTTGTATTTCATTATTTCTTGCTTTGATAATTAGGTTTACATGATTTGTTAATTACTTTACAGGCTTTGATTTACGTGCTTTCTACTATAAATTTATTGCATTTATTTATTGCGTTTCTTTACCGCGTTTTCAACATGCTTTCTAGGTAATTTAAATTAGGTTGTGTTTGAATGGAACTCACTCGGGTTAACGCGTTGTTTTGCTTTTGTGGTGGTGTTTACGGGTTTATTTCGGGTGCGTTGTCCTTGTTATTACGCCTAGGAGATTTGACGGGGTATATCATGTATGTCCCATGCTTACGACCTTTCACGCGTAATTTCTGGGATATTTGTTGACGCCAAAATCTTATTAGGCTTTTATGAGGATTTAGGGGCGTGGCAACCCTTGATTTAATTAACTATCGAAACGAGACGCATTTGTAATAACTCGTCGACCCATGTAACCATTTTATACAAATTAACTCGGGTGAGGGATATTCGACGCAACCTATAGTTTTACTCGCTTTGTTAGTCTAGTTTCAATACCTTGCCTAGTTAAACATTTCCCTTTCATGCATCTTTTCTTTCAGTTTGTAATCATCTTTTACATTTTTATTTCGGAGTATTAAATCAATTAAATTCTAGCAACTCGTCCCAGTGGATTCTCGATACCCGACTTTGCACTAGACTTGCCCCGCAAGTGTAGTAGTAATTTAGGTTTTTGTATAGTCACGGCGAGACAGAAAACAATGACTGTGCACTTTACACCTGCACACTTCTCGCGCGCCTATCAAAATGGCGTCGTTGCCTGGGATGAGTTTGTTTTAGACTCTATTTGATTTAGTATTTCATAGTATTTTGTTTCTATTTGTATTATTTGCTAATATTTTTCAGGACTTCCACATTTGAGCACTTACAAACGCTCGACTTTTCCCCTCGCGCACTTACTTTGGGGAATTCGCCACTTGATCCATTTTTGGGGTAGGCATGTCTTATTCCAATTCTTTCGGTAACCCTTGTCATAATTCTCAAAATCTTGCAAGCCTATGACTTTCGGTGAATACTTAGAATCCTGAAGTATAACAAATTCAAATATGACTTTGGGCAAGTATAACGAAAGTCAAAATTTAGGTTATTTGAATTTTGATGAAGATGATAATGATTTTGCGCCTTTACCTCCTCATAATAGGAATTTTGGAATGAATTCGAATAGTTTTCAAAATTCCTATCATAATGATGTTTTGTTTAAGTCCGATGGAAATTTTCAAAGTTCCCATTTTCATGCATCCGCACCGCGAACTATGACATTCGGTGAGGGTTTGCGTATGTATGAAAATGAGAAAATTGAAAATCGTTATCGGGAAGAAAATCGTTTGTGGGAACATGAATTGGATTTATTATTTGAGTCCGACGACGATTTTTCTTTCGAGACTTTTGAAGTCGAGGAATGTTTTGAACCAAATGAGGTACTTGTGCCTACTTTGGAACAAATCATTCTAGACTTTTCCCACTGCATAATAGATATTGAAAGTGAGGATGAAAATGACGTAATATCTATTTGCAATGAGATAATTTCTTCTTTGGCCCCAAAGAAGAACATTTCATTTAAAATGATATTATTTCATTCGAAACTCAAACTTCATGCGATGATGATTCATCTCAAGAGTTTGAATTTCTTTCATCCCCATTTTCATTCTCTATTATCACACCGCTATAAGTACCCGATGATTCGGTGTTCGCCGATGAGGAGTACTTGCTCGAGTCGCCCTCCACAATCGCATATTTACCTTTGTGTGCGCCGCCTCCCATTCCAATTTCAAAATCCTTGGGAGGATATTCGGCTTTTCTCGGTCCCCACATGGTTTTGTCACCCGTTGAATCCAAACCCCCCATCGTCCCTCCAAAAATTTTAATTGGCGATGATTCCTTTCTTACGCCTTACACATGCCTTCCGTTGTTAAAACGTAATTCATATTTTTCGGAGGACATGCTTGTATGTGAGGGTACACCGGTTATCCTCCAAAGTCAAATCGTTTTTATGGTGGACCCTCAGCTATTTAAACTTCTAGTGTATAGTTAGTGTGAAGCCTAAATAGTAGGTTGTATATAGTTAGCTTTTTATTCTTTCTTTCTTTTTATTTTAGACTAGTGTAATTAGTTAACTTTTTGTTATTCGTTTTTGCTATGCTCAGTACTAACTTGTTTTGTAGATTCGTTGGACTTGTTCTTATGGGGATCGCTCCACTTTTGGGTAAAATCGTTACTTTCCTTTCTTTGACTTGGTTCTTAATTTACATTGAGGACAATGTCAAGTTTTAAGTTAGGAGCTGTGGGATATTCTATCCATTTCTTTATTTAGTCCACGTTTTTGCTCACATGTTAGTTACTTAGTATGGTTTTCTTAGCAAAATTGAAAATTTTAAAAATATTTTCTTTCTTTTTTCTCCTTTTATAGGCTTTTTGCCTTTGTTTCCGATGATAAATTTCAATAATTGCCCGATCCAATAGACAATCCAATGATGCATGTTGTCGATTTTAGAAGTTGTTAGTCTTTAGTCTTAATTATTGATAATAAGAATAACTTCATGAATTAAACTTTAATCCCATTAGCACATGAACTTTTATTGCCTTATTGATTTAGTTTAAGATTTTTATAACTCGGTAATGTTTTGTTGCATTGTATATACTTACACCGAGTAAGGTTTGTACCTTTCGTCGTTTCTGAGTGTATACACTATTCTTTTCTCATTGAAAACGTTGAATTCGTTGGTAATCTCACTATTCTTTCATTTGATCGTTCATTAATTGAGTTCATAGTTGAAATGTGTTACTTGATCATGATTTTCATATATTGTTTTGACTCGAGAATTGTGTAAACTTTGTGAAATGATTATAGGCCCTCTTTGTTATATCACCCATATTAGCCTTGATCTCACCGTTATATGTTTACCCTCGTTAACCCCTTTGAGCCTAAATATTAGCCTTTCATTTCATAACCCCACTCCCATTACCAACTCTAAATTGGAGTTATAGCACCATACATACACTTTTCATACCTTTGTTTGGAATGTTACTTGGGATTGAATGATGTTACTGTGATGTCGATTGCAATTTAGGCATATGAGAGTGTGATAAGTAAGAAAAAGAAACTAGTGAAAAAAGTGAAGAAAAAGAGAAAGCAAAAATAAAACGAAAACAAAAGAAAACATGAAAAAAAAAGAAAAGAAAAAGAAAGAGAAAGTTGAAAATGTTGTATATAGTTCAATAAGCTTTTATTACTCTCCAATTGTTATATTTAATGCTTTTTTCCCGCATTATCCCATTATCTCGAGTTTTCATTCCGAACACTTTGAATCCGTACATACATATCGTTCATTTCGTACCCTATCCTAGCCTACATTATAACCCTATACAAGTCCTATGTGATCTTAGGTTAATGGAATTTAAAAGTTATAATAGTTTAATCTGTGAAAATGCATTTCGCCTCTTTTAGTGTGTGATATCCTTTCATTGAGATTACAGTTTTTCATTTTATATATAGCGTTCTTCATTTGTGATAAGTGTACGGCCTAGTTTCCATTTATATTTACTCTTTATGCCCGCATGTTCCGTGTGTTACCTCCCTGTTTCGAGTGAATTCACTTGATGAGCGTAATGCCCGTGAGGATTGAATGTATGCATGCTTTGATATTTAGTATCCGGTTTATTTTAGTTTTTTGCCAAATCAAACTTTGCATGTGCTCGCTCCCCTCCCACATTTTAAAGTTTCAATTCCATGAGGAGCATTCTATAATGTTAATGATTTGGACTTTTTTTTTTTTTTAATTCATTCACTTTGCTAATAATGCGTATGAAATCCTTTTCGCCATTGTTGGGCTTGTCGCATGTTGGTTTGGGCATATTTTGAGGAAACCGTGTGATGTTTGTGGTAGCATCCCTGAAAACCCTCACGAGACGACACTCGTCCACTAGGGTGATCTAGACGTTTAACGGCTTATTGCATACGCTAAATGAAATCGAATCGCCCGCG
This sequence comes from Sambucus nigra, assembly GCA_949130495.1. Classification (NCBI taxonomy): domain Eukaryota; kingdom Viridiplantae; phylum Streptophyta; class Magnoliopsida; order Dipsacales; family Adoxaceae; genus Sambucus; species Sambucus nigra. The sequence continues at coordinate 91,622,154 of OX422222.1, read as the reverse complement.
AAAGTGGCCTTTTGCTTTTATACCATACTTTTTTACTATCTCCTACTTTTGGTTCGATTGTTGTTCTTGCTACATCGTATTTCATTGCTAGGGACTAGCAATGTGTAAGTTAGGGGGTGTGATGATACGCAAATATTGCGTATTTTATCCTCCGAACGGATGCATTTTAGCCCCCTCTTGTATCTTATTCCCTATATTTATGCTAGTTAACTAGACAACCTTGGATTTTTACGTTAAAATTTTTTGCAGGGGTTAATTGAGCTTTTATAGGTATTTGGATGCTTAGTGTGAAGTTCGAACGCATTCCGCTCGGTTTTCATACACAACAGCACGTTCGGGAGAATTTTAGTCTTTTCACAGCTTGGGCACCTAGCCTAACATCTACATGGAAGTTGTATCCCTCCTCGCTAGCTTCGCGTGGCCGTGAACGGTGCCCAAATCCGACTCATAATGAAGAAGTTACGACGATTTCAGCGGAAGGAAAAATAATGAAAGCAAAAGAGGAGAAGAGGAAGAAAAGGATTGCAGGCTGCTTCTTGGTTCTGCCCTGCTTGATCGATCGATCAATAAAAAGGATTGATCGATCGATCCTTCAGTAATTTTCCGAGATTTCAATGATCGATCGATTGACCAAAGGGGTCGATCGATCGATCCCCTGTTTTCTGTACATATTTTGGCATTTCTTTTCTTTTCTCTTTTCTTTTCTAATTTAATTCCAAAATGGTATATATAACAATTTTGTTGTAATAAACACATATAAATGATTTTAGGTTAGATAGGTTAGAGTTTTGGAGGTTTGGAAGCTCATTTCTTCATTTCTTCTTGGATTGACACTCCATTTGTTGTGTAATTTGTGCTACCATCTTCCATTTCCATTAATATAGTTGTATTTCATTATTTCTTTCTTTGATAATTAGGTTTACATGCTTTGTTAATTAGTTTACATCCTTTGATTTACGTGCTTTCTAGTGTAAATTTACCGCATTTATTTATTGCGTTTCTTTACCGCATTTTTAACATGCTTTCTAGGTAATTTAAATTAGGTTGTGCTTGAATGGAACTCACTCGGGTTAACGTGTTGATTTTCTTTGGTTATGGTGTTTACGGGTTTATTTCGGGTGTGTTGTCCTAGTTATTACGCCTAGGAAATTTGATGAGGCCTATCATGTATGTCCCATGCTTACGATCTCTCGCACGTAATTTCCGGGATATTTGTTGACGCCAACATCTTATTAGGCTTTTATGAGGATTTAGGGGCGTGACAACCCTTTATTTAATTAACTGTCAAAACGAGACGCATTTGTAATAACTCGTCGACCCATGTAACCATTTTAAACAAATTAACTCGGGTGAGGGATATTCGACGCAACCTATAGTTTTACTCGCTTTGTTAGTCTTGTTTCAATACCTTTCCTAGTTAAACATTTCCCTTTCATGCATCTTTTCTTTTAGTTTGTAATCATATTTTACACTTTTATTTCGGAGTATTAAATCATTTAAATTCTAGAAACTCATCCCAGTGGATTCTCGATACCCGACTTACCGCTAGACTTGCCCCGCAAGTGTAGTAGTAATTTAGGTTTTTGTATAGTCGCGGCGAGACAGAAAACAACGACTGTGCACTTTACACGCGAACACTTCTTGCACGGCTATCATGGGTGTAAAATCTTGGTTATGTGTAGCTTTACTAAGGATATTGCTTAAAATAAAAGGACAAAGTGTATGGTGAACCATTTGTATGATTGAACTTCCGTACATGGGAGCGTGCGTGTTCTATAACCACAAATACTGTAACTCGAGAGCAAATTTATCACTGTGCCATCGGCACGGGTACACCCTAATTTGGTTATTGGCTAACTAATGGCTGAGATCAAAAGTTGATGACTTTGATCTTTATCAACCGGTGATCGAGATTGACTATTAGGAATTTAAATCTAATGGTTAAATAGAGTGCCACGTGAGATGATCCATGTCTCTCTTTAACTTGCGAAATTTTCACCCTTGGATCCCACAGTATACTTCACTTTTTCATTATCCCGCCAATGTAACTACACTTTAATTTGAAAATTTGATCCACACGGTCTCCAATGCAGACACGACTCATTTATACACGCAAAACCCTATTCTACTATTCGCATAATCCAATTCACAAACCCACATTCTTTACTTCACAATGCCTATCACTCAATTACACTCAGCAAAAAAACTCTCTCTTTTTGCAACTTGCAACGACCGACCAAACTTCTTCACCATTGTTCATTTCATTATTGTTCTCTTATATTTTGTTAATCAGATCCTTGATGAATACATACTTTCCTTTTCTTTCTTTTTTGTTTTAAAACTCAAAACTTTCTAATTTTCTCAGAAGCTTCAACGCTCAGATCATGTTCCTCAAGACATGGAAGAATATAACCAGGCAAACCATTTTTACCTTCAAGAAAATCCTTTATACGGGATAATCTTGCTTTAAAGTACTCTGATCTCAAAGCAAAGTTACCTGATGGCAACGAAATAGTTTTTTATCAACTCTAACAAAAACATTTGCAAGATCATCCACCAATCACTCGTACGCATCAAGCCCACTCGAGATATAAGACCATCAGCACCATTATTTTCTAGGTCATGTTCTTTGGTTGCATTGGTTTAAGAAATATGAAGGATTCGATTCAAAGCAATTGGAAGACGGTCTTCACTAGGGAGGAAAATTCCCTGCTAAATAAACCCTTTCCTTACTTGCTTCAATATTTTTTTTTCACAATCTAATATTGTTGTTTATAGGTCTGATATTGTTTTATTTTGATCTAAAGGGCTTTGAATCTATGGTATTGGTGTTTTCGTGTAGATCTCGCCTTTATCTAAAAAAAAATCACGATCTCATGAAGGTTATGCCCCATCTCTGATCAGTTTTCTGACGAGCTTCACATCAGGATGCGACTGGTTTCGATGTGGGTTGATGTTCAGTTTAATTTATGGTTATTCATTTACGCTGTGTGGGGATATATAAGTGGGTTTGATTTTTTCAGCTATGATTGTTGGCGTCTATAGTAGATTCGATCGGATCTCCTACCGTCTGGGTTTTTATGGAGTTAAAAAAGCCCATATATATTATGTGCATATATTACTATCCCGCATATTTATAGTATTCAACTTTCACCATGATTACATGTATGAGATGAGGCGTGAGCCCTTGCTTCTGTATAAGATGTGGGTGAACCCTTGCTCCTATCTTGGGTGCTTCTGCAAAGCAGGTGAACCCTTGCTTTTATCATTCTCTAAGGGACGTTAAGTGTTTGACAAAACTCCCACGTGAAAATTTCTTAGTAGTATACTTCATGATTGTTACATCTAAAAATTTAAGGTTTTTTTATGTGGCTTTTGATTCTTTTTTTTAAAGTTTCTCTTTCACTTTGTTTTTTGCATGTAAAAATATTTTTTGTTACAGATCTAAAGTTACCATGTCTCTTCAAGAACTGAATATATCCAGTTATTATACCTTTTTATCATTTTTTATTTTTTTCCCTATTGCCTACCAGGTGTTTATATGTTTTGTTGAGCACATTTGGGTATGATTTATATGTTCAAATGTGGACCGTAATATTCTTCATGGATGTGGACTAGAAAAGGTTCACGTGTCAATCATTGGATCTACCTTTTGTTTTTAAAAAAATGTAATGTTTTGGGTTATTTTTAATGGGGATATGTATCATCAGTAATGTACTCTACCTGACTATTTGTCGAGTTCCTTTTCTTTTATGTCCTCCTCATTAGGTTTATTGGGTTATTTTGTGGTTAATTTTATTTTTGTTTTTAGTGATAATACATATCACCATTAAAATTAAAAACATGGTACCTATATTTCTATTAAGGACCCGTTTGTTTGCGCTTCTGAAATCTGAATTTAAGCCATTCAGATTTCAGAGTGAGCAAAAATACGTTTGTTTTTTAAATATTTCAGATATTAACAGTAATATGTCCTCTTAACAATTCAGAGGTTCAAAACCATTTAAATCTGGAAACTGAAATCTGAACTGAAATACGTTTTTAATAATACCCTTTTATCATTTTTATAAAATCAGTGTAGAAGAGTTTCACAGCAAAGGAGGTTGTAAAAAAAAGACGTTTTAAACAATATAGCAGACCTTTAAAGGTTGCAAAATTTTTCTTCTTCTTCCTTTTTCTTCATGTTTGAAACCTCTTTTGCCTTTGTAAAATTTGTATTATTATGCCTTTGTAAAATAGCCGACGGTGTTTGTATTTAGCAGAGGATAAAATAGCTGGATATGTATGAAAGAGGAATGAATTGTGTGTATATTTAGTTGATCTAAGATGTATATAATAGATAGCAGAGAAATAAAGTGATCTCTGTAAAATATCTGCTATTTATTAGCAGTTCACATATGTCAACATATGTCAAATAGCAGTCGACATATTTTATTACTTTTGCTGAGCGTTTGGCAGGTATGAAAATGTGATACATTACCATCTTGAAAATAACAATCCTATTGAATAAATAAAAAAGAAAATATAAATCTAATCATAATAGCTTTATGTCTTTCATCACATGCGTGTGTGTATATTTCTTTTCCTGATTATCTGTTCTGTTGGTGGGTATTTGAATATTTCTTACTATACTTTTAGTTATCTTCATCAAACATTTGTTTTTTATAAATCTTTTCACCTTCTTTGTTTTTAATAATTAAACATCTTGCTTGTTTAATAAACATCTTGTTTTTATAATAAGCAAAATTGGCAGTCTATTACTTTAATATACATTTATTTTTTTATAATTAAACATCTTGTTTATTTTTTTATAATTTCTTTCTTTCATCAAATAACCTAATTGCTTTAAATTAGCAACGAGTTAGTTATAAACATCTTGTTGTTTTTTTTTAATTAAACATCTTGTTTATTTTTTATTTATTTATTTCTTTTATCCAATAACCTAATTTCTTTAAATATCGGGGTAAAATGGTCCAAATAATCCGCATTCAGATTTCAGACATAAATCTACAAACAAACAATATACATTCAGAAGTTTTATTTAGACGGCAAACAAACAACTTTTTCAGACTTCAGATTTCAAACTTCGGATTCAGACAGAAAAACAAACGCAACCTAAATCTCTTTTACTCATATGTTCTTGATACCCATTGATCCCCTGAAGATAGAATTGTGCTCTTTTTCATCAGTCTTGTTTCAAGTTTATAGCTAATTCACTCTGGCTATGATTTCTACCTCAGTCAGGTAATGGAAGTATTTCATTTGGTGAATTGATTAATTCTCTAATAATAACTTAAGTACAAGAGTGTTTATCAATTTTGTATCCATGATTTATGTGTTTTTCTTGCTTTAGGGCTGCATAAAAAAATAATAAAAGTAGTGTTCAATGGGTTTAATTTAAACACTACTTATTTTAAACACCCATTAAAAACTACTTATTTTAGTACGAGAATCCGTAAGATCTGGACGCCTAAGTTTGTATTGTTTCTGTAACTGTGCAGGAAATATTTTTTGTGGAGCAGAAGATTATCAACCAAGATGAGCTAGACCACTGTTAGGCACCAAATACAGTAGTTCAAGATTAATGGGTTGCTAATGGGAGGTAGTACGGGTATGCAGTAGGTTTGGGTGTGGGGTAGATTTTAACGGGTTTCTAGAGGTAGGTAGTAAGGGTACACAGCAGGTGTGGGCATTTGTAGCAGTGGTTGGGCAGAAGTTTAACGGAGTCTTTCATTTTTGGTTTTATTTTTTCACGATCTAAATTGTTTTCATTGTTTGCAGATTTGATATTGTTTTATTTTTATCTCTCCCGCAGAACATGTTAATAGTTTCAGAATTGTCCCTCTCTCAAAACCCATTATTCTAATTGTTTGAATTTGGATTTTCCATGTTTTTAGTAGACCCATTTATATATCCCTCAAGAATTTGTGTCTTCTAAAGTTTTATTTATATTGTGTGTAGGCCCGACAAATGGGCTATTCTGGGCAGATATGGGCGGGTTGAATATGGATGAGGGGTTGATATGGGCGAGTTGGTGACGGCCTGCAACCTGGGTTATCTTGGTTTGGTTAAGGTTTAATCCACTAACTGCTTTTCTTTCTTCAAGCATATGAACAAAATGTGTAAACTGACTGACTGCTAATCTCCAACCCATAACAAACCAACAAATGGAACCAAACAAAAATAAGTGTGCATAGATAGATAGATAGATAGATAGATAGATAGATAGAGAGAGAGAGAGAGAGAGAGTGAGAATTAGAATTATTGCACTCGGGTCATTTATTGGGAGAGCAGGAGAATATAGAGAGAGAAATGAGGAGAGGAAAGTTAACAGTGTACGTGAATATAGCTACTGCAAGCAATGAGTCATTGCCAATGACGACCAAGCCAAAATTGTAGATCTAATTTGGGGTTTAAATGGGTCGGATAATGGGTCATTCATCAATCCGCTTAAATTCGCCATAAACTGTGAGGTTTGGAAGTCTCATTATATGACCCGCATGAAGCAAACTCTATTGTACCCTTTTGAATCCATTGCAGGTTAATATGGGTAGGACTGTCCTGATCGGGTCAGTTTTGTTGGTCCTTATTGTGTGGTTGTGCTCCGTCGCTGATCAAGTTTCATTTTAGCCAACATGGAAAACACGTTGGAGACAGCCTTCTCAAACAACTCAATAATTGGAAAAGGAAGAAACTTTGATTTGATTTTATTTTATTTGAGTCTGGGGTTGTTCGTTTGGTTCAGGTAGAACCTGATTCGTTTTGGCGCCTCTAGAGGGTGGTGAGATTTCGTTGAGCGGAGATGCTCCTTTTTTTATTATTTGTTTTATTTAATACGTTGGTTTTAGATGGCTTGGTATTTCTTTATTGTTATCATATTTGTTGTTGCCAATTGGTCCCCTTTGGTGGGCTGGTGTTTTACTGTTGGACACTGTAAATTGTAATTTTATTTTATTCCGTGGTTGGGTAGTGTTGCGTATGCCTTACCGAACAAAAAGAATACAAAGCAAATTAATATTAATATTTACATTGCTAAAAGAAAATTAATTAAAACATGAAATAATTTATTTTTTACCTATAATGTACAACTCAAATAAAAAGTGATATAATACGAAATTATATTCTTTATTTTTATCAAACATGAATGTGATTAAATTAAAACATATTTGGAAATATTTTTTACCTAACATGCACATGAATCAAATAAAAGCGACATGTGGCAACACAAAATCCTACTTTTTACCAAATGCGAACATGAAACGACACAATCTATTTTTTATCAACACGAACATGATCCAAATAAAAATGACACGGTAAGACTCAATCTTATTTTTTTTAACAAAACAGAAATCGTATGAAAATGTCAAAAGGTATTCTCTATTTTTTTGCCAAACACGTGAATGATCTTATTAAAATGTTTCACGACATGAAATATTAATCTTTTTATGTAATACAAATAAGAATCTAATAAAAATGACACAAAATAACACAAAAACGTCTTTTACATAATTGAGATTGCTAAATATGGAGAGTGATGATATCATTCACTTGGTCGTCTCATCTACACCATTTTTGGAGATGCTCATGAACATGTCATGATTCATCATGTTGTAATCATGTTGGTTTTAGCATTTTAATACGCTTAAAAGAAAAACTGAATTATATTGTATTTATTTGAAGAATATAATTTAAATCGTGTTGTGTTTCATAGACAAGTGAACTTGAAAATCTTTACAGCTGTGTCTTTGAACTGTTATAGAACAATTCAAAATTTTGAAATGAACGTGAAACTTTTATATAAGTAAATCCCAACATATACGTCTTTTATTTAAGAGAAAGACGAATAAAAGCCTGAGAGGGCGACCTAGGAGGAGGAAAATAGGCTTCTTAACACAATATCAGGCAAGTATTCTCTTGCCATTCTTATTCAATTTCTTCTATTCTTATATAGATGTTAACTCTATGCTTAGATTTAAAGTTGAATCATGTTTTAATGTGACATAATTAGAGATTTTTAGACAATATGATTCATGGTTGTATGAATATAAACTGTGTTAAAAATCCAGAAATGTATCTTGTGAAGTTGATGTCGGTGAAAACATATTTGGGAATAAAGTTATATAAATTTTAAGTAATCTGATTAATGAGTTTTGATATGATAGTTAATATTCGGACCTGTGTAATTTGGTGGACGATATATGTGAAGATGTGAACGATCGGGCATGTCGTTCAAACGACATTGAATGTCGTTCGAACGACATCATACATTGTTTGAACGACGAAAAAAATTTATTTTTGGAAATGACGATTCTCCCCCTGTGTTCTTTTGGGGGATTTTTATAATTTAATCAGTGTACAGAAAATTAAAGGGGAGATAATTCTTAAGGCCTTGGAGGTGGATGGTAAAATATATTTTATTTAGATAGAGTACCAATCTAAATAGTGGATTTTGAGTGAAATAAATTCAAAGGGTTAAAATACGGACCAAGTTTGGGAGTCCGGGAATTATGGGTGAGTGACACAATTTGGATAAAATTAATTGAGGTGAATTAATTAAATTAAGAGTCGGGGATTGTGACTCGAATATTTTTAGGCTGAGTCCTACGGGAGTTATGAACGAGGTAGCCGGTTTAATTTATTACATATATAATAAGTTATCAAATATCGAATTTATTAAAGGTTGTTTGACCTAATAGTTGGATTTTGTGTATTGAATTTTGAAGGGGGGAGATACAGACCGAATGAGTGAGTCTCAGTATTGTAGTGAACTGATACTACTTAACCATATTAGAGGATTCCTTATATATATATATATAACCCTTTTCACATTAGTTAACTCCTTATATATGTACATATAAATCTTATTGATAAAGTATCAAGAAGCGAATAATTATTAATAATCTAGAATGATTAAAGTTTGATTCAAGAGGACAAGATGCTAAGATTATTAAATGTATGGGTAAGGGTAGTTGGGGATAACTATACCTACAAATGTGTTGGTAAGGTTAGTTGGGAATAACTATACCTATAATGTTTTGGAAAGGTTAGTTTGGGAATAATTATGCCTATGTATTTAAAGAGAAATAAATGATAAAATAAATGTGATGTTAAGTCAAAGCGGGCAATGTATGAGACTTAATATTTAATCAAAAAGTAGTCGTAAGAAAACGGCTTAAAATGAGTTATGGAATCTTTGACTAAAATGTTTAGCCAAGAAGGCTGTAATTTATATGGACTGAGATATACTTGGATTATAGTAGTTATAGAGTAACTACTTCTAAATATTGGATGATAATTTGTATTTATATGTATTTTGGGTACATACCAATGTTCATGGACCGTCATATCGGCTCGGGGGTTCACGCATTCAGACCGAGTACCACACGTCGGCACAGGTGGGCTTGGTGATTGTGTAGGTCATATAGGTACTATATGGAGGCACCTTCTATAGGGGAGTAGGTGTTGACACTGACCCATCCCATATCACCACTGGGTATGGGTCTTGTGCGAGTATCCTGCGTAGGGACCACCCCCAACTTATGTGTGATTTGTGATGTCCTCTTTGGATAAGAGATACCCTCGGAATTACCGATAGATCACGAACGAGACACCAACGATAAATGCCTTTGTGTGTGTGTGTGTGTGTATATATATATATATATGTATGTATGTATATACACATTGTGGTGTACCTTATATGGGATTGTGCGCTTTTAGTCTAAAGATGTAGAAAATACTTAATAATAATAAAGTTGGGCTAATAAAATTATTTGGATAAATAAGGACGAATATGAGTCCTAATGAATAATGTGGAAGACCATTATTAATAAGAATAATAATTGAGTCGTCTGAGAAAGTAGACAAACCTTAAAGAGAATGAGTAATGGTGTAGCCAATTATTAATGAGAATAATAATTTGGTAATCTAAGAGAAAGAAACTTATAGTCTAACGGGGTAGATGATAAGGAATATGCATTAAATCATTAAATGGTCTGAAGAGGCAGACAAGGGTTACGGGATATTATGAGGTAAGAAAATACACCTTGTTGTATGAAAATTATGAAATTAATATTACGAAATTTATTCGAGGATTGGGGTGTAAGACATGAGTGCCCACTTATCATTATTGCATAGCTTAATGGATTGTTTTTTACATGACTAATTAAACAATGAAAGTTACAATTGTCATTTGATTGCGGATACAAGTAGGACTACTTCTGGATGAGAGGTGAGTTACTCATTACATGTGAACATCGATGGGGAGACGTGATGTATAAGTTAGTAACAAATTGCATATTTACTAGAGAGTAATCCTTGCACACCTCTCTCTGACCCTAATTATAAATGTTTTCCCCCTATGTATTCTTACTGAAAGTGATGGCAATACTGACGATAGATCAGACTTGCAGTTACATTGGGCGTAGTGGATTTCGCTCCATTGATTCTAGTGTAGGTTGTATTTCAGCATTTTTGTCATTTTATTTCACACTGGGATTTGTACGAGCATAAGTCCAGGGGTTTATTTATAGCAGTTGCAATTAGTTTTACATTATGGACATTATATGATGATTTAGTTTTTATTATTCATTTGAAAGAAATTTTATTCAGTTTTTTTACCCATTGTGGATTTTATCATAAAATATAGGAATTTTTTATTCCTTCAATCCTTAGAATGGTATAAATTATTGATAAGCCCCATCTTCGATGTATCGTGCTTGGCCGGCCTTTATGTGAGTAAATGGGGGTTGTTACAATGGTGAACTAAAATGGATTTCGATTTCCCTTCTACATTCCTAAGAAAGTTGACACACACGATTGGAGCTAAAGAACTTTTTTGGGTTCCACCAACAATGTCTAGATTTCGTGAAGGATTTCGATTTCCCTTATACATTCCTATGAATGTTGAAACACACGGTTGGAACCACAAGATGGGAAACATAACAGTTTTTCATGGGTTCCATCAACAATGTCTAAATTTCGTGAATCGTATCTCTTAATTAACCTCTGATAGTATTGTCCACTTCTTTTATAAGGATCACATTTTGAAACATATAGTTGTACTTCTATAGACCCAATCTTCAATTCTGTGCCCCATCAGATAGGAATAGTGTCTCGTTGCCAAATGTATGTATTAAAATGAACACTTTGACCATCTCTTTTTAGAATTCATATAATTTGACATTCAAATTTGTTACATGTCCAATGTGGAGTCTTTAATATTAACTTAGTTTGCCAAGAATAGGCAACATATAATTAGGATAGAAGCAAAGTCAATTACATAATGTCATTGAAATATTATATTTTTTAGTACAAAAACAAGATATAAATGTAATGAGCTATATTAATAGAAATCATGTACTTGAATACCATTGAAAAGGAAAGAATGACATTGTTATCATCTAAGAACTACAAAAGAAGCATTCTAGCATAATAAATACAGGGGCATTAGGCCAATTATTACCATAAGAATTAATTAGGGAAGTAATGCAACATTGGCAACATTTAATCTTAATCTTGCACCACAATTTCTTCTAAGATCAAATAGGTTGTAAATAACCTATATTCATTTTATGTTAATCAACATCTTCACAAATATGTCCCACTAATCAACAACACTTCACAAAATACATAAATTTTAAGTTAATAGGCACCAATTAATCGACTTGTGGAAGCTACCTAGCTTGGCACCAGACAACAAAACCTTTAATTATGAAGTACCTAGCTGTAATACCCCTTATTTATGAGTAATTATATTTATATTAATTTTCCATGCGGGTTAATTATATATAATAAAGGAAGTTAGAGTAAATATTACTTTAAGTGATTTAAGAGATAATATTTACTGAGTTTTGCATATTTACCTATTAAGTGAATGTAAATGGCATCATAATATGTTTTGTTGCGTCGTAGTGCTTTAAGCGAAGGGTATGGCTTATATTCAAATGGAATCATTATTGATAAATTAAAATCATGTTGGAACATAAAATAATTTATGTTATCCCGAATGCCAATTTAGAGGGCACGGTTACTTCGAAAATAGTCGAGACAGTCAAAACAAGTACCATGTTGTGTTTTTGGGTTCCAGGTACTTTTGACCGGTTATGACTTAATTATGTTGTTACGATTCATTTTAATTATGTAGTAGCATTGAAAGTTGGACTTAGTGTATTTGGGCATTTAAGTCTTCTAAGAACATTTACACCCATTTATGTGTTCTAAACCTAGAGAGAGAGAGAGAGAGAGAGAGAGAGAGAGAGAGAGAGAGAAAGTTGGGAGAAAAGAAGAGAAAAGAGGGAGAATTGAATATTTGAACTTGGAATTTGTTTCTACCGGAAGATAATCCGAGATTACAACCCTAAGGCAAGTTTTTAACTTGCAAATGTATGATTTAGTGTGGATAATTTGCATTTTAGTTGTGTTCTTCCGAATTTCCAATTATGGGCTTTGATGAATTTCGGTGTTTAAACCCTTAAATATTGTATTAGATTTGATTTGAGTTGGATTTATTAAGTAGTGTTGGTGTAGAAGTGATTTGGTGTTAGTATGAGTTGATTTGGTTGGGATTTGAGGAAAGAAGAATGGGATTTGGGAATTTAGGGTTCATATAACCCGTAGCGCCCAACTTGGCAAATCTATCACGGCGAATCGATTCGCCCTCCCTAGCGAATCGATTCTCTAAAAAGGGTGGCTACAGATATGGGGAGCCGAATCTATTTGGGTTACGACCAAATCGGTTCGGCATGAGGCAGGAAGTTGGTGTTCTCAGCCGAATCGATTCGAAAATCCTGCTCTTTTAGGATATTTTTCTAGCTTCGTTTTTAGCCCATTTATTTTAGGTTTAAGGCCTAGGTACCTTCTCTTATGAAGTAATATAGAGTACTAAGTCTTATAATTGGGGTATTCATACCCTAGATTAGTAAAGAGATACTTGGTATTATTTCGGGGATATTTAAATAGAAGTTAGTGCCCTTTTCTTATAGTAGGCTAGCTTAGGATTTAGGGAGATGTAGGTGGTATTGTTTTGGGACTTTCAGAGACTAGTATGAGGTAAATCACACTTGGTAGACTTTAGTGTTGTTGTAAGATCTCGGCGACTATTATGGGGACAATTATATGTTGTGGTTTATATCGTTAAGCACATATGGTTTTGGGATTAATAAAAATGCACTTGTTTAATTGGCATACCTTTTGAAATTTGACTTGCATATACATACCTCTCTAAATGATATCATAAGGGAAGTTACATGCATCAGGTAATATCCCCTGGATAATGAAAGCAGGGAGAATATATTCCTCGGCCATACGACCGGTGGTTATATTATGTTATTGTTTTATTCAAAATGAAGTAATTTCGGGTATGGTTATGACTCACCGTCGAAGGTATATGGTCGCTTCCCACGCGATGTGATTTAGGGTGCCCAGGTGGTCTTGGTTATAGGCCTGGAAGATGATAGCCATTTAGGGGCGCATCCAGTGGGGTGACTCCTGGAAGGATGGTCTTAGAATCGTTATATTGTGATTGTAACTATTCTCATTAAGGCATTATTTCATAAATGGATAACGCATTTATAAATTGAATGTACGGACTGAGTTTACCTAAGATGAATGAACTTAAGAAGGTATATTTTACAAAACTGAGATTTAAGTTGATTATAATGGAATTTAGTTAATTCTCTTACATTGATGAATAGTTAACGTTATAAATGATATTGTGCTAGGATGTACACTTAGATGAGAGGTGAGGATAATTCTTGTTTGTGAGAGCGAACTGGAACTGTTTATGAGGTTTGGCATTCATAACTATTATGCATTTTATTCACATGTTTATCATATCAAACCGGGACCTGACCCGTCTATATTTCTCTGTCTTGTGTGGTTTTCTTTTACGCCCAGGTGCTCCGCCATAAGGACGCCCGTGTTGATCCTTCCTTCCAAGTGTCCAGGGGATATAGCATTTTTGCGGATGTTATAGGACTTTTGTGATAGATGCATCACCTTTTTGTATAATCTAGTTATGATCAGTTGGTACATTCGGGCGTGTTGCCTAAGTTTTGTAATTCTATATATTGTTTGTATTTAACTTTAATACTACGTGTAATCTGTTTTGTAGCAGTTTGTTAACCGACAGCTTATTCGGTTATTGTCTTGTGAATGTTTGTTAAAAAATTTATCTCTCTTCTTTTATATCCACCTTATTTTCAAATTGGATTGTCTAAATGATTTTATTTAAACTTACAAATTAAATTGACATTCGTTTTCTAAAATAATTAGTGGTTATCTCGTACTATTATTTTCACGGCACTGATGCTAAGAATGGACCATCTATGATTCCTGTATTTATTGGAGTATCGAGTTGGACACCTGTTATTTTAATAAGAGGGGTTTTACAGATGGTATCAGAGCATCAGGTTCTAGAGTCCTTAGGATCTATTAGTACTTGTCATGTTCTACCGTAGCGTTCTTTGATATAGAGCCATATTCTTAGGACTGTTTTGTTTGTACATGCTTGCGATCTTCTCCAAAGATAAATTCTTTTATATTGTATTTTGATTCAGTTATTCTCCATATCATATGCCTCCTAGAAGAGGCCCAGCAAAGAGAAATCGAGTTGTAGAAGATAATGTAGAACACCCACCACCACAAGGAACGATTAATGCCGCAGAGGTGGCTAATATTGTTCCTCAGGCAATCAACGCTGCAGTGACTGCTATGGCCCAATAGTTTCCCCAAGCGCAACAACCGGTAGTACCGGAGGTGCAAGACCATGTGGGACCCTACCCATGGGAGAGAATTAGAGAATCTTTCTTAAAAGGTCAACCCCCCCCCCCCCCCCCCCCCCCCAAAAATAATTTCAGGGTGGTGCCGATGTGATTGTTGCAAACTAGTGGAAGAAAGATATGCAACGTCATCTCCGATTGGTAGAGTGTAGCGGGGAACAAAAACAAATTCATGCCACTTTCAAACTTATAGGAGCAGCTTTACATTGGTGGGAGTCAATGACCACTCCGGAGCAGAGGGATACCATGTCTATATCGGATTTCTGGTTTTGTTTGACCGAATGTATTTTCCTCCAAAAGGAGATGAGGAGGAAACTCCAGGATGTGGTTTAAGGGGAATGGGCAGTTGCGAAATATGAAGAGGAATTTACTCATCTAGCGAGATTTATGTTGGATGAAGTAATTCTGGAGGAAAGGAGGATATCGAAATTTATTGGGGGATTGAATTGGAGAATCAGGCAGCATTTGTTGGGAAATCTAGCTTTGTAAACATTTGGTGACATGATGAATGCAGGCTTGCTTCATTTCCAAGATCACCGTCTACATGTGAAAGTGATTAACAAGATTTCGAATTCGGGTCAAGCTAGTAAGCAAGGAGGTAATGGTGCTAGTGGAGTACAACCCTCACCACAAAAGTCGGGAAGTAAATAGAAAGAGAGGAACACCCAGCAGGTGGATTTGCCCAAGAAACAACGTTTTGGGGGTTTTAATTCTGGCGGAGGTGGTTTTAGGCATGGTCAGGGTGCCCAGCATCAGCAGGTGGGCCAGTAAGGCCAAGCAGGCCGAGGTAATAATGGGGGTCGAGGCCATGAGGGCGAAGGAATGGGGCAGTTTTGAAATAATAATCGTGGTCGATATCCGTAGAATATGGCGGGTCGTTGCTTTCAATGTGGTGAATAGGAACACTTTAAGAAAGCTTGTCCACAGTTGATTGGGGGACAGTTTCCTAGGGGTCCTCAACATCAACCGGCACATTTACAGACTCCAGCGCCTATCCCATCCATCCCTCTACAACAGGGACTACTTCAGTATGGGCATTTGTATCATATTCAGGATGCTTTGCTTCCTCCATCCTCCCCCCCCCCCCACACACACCGCCATCTATTGAGGGTAAGTTTCCCATTCACGGGTATGTGGGTCGTGTGTTATTTGATAGAGGGGCAACGCATTCATTTATTGCTACACAATTTGCTCATTCGACGGGGTTAATTAAGTCTGCGGAGAGTACCTTTACTAGTGTCGAATCTTCCATGGGTGATGGTTCACTTATATTCTTTGTATGTAAAAGGGTTGGAATAGACCTTGGTAATTTGCGGTTTGAGGCCTATTTACTCGTCCTTGATATAGTCGGGTATGATGTTATTTTGGGTATGGACTGGTTAGTTAAATACCGTGCTATAGTAAATTGCTATGGGAGGAGTATAGTCTTTGCCATTCTGGGGCAAGAAATGTTTCTAGTGGCTATGCCTCTTTTGGAGGGAGGCTCGAGCACGTACTTATATACGTGATATGGTTGTTTCCTTAGATTCGATTCCAGTTGTTAGATAATTTGAGGATGTTTTTCGGGAGATTTCGGGTTTACCCCCAAGTCGTGAGATCGAGTTTGCAATTGATTTAGCACTGGGAACTCGGTCGATTATTAGAGGTCCATACCGTATGGCTCCTGTGAAAATGAGGGAGTTAAGGGATCAAATTCAATAATCGTTAGAGCAAGGGTTTATTCGGCATAACACGTCGACATGGGGTTCTCCTATTGTATTTATGACCTTATAAACAGAGTATTTCAGGACTTCCTAGACCAGTTTGTCATAGTGTTTATTGATGACATCCTAGTCTATTCTCGGACCGAAGACGATCATGCTGAACATCTACGATGGGTCCTGCAAACGGTACGGGATCATCACTTGTATGCTAAGTTCGAGAAATGTGGTTTCTGGTTACAGGAGGTGTAGTTTTTGGGTCACGTTGAGACAGCTGAGGGCATTTTGGTAGACCTGAGTAAAGTTATCGTGGTGAGAGAATGGAGTCAGCCCATGACGCCCAATGAGATTTGTAGTTTTCTGGGTTTGGTAAGTTATTACCGCCGTTTCATCAAGGGTTTTTCCAAGATTTCTATCCCTTTGATAAACTTGACCCGGAAGGCAGTGAAATTTATGTAGGATGATTCCTGTCAGTTAACTTTTGATGAGTTGAAGGATAAGTTGACTTCTACTCCAGTCCTCGTATTTGCAAGATCGAGGGTGGACTACTTAGTCTTTACTGACGCATCTCTGCAAGGATTGGGAGGTGTGTTACAACAAGAGCATCGGGCCATTACTTATTCTTCTCGCAAGCTAAAGCCCCATGATAAGAATTATCCCGTGCATGATCTGGAGCTTGCTGCGGTAGTGTTTGCGTTGAAGATATGGAGACATTACCTCCTAGGGGAGAAGTTTAGTCTTTTCACATACCACAAATCGTTGCAATATCTATTATCACAGAAGGATCTGAATATGCGACAACGTCGATGGTTGGAGTTTGTGAAGAACTATCAATTTGATATCCATTATCACCCAGGTAAGGCAAATGTGGTGGCAAATGCGCTGAGTCAAAAACCCGTGGGGGAGTTGGTAAAGGTATGGAAGGCTAAATGGAAAGAGCTTAGCCAGGAGGATGCTATATAAAGGGCATTTATGTCACTGTTGACCGTTACGCCTGCGATTGTGATGAGAGTCGTGGAAGCGCAAGGAAGGGACAAAGACTGCCAAGACAGGGTGCGCCAGCTGTTAACCGAGGGAGCTAATTCTTACTCTATTAGTTTAGAGGGTGGGTTATGTTTCCACGGGAGACTTATAGTGTTGTATGAGGGAGACCTGAGACGTACTGTCATAACAAAATCTCATGGATCAAGATTTTTAATACATCCAGGTGGAGACAAAATGTACCAAGACATGCACCGTCAATATTGGTGGGCAAGTATGAAAAGGGACATCTCGGAATTTGTTTCCCAATGTACTACTTGTCAATTGGTGAAGATAGATCACCAGCGACCAACATGATTGTTACAACCGTTAGAAATATCGATATGGAAATGGGAGAGTATCTCGATGGATTTCATCATAGGATTGCCGACGTCGCAAAGTGGCAGTGATTCCATTTGGGTTATTGTCGATCATCTACCAAGTTAACACATTTCTTATCGGTACGTATGAATTACAATACGGCTCATTATGCCCGACTCTTTATTGTAGAGATTGTGAGACTCCATGGGGTGCCCATCAATATAGTCTTCGACCGAGACAAGATTTCGTGTCCCATTTTTGGCAAAGTTTCCAAGAAGCAATGGGGACTGAATTGAAGTTGAGTACCTCCTACCACCCGCAAAAAGATGGATAGATGGAAAGAGTCAACCAGATGTTGGAGGACATTCTTAGAATGTGTGTGCTTGACTTTAAAGGAGGATGGGAGCAATACCTTCCCTTGGTCGAATTTGCTTATAATAATTCGTACCAATTCACAATAGGTATGGAACCTTATGAAGCATTATATGGACATCCATGTAGATCACCTACTTGTTGGTTGGAAGTAAGAGATAATAAGCTCCTTGGACCTGAAATTATCCAAGATACCTCTTCGAAGATTGAGCTTATTCGAAATCGCATCCGAATCGCCCAAGACCGTTAGAAAAGCTATGTCGATGCGAATAGAAGGAATGTGGAATTGGACGTAGGAGATCAAGTTTTAGTACGGGTGTCACCGATGAAGGGTGTAACACGATTCGGCAAGAAAGGCAAGCTTGCGCCGGGCTATGTAGGCTCTTTTTCCATTATTGTAAAGGTAGGCCCCGAAGCATATCAACTCACCTTGTCGGAACACCTACAACAGATTCACGATGTGTTTTATATTTCATCCTCGAATAAGTAAACAAGATGTGACGGAGCTCATTGTCACATTCCTTTAGATGATATCTAATTGTAACCCGATATTTCATATGAGGAACAACCAATTGCAATCTTAGATCACGGAGAGCGTAGGCTAAGGTCAAAGGTAGTGCCCTTGGTGCTTGTCCAATGGGGACATCACAATGCCGAGGAATCGATAAGGGAGCATGAGGGCGATATTTGAGAGTAATATCCACACCTCTTTTTACAAGGTACGCCTGAATTTTGAGGCCAAAATTCCTTTATAAGGGGGGGGGGGAGTGTGTAATACCCCTTATTTACGAGTAATTATTTTTATATTAATTTGCCATGCAAGTTAATTATATATAATAAAGGAAGTTAGAGTAAATATTACTTTAAGTGATTTAAGAGTTAATATTTACTGAGTTTTTCATATTTACTGTTAAGTGAATGTAAATGGCATCATATTATGTTTTATTGCGTCGTTGTGCTTTAAGCGGCGAATATGGCTTATATTCAAATGGAATCATTATTGATAAATTAAAATGATGTTGAAACATGAAATAATTTATGTTATCCCGGATGCCAATTTAGAGCGCGTGGTTAGTCCGAAAATAGTCGAGATAGTCAAAATAAGTACCATGTTTTTTTTGGGGTTCCGGGTACTTTTGACCGGTTATGAGTTAATTATGTTGTTACAAGTCATTTTAATTATGTAGTAGCATTGAAAGTTTGACTTAGTGTATTTGGTCATTTAAGTCTTCCAAGAACATCTACTCCCATTTATGTGTTCTAAACCTAGAGAGAGAGAGAGAGAGAAAGAGAAGTTGGGAGAAAAGAAGAGAAAAGAGGGAGAATTGAAGATTTGAGCTTGGAATCTGTTGCTACCGAAAGATAATATGAGATTACAACCCTAAGGCAAGTTTCTAACTTTCAAATGTATGATTTAGTGTGGATAATTTGCATTTTAGTTGTGTTATTGAGAATTTCCAATTATGGGTTTTGATGAATTTTGGTGTTTAAACCCTTAAATATTGTATTAGATTTTATTTGAGTTGGATTTATTAAGTAGTGTTGGTGTAGAAATGATTTGGTGTTAGTATGAGTTGATTCCGTTGGGAATTGAGAATTTAGGGTTCATATAACCCGTAGCCCCCAACTTGGCAAATCTGCCAGAGCGAATCGATTCGCTAAAAAGGGTGGCTACAGGTCTGGGGATCCGAATCGATTCGAGTTAAGGCCGAATCGATTCTGCATGAGACAGGAAGTTAGTGTTATCAGCCGAATCAATTCGCTTTTAAGGGAAAATCGATTCGGAAATCCTGTTGTTTTAGGATATTTTTCTAGTTTAGTTTTTAGCCCTTTTATTTTAGGTTTACATCCTAGAAACCTTCTCTTATGATGTAATATAGAGTACTAAGTCTTATAATAGGGGGATTCACACCCTAGATTAGTAAAGAGATACTTGGGATTATTTAGGGGCTATTTAAATAGAAGTTAGTACCCTTTTCTTATAGTAAGCTAGCTTAGGATTTAGGGAGACGTAGGTGGTATTGTTTTGGGACTTTCAGAGAATAGTATGAGGGAAATCACACTTGGTAGCCTTTCGTGTTTTTGTGAGATCACGACGACTACTATGGGGACAATTATATGTGGTGGTTTATATCGTTAAACACATATGGTTTTGGGACGAATAAAAATGCACTTGTTTAATTGGCATATCTTGTGAAATTGGAATTGCATATACATACCTCTCTAAATGCTATCATAAGGCAAGTTACGCGCATGAGGTGATGTCCCCTGGATAATTAATGTGGGCAGAATATAGTCCTCGGCCATACGATCGGTGGATATATTGTGTTATTGTTTTATTCGAAGTGAGGTAATTTCGGGTATGGTTATGACTCACTGTCGAAGGTATATGGCCTCTTCCCATGTGACGTGATTTAGGGAGCCCAGGTGGTCTTTATTATAGACCCTGGAAGATGATAGTTATTTAGGGGCGCATCTAGTGGGGTGACTCCCGAAAGTATTATCTTAGAATCTTTATATTGTGATTGTAACTATTCTCATTAATGCAGTATTTCATAAATGGCTAACACATTTATAAATTGAATGTACAGACTGAGTTTACCAAAGATGAATGAACTTGAGAAGTTATATTTTATGAAACTGAGATTTAAGTTTATTTGAATGGAATTTAGTTATTTCTCTTACATTGAGGAATAGTTAGCGTTATAAATGATATTGCACTAGGATGTACACTTAGATGAGAGGTGAGGATGATTATTGTTTGTGAGAGTGGGCTGGAACTGCTTATGAGGTTTAGCATATATAACTATTATGCATTTTATTCACATGTTTATCATATCAAACCGGGCCCTGACTCATCTATATTTCTCTATCTTGTTTGGTTTTCTTTTATGCCCAGGTGCTTCACCGTAAGGATGCCCGTGTTAATACCTCCTTCCTAGTGTCCAGGGGATATAGCATTTTTTCGGATGTTATAGGACTTTTGTGATAGACGCATCACTCTTTTGTATAATCTAGTTATGATCAATCGGTACATTCGGGCGTGTTGCCTAAGTTTTGTAATTGTATATACTGTGTGTATTTAACTTTAATACTCGGTGTAATTTGTTTTGTACCAGTCTGTTAACTGACAGCTTATTCGGTTATTGTGTTGTGAATGATTGTTAAAAATGTTATTTTTCTTCTTTTATATCCACCTTCTTTTCAAATTGGATTGTCTAAATGATTTTATTTGAACTTAAAAATTAAATTGACATCCGTTTTCTAAAATAATTGGTGGTTATCTTGTACTATTATTTTCACGGCGGTGATGGTAAGAATGGACCATCTATGATTCCTGTATTTATTGGAGTTTCGGGCTGGCCACCTCTTATTTTAATAAGCGGGGTGTTACAGTAGCTAGTTGAAGAATAAACACAAATTTGAGGCAGTGGATATAGCAACTATAATGGTTAAAACAGTGGAACAGTTTGACACCCATATCTACAAACTTTAATTCAAGACTAACATCACAGTGAATAATAAGATGGGAAATAGTTCTTACGTATCTACAGTGTCTTCAAATTTTTTGGTCAACTTCAATAGTTGGAATATTTCCTTCATTCCAATTAAAGTTGGGTTCTTTAATGTGATAATTACCAACGAAAGTTTCAAACTACCCGTTACACCGCTACATTTGCGTGTCGACCCAAGTTTCAATTTTGATTTTCTTTGTAAAGTAGCGGGTATGCATTTATATATGTGATTATTGTTTATTGAGTTATTTGCACTTTGTGTCCCCTAATTATGTAATCCAAAGTATTATCACTTTCTTCCACGCTTTTGATAGGAAAAATTGTTGCAAAAAATAAAAATTAATCCAAGGTCATAAATATGCTTTGCACCTCCCTTAAGAAGACCCATGACTAATAGACCCGAAGATGCAAATAATCCGTGTTTATTAGTGTTATAACCTTCATCAGTAACTGTTATAGTGTAGATTTCGTTTTGGAATTTTATTATTTCTGCAATCTTAGATAACTAAGGTATTAATTAGATGCACCACATATTTCATTTTTCCTTCTGAAGTAATGTTTTTACGCAATGCATGGCATATTCCGTTGTTTTATATCAGAGTTGAGTTTGTATTTTCTACTCTTTTTTTTATTTTTCGATGTTTGTAAGTGGTATTAGGATATTTCATTGTGGTATCTCCGACCACTCCATTCGTTTTGTTTTGGTTGCAAATTTAAGTTCTTGGATCTTATTTGGTCTCGAATTCAAGTCATGGGTGTGTAGTAGGTATGGTTGGGTATGGTGTCAGGATGGTAGGGATTAACTCGGGTTCAGGAAACCACTGCTAGTAGTTGTCGGTAGGCCCAAGGGTTAGGACTAGTGGTGAGAGCTCGGGTAGGTTGCTGGTGGGTCGTTTGTGGTATATAGAGGATCGTTTGTTTAGCGGGTGGGTAGTTATGATGGTGTTGGATTTTTTTTTCACAGGTCTCAATTGGACCGTCATTATAATCTCAGAGATAAAAATGTGTTTGTTCATGTTGAGTTTGACAAATATTTGCCTACAAATTTTGTAGTAATTTATTTTGAATTTTTATTTTTGTCTAAACTTATATCTCTCGAATCAAAAGTAAATTTGAGGTATTGGTCGTTTTTGTGCTTGACACCATATGGCAAGTACAATTGCAGTTGGGATATGATACAAAATGAAATTGTTTTTTTTTACCTTAAACGAAAATGGACGATTAAAAATACGATATGAATAATACGATTAATATTTTTAACACAAAATTAAACATGATAATACAAAAAATAAAGAGTAAAAAGATGAATGAGATGACACTATTTTATGACTAACATTCATAATCTACACATGACCATGACATGAACAAGATATCGTTTTCGCTACAAGTCAATTTTTGATCATTTTGTTGTATCGTGCCTAAAATTGTGACCTTACTTTTGGGTTCCTTATTTTTAAGTGATTCACCATAAATATAAAGCATAATATTACACATAAGTGTTTATTTATATCAATTATGATTATTTTCATTCAATTATAAGTGTTTATTTTATCAAACGCCCGCGCATCGTGCGAGTTACATGCTAGTATACATAATAATATGAGTTTGAGAATTACTGATCAATGCGCCCTTAATTCGCCACTTCAACAACTGGATTGAATTGGAATAATCTGGCACTAATACATATGCTGAGTGAATTGGGGTACTAAAGGCATTACTTATTATCCCTAGAATTTGAATTAAAATGGAGATGGGTCCCACCTGAGATGACGGTATTGTATATGTGTTATTCACGTGCCCTAAATCTCAAACTATATTCAGAGTCCCAATTATTCCCATTTTCTTGTACTTTAAATCTGGATTACTTACATGACCAATTTGAAAAGTTATTTCAAAGCAGAGACTAATGTTGCATTAGCAAAACACCAAAATAAAGGAGCCTATTCCGAAATATACTTATCTGAATCAATATCATAAAGAGAAAGCATGGTGAATCTCCCACCCTTACCATCTTGATAAAAATCCTCAAAATCTCATTAGCAATTGATGATTAAATCTATGTGCAGTAGATCTAGCGGGTAGCATGAGAAGACAAAATACTTCATATACTTGCACTTTGAAAAGTGACAATAAAAGAGAAGATATGACTGCTTAAGTTATACGGTCAACAATACTTTAAGGAACAACATTATTAAAAAAATGTGACATGTATATTGTTCATCTTCATCATAAGGATGGAACTAAGTATGGGTCATAATTTTTCATTGCTTGTTGATGGGTTAGAATTATGGATGGAACTAGTATTGGGTCATCATAATGATGGAACTAAGGATATCTCATAAAGTACATTGATATAAACTTAATTTTTTTAGGTGCTGGAATTTTTTTAAGACTCTTATTTCCAAGAAAAAAGGCTAACTAGTCTCAAAATTCTATACAAATATCATCCATAATTGAAGTATTAATGTGTAGTTTGCAAATTTATTTTTAAAAGAATGTGGTATATTTACAATCGCCTGCCTTTAGTAAAAAGAAAAAAAGTATAGCTTGAATTCTCCACTTAATCCCATTTCCTGCTTGATGAGGGGCTAAGACACTCCAGGGCTAAGGGGGGCCACAGCACCCCTGATATTATCAAAGTTTTTACCGCAGTAGATTGCTTTACATTTCTTTTAGTTAAATATTCCCAACGTAGTTTAACTTTTTTCTTTTATATGCTATTACCAAACCACATAAAGCAGTTTAAATCCCTATATTGCTACCAAATGTCCACTATCCATTTTTACTTGAAACACACCAAATGACACTTTATAATATTTTTATTTCATTAAAATGTCCATGAATAGTATTCTAAATTTTATAACACTTTAAAAACTCATTTAAACCTTCTTTTAAATGCCCATTTTTCTTTAAAACGTCAAGTGTGTACTTAATAAACTCAATAATACATTATAATCATTTTTCTACACACTTTTACACTGAAATGGTGGAGAATAGTAATCTAAAATTTTTGTCTAATTCAAACCCACCTTAAAATATTTATTTGACACCCATTTGTTCATGAGATTCTAGAATTCTACCAATAAATTTCATGGATGCAACTATCACAAATCCTACATATTTTAGGCATAAAATATGTAAATAATAAATCTGAAATCCATACATAACATAAACTTTAAACTAAGGTTAGTGAATCCTAGCTCAAGAGCTCTAAAAATGGGGTAGATGTTGGAGAAGATGGAGGATCCCCCACTTCCAAAGAGGTAAGAATCGTGCCTTACAAGGTCTGGACAATAGGTGAAAGTGATTACACCTCACCAACCACGATTCTAGTTAAAGGAAAAGGAAAAGACCTACAAGGTGCTGTCAAAATGCTACCAGCGTCAATTTCTCTCTCTAAATTATTTTTTAAAATTTTCAACGTAAGGGTCTTATTCCTTGTAGTTTTTTGAGTGAAAAACCATTTTACACTAATCGTTTGGCCTCCCAGATTGTCCCATGCAAGGCACGCAAGAATCGGGATCTCTGCATAAAAGTATTGTTTTTCAATTGTTCTCTTCATTATAATATTCTTGATATTTTTATGAGTCAAAAAACATATTCATAATATTTTTTTGACCTTCCGAGACATCCTAAACAATATGTGCAAGAAACGGGACCACTGCGCAAAACATATTTTTTTCAATTTCTCTTCGCATGGTAATATTCCTTATATTTTTATGAGTCTAAATATATGGTCAGAATATTTTTTTGACTTACCGATTGTCCTAAACAATTCACATAAGACTGGACTTTCATTGTGTCGCGCGTCGTAAGACAATTAGTACACACGCTTGCATAGCATTCGTTGCTTGTCCGAATCGCGTGAATCTTAACCAAAATGTTTAAAATAATTATACGAATGCAAATCATTACTCATGCGGATACATGAAACGTAAAAATCTCATAAACGGAACGTCACTAAATAAAAGGATAATTGTACAAGTACAATTTAAAAGGGCATAGACCGCAACCTAGAATCAGCGATGGATTAACAGCAGAAAATTCACAAGAACCGCAGCTCTGTCTTCAGAGAGAAATACACTCTAGCATTCCAAAATGATCTCAGTCGTCAGCCAACACCTCCCTCAAACGACACCAAATCAGCCGTAGAGAACTCTTCTCTACAAGATAAAGTTCACCAGAGTTGTATCTTAGGTTTTAAAATGATTCATTAAAGATATTGAGATGTTTTGTGAATCAAAAACACATGTTTACAATGCTAAATGACAAGACAAAATAATTCTGCAGTTTGCAGTTTTTGTGTGTAAAAAAAACTCAGGTTTTCTCTTAGAAAAATGACTCATTTAACAGGTATTTTTTAAAATCTTGAGTCGACAGGGTCGTTCGGACGACTTTGCATGTTGTTTGAAGTTCCTTCGAACGACTTTACTAACAATTGTTAAAAAACAAAAATAGCAGCTGTCGTTAGTTGCATTAAAGAAATAACCATCAAACAATGCCTCAAACGAGATCTAGTGTCGTTAGATACAGCGTTAGAACGACTTTACAATGTCATTTGAATGACATCTAATGTCATTTGAACGACATAAACATCAAAAAAACTCTTTCAAAAACTCCGCCTACTGGTCTCTTGACTCAATAAAAATGCCTCAGGTTTATATACAAACATTTTAGAAAAATATCCCAACACTTTAAATGAAACATTAAGGGACTTAAACACAACCTTACTAAAATTAATCTCACAGAGGCTTGTTTGATGAAGAACGTTAATATTTGGATCCATCTTGATGCATGTATGATCTTGAAATCTCTTAGAAGGGTGTAATGGTATACGACATCTCTAATGTAAAATGGACCATGGAAAACATGTCCTTACACTTTTGGATCAACATTATCGTTTCCATGAACCTAGTGGATCAACACTGACGTTGCCAGGAACCTAGTGTATTGAACCCTCAGATGTGCCTCACATATCTACTTTATTGACAAAATGAAAAATGGAAAAATAAAAATGTCAGAACCCTAAGATGTGAACTCACAATCATTGAAAATAATACATGGGAGCTTTTATTCCAACCCATGTTTTCTATCTACCCACACCTACTGTCTACCCACTACACCAAAACTAGGCTAATGGTCACGAACTTTATCCTTGACTAGGAAGTGTAGGTCACGGATTTGGTCCATGACCAAATCGGGCGTGACCAACTTTGGGGGCCATGACCCAAATCCCAGACCCACAGCTTCGTCACGGCCCATAGCTCTGACCCTATTTGTAATCCGGGTCACGGCCCAAACCCGTGACCATCATGCGATTAAAATACTATCTAGTCAAGGATCTAAACCATGACCAGATTTCTGTGCCTCCAACTTTGTAACGACTTTAGGTCGTGACCATTCTTATAATATATCTGATATTGTCACGGATTTGGGCTGTGATCACTCATACTATATATATAATATTGTCATGGATTTGGGCCGTAACTATACTTATTGTGCATATAACATTGTCACGGCTTTGGGTCGTGACCAGTTTTAATAATAAAAAAGAATCCTCGAATTAGGAGGCTAATCGGTCAGTTGCTGCAAGTGCTCCTTGGGTGACCTCGAGGGGGTCCCCTGCTCTCAAATCAGGGGGTCCCGTGACCACGCGGTCACGGCACCCGTGTAGGCATTCTGAAATATGGGGTGTGCTCTCAAATCGATGGTCCTTTGACCACGCGATCAATTCGTGTGGGTTACGTTGGTCCCATGCGAGGTGTTGACATAACTCACGGGGCCGTTTGGGGGGCATTTCTGGGTTTCGCCCACCGACGGTACTTTTTCCAGCCTATGTGTGTATATTCTCTATTTTGGGTCGTGCTCTCAAATCGAGGGTCTTGTGATCATGCGATTAGTTCGTGCGCCGTGCGAGGTGTTTGTGCCACTCACGGGGCCGTTTGGGGGGCATTGCGGGGTTTTACCCCCCAACTGCACATTTTTAAACCGAAGTGTGGATATTTTTTTATTTTGGGTGGTGCTCTCAAACCGCGGGTCCTGTGACCACGCGGTCGGTTCCTACGGGCTACGTTGGTCCTGTGCGAGGTGTTGGCATCACTCATGAGGCCGTTTGGGGGGCGCTAAGGGGTTTTACCCCCCGACGGCACATTTTTAATCCTAGGTGTGGATATTGTCTCTTTTGGGTTTTGCTCTCAAATTGAGGGTCCCGTGACCACGCGGTCGGTTAGTATGGGCTACATTGGTCCCGTGCGAGGTGTTGGAGAAGCTCACGGGGACGTTTGGAGGGTGCTAAGTGGTTTTGCCCCCCGACGGCAGGTTTTTAAGCCTAAGTGTGGATATTGTCTATTTTGGGTCGTGCTCTCAAATCGAGGCTCCCGTGACCACAAGAGCAGTTTGTCTAGCTACGATGGTCCCGTGCGAGGTGTTGGAGCAGCTCACGGGGACTTTTGGGGGGTGCTAAGTGGTTTCACCCCCCGATGGCACATTTTCAAGACTAATTGTGGATATTGTCTATTTTATGTCGTACTCTCAAAACGAGGGTCCCGTGAACACGCGGTCAATTCGTGCGAGCTATGTTGGTCACGTATGAGGTGTTAGCATCGCCCACGATGATGTTTGGGGGGCATTGTGGGGTTTCACCACTTGACAGCATATTTTAAAGACTACGTGTGGATATTCTATATTTTCAGTCGTGCTCTCAAACCGAGGGTCTCGTGACCACGCGACCGATTCGTGGGGCTATGTTGGTCCCGTGCTAATGGGGTCATTTAGGGGGCGTTGCAAGGTTTCTCCCCCCGACTGCTTGTCTTCAAACCTAAGTATGGATATTCTCTATTTTGGGACGTGCTCTAAAAACACGGGTCCCGTGACCATGCGGTCGGTTCATGTGAGCTACGTTGGTCCCGTGCGAGGTGTTGGCACTGCTCATGGGGCCGTTTGAGGGGCGTTGTGGGGTTTCTCTGCCTGACGACGCATTTTTAAACCTATGTGTGGATATTATCTGTTTTGGGGCATGCTCTCAAACTGAGGTGCCTTCGGTTTATACAGGCAACTTGGTCCCATGCGAGGTGTTTGCACCGCTCAGGGTGGGGAATTGTGGGGTTTTGTCCCCGACGACACGTTTTCAAACCTAGTGTGGATATTCTCTATTTTGAGTCATTCTCTCAAAATGAGGATCCCGTGACCATGCGGTTAGTTCATGCGGGCAATTTTGGTCTCGTGGGAGGTGTTGGCGCTGCTCACGGGGCTGTTTGGGGGGTATTACAGTGTTTTGCCCCCTGACAGCACGTTTTCAAGCCTAAGTGTGGATATTATCTAGTTTGAGACGTGCTCTCAAACTGAGGGTCCGATGACCATGCGATCGGTTTATGTGGTCTACGTTGGTCCTGTACGATGTGTTGGCACCGCTCATTAGGCCATTTAGGGGTGCTGAGGGGTTTCACCCCTTACGGCACGTTTTCATGCCTAAGTGTGGATATTGTCTGTTCTGGGTCGTGCTCTCAAACTGCGGGTCCAATGACCACACGTTTAGTTTGTACGGGCTTCGTCGGTCCCATGCAAGGTGTTGGCACCGCTGATGAGGCCGTTTGGGGGGTGCTAAGGAGTTTATCCCCCAGAGGGCATGTTTTCAAGCCTAAGTGTTGATATCATCTGTTTTGGTCCGTGTTCTCAAGTTGCGTGTCCCGTGACCAGGCGGTGGATTTATGCGGGCTACGTTGGTCCCGTACCAGGCGTTGGCATCTCCCACGGGGCCATTTGGGGGCGTTGTGGGGTTTTGATCCCCGATGGCACGCTTTAAAGCCTAGGTGTGGATATTCTCTATTTAGGACCATGCTCTCAAATCGAGGGTCCCGTGACCACGCGATCTGTTCATAAGGGCTACTTGGTCCCGTGTGATGTGTTGGCACTGCTCACGAGGCCGTTTGTGGGGCATTGCGGTGTTTTTCCCCTCGACGACATGTTTTCAAACCTAAGTGCGGATATTCTCTACTTTGGTTCGTGCTCTCAAACTGAGGGTTCCGTGACCACGAGGACAGTTCACGAGCTATGTTGGTCCCATGCAAGGTGTTGGCGCTTCTCATGGGGCCGTTTGGGGGGCATTGCGGGGTTTTTCCCCTGAGGGCACATTTTCAAGCCTAAGTGTGAATATTCTCTATTTTGGCTCGTGCTCTCAAATCGAGGGTCCCGTGACCAGGCAGTCGATTCGTACGGGCTACGTTGGTCCCATGCGAGGTGCTGGCGCTACTCACGGGGCTGTTTGGGAGGCGCTAAGGGGTCTTTCCCCCTCAACGACATGTTTTCAATCCTAAGTGTGTGTATTGTCTGTTTTGGGTCGTGCTCTCAAATCGAGGGTCCCGTGACCACGTAGTCAGTTCATGTGTACAACGTTGGTCCCGTGCGAGGTGTTGGAGAAGCTCACGGGGATGTTTGGGGGGTGCTAAGTGATTTTTCCCCCCGATGGAAGGTTTTCAAGCCTGAGTATGGATATTGTCTGCTTTGGGCCATGCTCTCAAACCGAGGCTCCCATGACCACAAGATCAGTTCGTACAGGCTATGTTGGTCCCGTGTGAGGTGTTGGAGCAAATTATGGGGACTTTTGGGGCGTGCTAAGTGGTTTTTCCCCCCGACGGCATGTCTTTAAGACTAAGTGTGGATATTTTCTATTTTGGGTCGTACTCTCAAAATGAGGGTCTCGTGAACACGCGGTAAATTCGTGCAAGCTACGTTGGTCCCATGTGAGGTGTTGGCATCACCCACGATGATGTTTGGGGGGCGTTGGGGGGTTTCGCCCCTCGACGGCACATTTAAAAACCTAAGTGTGGATATTCTCTATTTTCAGTCGTGCTCTCAAATTGAGGGTCTCGTGACCACGCGGTCGATTCGTGGGGCTATGTTGGTCCCGTGCTAATGGGGTCGTTTGGGGGGCGTTGCGGGGTTTCTCCCCCCGATGGCTCGTCTTCAAACCTAAGTATGGATATTATCTGTTTTGGGACGTGCTCTAAAACTACGGGTCCCATGACCATGCGGTCGGTTCGTGTGAGCTACATTGGTCCCATGAGAGGTGTTGGCACCGCTCATGGGTCCGTTTGGGGGCGTTTCGGGGTTTTGCCACCTGACGACACATTTTTAAACCTAAGTGTGGATATTCTTTGTTTTGGGTCATGCTCTCAAACTGAGGTTCTTTCGGTTCATACGGGCAACTTGGTCCCGTGCGAGGTGTTCGCACCGCTCACGGGGCCGTTTGTGGGGCATTGTGGGATTTCGTCCCCGATAACACATTTTTAAACCTTAGTTTGGATATTCTCTATTTTGAGTCGTTCTATCAAACTGAGGGTCCCGTGACCATGCAGTTAGTTCGTGCGGGCAATGTTGGTCTCGTGGGAGGTGTTGGCGCTACTCACGAGGCTGTTTGGGGGGTGTTGCGGGGTTTTGTCCCCCAGACGGCACATTTTCAAGCCTATGTGTGGATATTCTCTATTTTGGGATGTGCTCTCAAACCGAGGGTCCTGTGACTATGCAATCGGTTTCTGTGGGCTACGTTGGTCCTGTGCGACGTGTTGGCACCGCTCATGGGGCCATTTAGGGGGCGCTAAAGGGTTTCACCCCCAACGGCACGTTTTCATGCCGAAGTGTGGATATTGTCTGTTTTGGGCCGTGCTCTCAAAATGTGGGTCCAGTGACCACGCGTTTGGTTCATACGGTCTTCGTTGGTCCCGTGCAAGGTGTTGGCACCACTTACGAGGATGTTTGGGGGGTGCTAAGGAGTTTCTCCCACCGAGGGAACATTTCCAAGCCTAAGTGTTTATATTACCTGTTTTGGTCCGTGCTCTCAAGCCGCGGGTCCTGTGACTAGGCAGTGGATTTATGCGGGCTACGTTGGTCCCGTACCAGGCGTTGGCATCTCCCACGGGGCCATTTGGGGACGTTGTGGGGTTTTGCCCCCCAAGGGCACATTTTAAAGCCTAAGTGTGGATATTCTCTATTTAGGACCATGCTTTCAAATCGAGGGTCCTGTGACCACGTGATCTGTTCGTACGGGATAGTTGGTCTCGTACGAGGTGTTGGCACTGCTCACGAGGCCGATTGTGGGGCATTATGGGGTTTTGCCCCCCGATGACAAGTTTTCAAACCTAAGTGCGAATATTCTCTATTTTGGGTCGTGCTCTCAAACTGAGGGTTTCGTGACCACGAGGACGGTTCGGAGGGTATGTTGGTCCCTTGCAAGGTGTTGGCGCTGCTCACGGGGCTGTTTGGGGGGCATTGCAGGGTTTTGCCCTCGACGGCACATTTTCAAGCCTAGGTGTGTATATTCTCTATTTTGGTTCATGCTCTCAAACCGAGTGTCCCGTAACCACGCAGTCGGTTCATACGGGTTACGTTGGTCCCGTGCGAGGTGCTGGTGCTACTCAAGGGGCTATTTGGGGGGGCTAAGGGGTTTTTCCCCCTCGACGGCACGTTTTCAATCCTAAGTGTGGATATTGTTTATTTTGGGTCGTGCTCTCAAACCGTAGGTCCCGTGACAATGCAGTCGGTTCGTGTGTACAACGTTGGTCCTGTGCGAGGTGTTAGAGCCGCTCAAGGGGCCGTTTGGGGGACATTGCGGGGTTTCACCCCCCGACGACATGTTTTTAAGAGTAAGTGCGGATATTCTATGTTTTGGGCCGTGCTCTAAAATCGAGGGTCTCGTGACCACGTGGTTGGTTCATACAGGCTACATTGGTTCCATACAAGGAGTTATTGCCGCTCACAGGGCCGTTTGGGGGGCATTGAAGGGTTTCACCCCCTGACGGCATGCTTTCTAACCTAAGTGTGGATATTCTTTATTTTGGTCGTGCTCTCAAATCGAGGGTCCCGTGACCACGCGATCGATTTATATGGGCTACGTTGGTCACGTGCGAGGTGTTTGCACCGCTCACGGGGCCATTTGGGGGGCGCTAAGGGGTTTTGCCCCCCGATGGCATATTTTCAAGACTAAGTGTATATATTGTCTATTTTGAGACATGATCTCAAACCGCGGGTCCCATGACCAGGCGATCGATTTGTGGAGCTACGTTGGACCCGTACGAGGTGCTGGCATCGTCTACAGGGCCATTTGGGGGGCGTTGTGGGGTTTCACCCCTGGACGTCACATTTTCAAGCCTAAGTGTGGATATTATTCTTTTTGGGTCGTGCTCTCAAACCGAGGGTCCCGTGACCACATGATCTATTCATATGGGCTACGTTGGTCTCGTGTGATGTGTTAGAACCACTCAGGGGACCATTTGGGGGGCGTTTCGGGGTTTCTTCCTCTGACGGCACGTCTTCAAACCTAAGTGTGGATATTATTTATTTTGGGTCGTGCTCTCAAACTGAGGTTCCTATGACCACGTGGTTGACTCGTGCGGGCAACTTGGTCCCGTGCAAGGTGTTGGCACCGCCCACGGGGCCTTTTTCGAGGCATTACGGGGTTTCATCCCCCGACGGCACGTTTTCAAACCTAAGTGTTGATATTCTCTATTTTGGGTCGTTCTCTCAAACTGAGGGTCTCGTGACCATGCGTTCAGTTCGTGTGGGCTATGTTGGTCCCGTGCAAGGCGTTGCCTGCTCACGGGCTCGTTTGGGGGATGTTGCAGAGTTTTGCCCCCCCCCTCCCAACGACACGTTTTCACGCCTAAGCATGGATATTCTATGTTTTGGGTTGTGCTCTCAAATTGAGCATCCCGTGACCACGCAATCGGTTTTTGCGAGCTATATTGGTCATGTGCGACATGTTGGCGCCACTTATAGGGCCGTTTAGGCTGCGCTAAAAGGTTTTGCCCCCCCGGCGGCACGTTTTCAAGCATAAGTATGGATATTGTCTTTTTTGGGTCATGCTCTCAAACCACGAGTTTAGTGACCACGCGGTCGGTTCATACGGGCCACATTGGTCCCGTACAAGGTGTTGGCACCATTAACGTGGCCGTTTGGGGGTCCTAAGGGGTTTCTTCCCCCAACGATACGTTTTCAAACCTAAGTGTGGATATTATTTGTTTTGATCCGTGCTCTCAAGCCGCCGGTCTTGTGACCATTCGGTCGATTTATGCGGGCTACGTTAGTCCCGTGTGAGGTGTTGGCATCTCTCACAGGGCCATTTGGGGGCATTGCGGGGTTTTGCCCCCAATGGCATGTTTTCAAGCCTAAGTGTGGATATTCTCTGTTTTGGTCCATGCTCTCAAATCGAGGGTCCCGTGACCACGCGATCTGTTCATACGGGCTACTTGGTCCCCTGTAAGGCGTTGGCACTGCTCACGAGGCCGTTTGTGGGGTTTCGCCCCCCGATGACACGTTTTCAAACCTAATTGTGGATATTCTCTATTTTTGGTCGTGCTATCAAACTGAGGGTTCCGTGACCATGTGTTTAGTTCGTGGGCTATGTTGGTCCCATGCGAGGTGTTGGCACTGCTCACGGGGTCGTTTGGGTGGCATTGGGGGGTTTTGTCCCCCGATGACATGTTTTCAAGCCTAAGTGTGGATATTCTCTGTTTTGGGTCGTGCTCTCAAACCTAGGGTCCTGTGACCATGCGATCGGTTCATGCAGGTATATTGGTCCCATGCTAGGTGTTGGCACTGCTCACGGGGGACGTTTGGCGAGCGTTGCTGGATTTTGCCCCCCAACGGTACATTTTCAAGCCCAAGTGTGGGTATTGTCTGTTTTGGGTTGTGCTCTCAAATCGAGGGTCCCGTGACCACGTGGTCGGTTCGTACGGGTTATGTTGGTCCCATGCTAGGTGTTGGCAATTCTCACGGGCCCGTTTGGGGAGCATTACTGGGTTTCCCCCCCCCCCCCCCCGACGACACGTTTTCAAGCCAAAGTGTGGATATTATTTATTTTGGGCCATGCTCTCAAATCGCGGGTCCCGTGACCACGCGGTCGGTTCATGCGGGCTACGGTTGTCCCGTGCGATGTTTTGGCACCTCTCATGGGGCAGTTTGGGAGCATTGACGGCACATTTTCAAACCTAAGTGTGGATATTTTCTATTTTAGGTCGTGCTCTCAAACTATGGTCCCCTGACCACGCGGTCGATTCGTGCAGGCTAAGTTTGTTCTGTGCGTGATGTTGGCGCTGCTCACGAGGCCGTTTGGGGGCATTGCGGGGTTTTTCCCCTGATGACATGCTTTCAAGTCTAAGTGTGGATATTCTTTGTTTTGGGTCGTGCTCTCAACTCGAGGGGGGTTCCGTGACCATGCGGTCAATTCGTGCTGGCTATGTTGGTCCCGTATAAGGTGTTAGCTTTACCCATGGGGACGTTTAAGGGTCGTTGTGGGGTCCTCCCCCCCCCCCCCCCCCGATGGCACGTTTTCAAGCCTAAGTGTGGACATTCACTATTTTGGACCGTGCTCTCAAATCGAGGGTCTCGTGACCACATGGTCGATTCGTACGGGCTACGTTGGTCCCGTACGAGGAGTTGGTGCCAATCACGGGGCCATTTTGGGGGCGTTGTGGGGTTTCGCTCCCCGACGGCACATTTTCAAACCTAAGTGTGGATATTCTTTGTGTTGGGTCGTGCTCTGAAATCGAGGGTCTTGAGACCACAAGGTCGGTTCTTACGGTCTACGTTGGTCCCACAAGAGGTGTTGGCTCCACTCATGGGGCCGTTTGGAAGGCGCTATGGGGTTGCACCCCCTGACGACACCTTTTTAAGCCTAAGTGTGGGTATTTCCTATTTTGGGTCATCCTCTCAAACCGCGGGTCCCGTGATCAGGCGATCAATTCATGCGGGCTACGTTGGTCACATGAGAGGTGTTGGCATTGCCCACGGGGACATTTGGTGGGCGTTGCGCGGTTACGCGCCCTGACGGCACGTTTTCAAGCCTATGTGTGGATATTCTCTATTTTGGGCCATGTTCCGTGACCATGCGATTAGTTCGTGCGGGCTACATTGGTCCCATGGGAGGTGTTGGTTCTACTCAGGGGGGCGTTTGGGGGGCGTTATGGGGCTTTGCCCCCCCCCCCCCCCCCGATGGCACCTTTTCAAACATAAGTGTGAATATTCTATGTTTTGGGTCGTGTTCTCAAACTGAGGGTCCTGTGACCACATTGTCGGTTCGTGCAGACTACGTTGGTCCCGTGCGAGGTGTTAGAGCTTCTCGTGAGGCCGTTTGTGGGGCGTTGCGGGGTTTTGCTCCCTAACGGCACGTTTTCAAGCCTAAGTGTGGATATTCTCTGTTTTGGGTTGTGCTCTCAAATTGAGGGTCCTTTGACCACACGTTCGGTTCGTACAGACTACGTGGGTACCGTTTCAAGCATTAAAAAATCTCACGAGGATGTTTGGGGCGTGCTAGGTTGTTTCGCCCCTCAACTGCACATTTTGAAGCCTAAGTGTGGATATTGTCTGTGTGGGCCATGCTCAAAAATCGAGGGTCTCGTGACCACACGGTCAGTTTGTGCGGGCTACGTTGGTCCCATGCAAGATATTGGAACCACTCACGGGGCCATTTGGAGGGAGTTGCGGGGTTTTACCCCCTGATGGCACGTTTTCAAGCCTAAGTGTGCATATTCTCTGTTTTGGGCCATGCTCTCAAACTGAGGGTCCCGTGACCATGTGGTCTATTCGTGTGGGCTACGTTGGTCTCGTGCGAGGTGTTGGAGCAGGTCACGGGGACGTTTGGATGGTTCTAAGTGGTTTCACCCCCCGATAGCACGTTTTTAAGCCCCTAAGTGTGGATATTATTTGTTTTGGGTCATGCTCTGAAACCGCGAATCCCTTGACCACCCTATCAATTTGTACTAGCTATGTTGGTCCCGTGCGAGGTGTTGGCACTACTCAAAGGGCCGTTGAGGGGGCGCTATGGGGTTCCCCCCCAGACGGCACGTTTTCAAGCCTATGTGTGTATATTGTCTGTTTTGGGCCATGCTCTCAAACCGCGGGTCCCGTGACCATGCGGTTGGTTCGTGCGAGCTACGTTGGTCCCTGCAAGGTGTTGGAGCTACTCGTGGGGACGTTTGGGGGGTGCTAAGTGATTTCTCCACCCAACGGCATGTTTTCAAGCCTAAGTGTAAATATTTTCTATTTTGGGTCGTGCTCTCAAACCACGGGTCCCGTAACCATGCGATTGATTCATGCAGGCTACGTTAGTCTCGTACGAGGAGTTGGCTTCACCCATGGGGATGTTTGTGAAGCGTTCTGGGGTTTCACCCCTCGATGTCACGTTTTCAATCCTAAGTGTGGATATTCTCTATTTTGGGTCGTGCCCTCAAACTGAAGGTATCGTGACAACGCGGTCGGTTCATACGGTCTACGTTGGTCCTGTGCGAGGATTTGGACCCTCTCACGGGTCCATTTGGGGGACGTTGCGGGGTTTCACCTCCCGATGGCATGTTTTTAAACCTAAGTGTGGATATTCTCTGTTTTGGGTCCTGCTCTCAAATTGAGGGTCCCTTGAACACGCAGTCGGTTAGTATGGGCTACGTTTTTCCCATGTGAGGTGTTGGCACTGCTCATGGGGCCATTTTGGGTGCGCTAAGTGGTTTCTCCCCCCGATGGCATGCTTTCAAGCCTAAGTGTGAATATTGTCTATTTTGGGTCGTGCTCTCAAACCGAGGGTCCCGTGACCATGCGGTCAGTTCGTTCGGGCTACGTTGGTCCCATGCGAGGTGTTGGAGCAGCTCATGGGGAGTTTGAGTGGTGCTAAGTGGTTTCGCCCCCCGCCCCCCCAATGGCACGTTTTCAAGCCTAAGTGTGGATATTCTCAATTTTGGTCCGTGCTCTAAAACTGAGGGTCTCGTGACCATGCGATCGGTTCGTGCAAGCTACGTTTGTCCCGTGCAAGGTGTTGGGGCCTCTCACGGGGCTGTTTGGGGGGCGCTAAGGGGTTTCACCCCCTGACGGCACATTTTCAAGCCTAGGTGTGGATATTGTCTGTTTGGGGTCGTGCTCTCAAACTGCGGGTCCTGTGACCACGCGATCGGTTTGTGCAGGCTACGTTGGTCCTGTACGAGGTGTTGGCGCTTCTCATGGGGTCATTTGGGGGGCATTGTGGGGTTTTACCCCCCCCCCCCCGACGGCACATTTTCAAGCCTAAGTGTGGATATTCTCTGTTTTGGGTCGTGCTCTCAAACCGAGGGTCTCGTGACCATGTGGTCAGTTCTTATGGGCTACGTGCGAGGTGTTGGTATTACTCACGGGGACATTTGTGGGGTGCTAAGGGGTTCCCCCCCCCCCCACGGCACGTTTATAAGCCTAAGTGTGGATATTCTTTATTTTGGGTCATGCTCTTAAACTGAGGGTCCCGTGAGCACGCGATCGATTCGTGATGGCTACACTGGTCACGTGCGAGGTGTTAATGTCACACACGGGGCCGTTGGGGGGCACTAAGGGGTTTCGCCCCCTGACGACACATTTTCAAGCCTAAGTGTGGATATTATCTATTTTGGGTCGTTCTCTCAAATTGCGGGTCTCGTGGGCTATGTTGGTCCCTTACGAGGTATTGGCATCACCCACGGGGCCATTTGGGGGGGCATTAGAGAATTTTGCCCCCCGACGACACATTTTGAAACCTAAGTGTGGATATTCTCTGTTTTGGTCCACGGTCTCAAACTGGGTGTTCCGTGACCATGCGATCGATTCCTACTGGCTACGTTGGACCCGTGCGCGGTGATCGCTCCCCTAAAAGGGTCGTTTGGTGGGTATTAACGTGTTTCCCCTCTAACGGAACGTTTTCAAGACTAAGTTTGGATTTTCTCAAATTATCGTCATATTCTCAAACCCTGGTCTCGTGACCACGCGATCAATTCCTACAAGTTACATTGGTCCCATGCGCGGTGATCGCTTCCCTAAAGGGGCTGCTTGGGGGACGCTAAGGGGTTTCACCCTCTAACGACACATTTTCAAGCATAAGTGTGGATTTTCTCAAATTATCGTCATTTTCTGGAACCAGGGGTCCCATGACCACGCGATCGGTTCCTGCGAGTTAAATTAATCCCTTAAGAGGTGTTTGTACCTCTCACGAGGCCATTTGGGAGGTAATTTTGGTTTTCGTCCTCAAAAGGC
Organism: Sambucus nigra; assembly: GCA_949130495.1. Classification (NCBI taxonomy): domain Eukaryota; kingdom Viridiplantae; phylum Streptophyta; class Magnoliopsida; order Dipsacales; family Adoxaceae; genus Sambucus; species Sambucus nigra. The sequence goes on along the minus strand of OX422222.1, from coordinate 91,583,436 downwards.
AAGTTTGGTAAGAAAATCTGAATAGTCATGGCATAGGAACACTAGAACCGTTCTCTGAATGGTCCTTGGAGTTTTGTCCGGACAGTCTTTGGACCAGCGAAGCCACGTAGTCTCCCACGAGTGAGTCCCTAGCTTTTTACAACTATAGCAAGTGTTCCCATTATTGATTTTAGATGGTGATGTTCGATTTTATTGAGTAGAGTGAGAGGTAATGTTTGTAAGGAATTAATTTTAAGGTGCAGGGAACTCAACATTATAAGGTGGTCTCACAAGAAGATTAAGAGCTTGACAACCCTCATTTGAGGTTACAACCCTGTCATTTGAGGGTTGTCAAGCTCTCAATCTTCGTGTGAGGCCACCTTGTAATGTTGAGTTCCCTGTACCTTGAAACAAATCCCTTACAAACATTACTGCTCACTCTACTAAAAAAAATCGAACTCCACCATATAAAATAAATAATGGGAACACTTGATATAGTTGTAAAAAACCAGGGATTCACTCGTGGGAGACTACGTGGCTTCGCTGGTCCAAAGACTATCCAGACAAAACTCCATAGATTGTTCAGAGCACGGTTCTAGTGTTCCCGTGCCATAACTGTTCATATTTTCTTACCAAACATGCCTTTTGAGAACGAAAACCAAAAGAACCTCCTGAATGGCCCTGTGAGAGGTACAAACACCTTTTAAGGGATAAATTTAACCCACAGGAACCGACTGCGTGGTCATGGGACCTCTGATTCTAGAAAATGATGATAATTTGAGAAAATCCAGACTTATGCTTGAAAATGTGCCGTTAGAGGGTGAAACCCCATAGCGTCCCCCAAACGACCCCTTTGGGGGAGCGATCACCGCGCAAGGGACCAATGTAACTCCCAGGAACCGATCTCATGGTCATAGGACCCACGGTTTGAGAATATGATAATAATTTGAGAAAATCCAGACTTAGGCTTGAAAACGTGCCATTATAGGGGAAACCACTTAATGACCACCATACAACCCCTAAAAAAGTTTGAACACCTCGCACGGGACCAACGTAACTCGCAAGAACTGATCGTACTCCTTTTAACATACTATCCAACAACAAGCCAACAATCAATAATTATCCAATAGCCAAACCAATCAAAACCAATAATTATCCCGTACTCCTTCTAACATACTATCCAATAACAATCAAACAACCAATAATTATCCAACAGCCAAACCAAACAAAACCAATAATTATCATGTATTCCTTCTAACATACTATCCAACAATAAGTCAACAACAAATAATTGTCCAATGGCCAAACCAAACAAAACAAATAATTATCCCGTACTCCTTCTGACATATTATCCAACAATAAGCCAACAACCAACAATTATCCAATAGCCAAACCAAACCAAACAAAACCAATAATTATCCCATATATCTAAAATATTTATAAGATAATACATATCAATTATATAACTACTTCAGTTAAAGTAAAGAGTATATGATTCCTGCGATCCAACAAGGCCATTAAATAGAGTCTTCTGAATGTGTGATTGGACCAAATTGATCCTGGAGCCCCCTACGTATTCTTTTACATGTACATTGGTTGACTAGTTTCTTTACTACAATCTTCATAAAATCAAGCTAATTTAACTTCATTTTATGAACATTGCGTCAATGAAACTGATCAACAAATGTATATGTATTGGAATATGTGGAAATTGAGCTGGGTCAATTTGATCCAATCACAAACTCAAATGAATCTATTCTCAAACCGAGTGTCCTGTGAAAGTAACTAAATATTCAACTGAGCATAACATATTATCGAAAGTTAACTTACATAAATCATATTAAATATTTGTAAAAGTAACTAACCATTCATACATCAAAGTAAAGCGCTAATACAATGTCAATATCAAAATATGATACAAATAATATTGACAAGGTTAACGTAATATTTTGATAATCTATCTTCCTCTAAATCAACTAAAAGATCCTTCAAATTTGGGTTGTCATCAAGAGCTGACTGGAACTCTTTTGGAGACTTTAATGCATCCACTTCAGTAGTCATACCCTTTGGTGCATGCACAACAATAGACCAATTATGATCGTTTATGCACTTCGAGAAGAATACCTTCTTTATGTTCTGAAAGGCACAAATAAAAGGCTCGTCGACTATGCGATCTTTACTCTTCAGCTTTGATAAATCTACCATAATAAGTTTGGAGTCAGGATCAACTTTGCAAGAATTCGTAGTATCCTCCACCTTTACCCAATCATAATAGAATACGGTTTATGTGAAACCTAAGTAATCAAGTTCTAGGATTTGTTGGACAATCCCATAATAGGTTAGCACCATATTCTTTGGATTTTTATTGCTTTTGCTAGCGATACAGGTGGTCAAGGTAGAAATTGCTATTCCATTATTTTACGTCAAAAGTGTTTGCTCATATGGATATGAAATGAAATCAAAATCACTGGTGAGGAATTTCTTAAACTCTTTCGCACGAAAATTAGGGCCTTTTGCTAGGCGTGCAAGCCTGGAAGAGACATCACCTCTTTTAAAAATCTGCATTTATTAATAAATTTGTATTAAGTCATGTTTTTATCAGACACGAATAAATAACCGCGTACATAAGATGTGAAGTTTACCTCTTTTGATACCTATACCCTAAAATCAGTTGTCGTGCAATTTCTCCTTTGATTTTTAGCAAATTCATTCTCCTACTTCCTTCGAGTAAATTGTAGAGTTTAGATCATAAAATATAAAATACATATAATCAAAGAAGAATAATTCAACAGATACCCACTCTCTCCATTCTTCAACTTCATCTTGCAATTTGAAGACATAATGAGATGCTTGCTCGTATTGTATATTTTGAGCTTCACCTCTTTAGGGTTCCCAAATGGTACTTCATCCTCAAACTTGTCAGGTTACTCGACGACTCCTCCTCTACAAGGATTGAACCTCCTCACCTCTTGTTCTGGAATATATTCACTAGCGTATAATGATGATTCCATAGTTACGTATTCTTCAGTAATTGACCCTCCAATATACCGTGTATTCTTTACGTAATCTTTGAAGGTTTTCATCAAGCGCTCAAAACGATACATCCAACGATACCTACTGGGGCCACATAATAAATCTTCATCGTACAAATGCATAATCAAATTAATGCGGATATCGAAGAACGACATAGGAAAATATTTCTCTAATACACATACTGCCTCGGCTAAAATTGATTTTGCAGCTCTAATCTGCCTTCTATTTACCACTTTTGCACAAAGCAAGGTAAAACACAAACTGATTTTCATAATTTTTTGACGGAGATTTTTGTGTTCAGAGAAGCAATGCCGAAATAACAGAGGGGTTAATTGGATGATTACATGCCAATTATGAGACTTGCACTATTTTGAGTCATTTGCTTGGTAGTTAACGACCATACGTAAATTACCAGAATAACAACTTGGAGTCTTATAGTTGAACAATGGTCTCGGAGGATCTTCTTCTCACCAGTAGTCAAAGTGAAAGCAGCTGCAGGGGTAGAAATTATTCCTATTGTAGGATCGTTTTTTAACCAAAATTTCTTCTTTAGCTTGATATCCTGTAAATCTCGACGGGCCCTCTCTTCATCTTTGGAATGAGATCCACCCAGACATGTTCCTATCAGATGTTCTGCAACGTTCTTCTCTATGTGCATCACATTAATTACATTCCTTACATGATGATATTTCCAATACGGCAAATCAAAAAATATTGACCACTTGGACCATGGTTTTTCTTAAGTTTGGTTGTTAGGATCTCCCTGGCTTTACACTTCAGGTTTATAAAATTGGGGTGTTTACCTACATATTATACCCTGCAGTCGCAGTCTCCTCCTTCTCCTCGATCTGCTGACCATAAAGTCAAGCATGTTGCATTCGGCACTCGTGACCAATAGGATAAAAGTTAGACTTGCCATTCCTTAAAGGGTGACTGGTTGGCAGAAATTTACAATGACCCGTGTAACTCATCTTACTATTATGTTGTAGCCAAATGGCTTCATTTTCCTCCCCACATGTGGGACATCCATAATAACCATGAACATTACAACCGGACAAGGTCCCATAAGCAGGAAGGTCATGGATCGACCACATCACCATTGCATTAAGTGTGAACTCTTCACCCTTGTGAGAGTCGAATGATGTCACCCCTTTATCCCACAACTCTTTAAGTTCTTCAATTAATGGGGCTAAGAATATATCAATATCATCACCAGGATCCTTCGGCCCTGGTATCAGTAAAGATAATATTGTGAACTCCTTTCTTATGCACAACGTCGGAGGGAGACTTAAAGGCACCATTAGAACTGGACAAAAACTTTCACTAGTACTTAAATTATCGAAAGGATTAAACCCATCAGTTGAGATTACAAGACGAATGTTGCGTGGTTCTTTTAAAATTTCATGGTGTCGTGCATTTGAAATTTCCAAACGAGTGAATAAATCGGATGACACATCATATTCCCGCCCACCTCACATCGAGCGTGCCATGTATGGCCTCCGCTATCCATAGTGATAGTGAAAATATAGCACCCTATCGCAAATAGTATTCTACAATTCAAATGCTAAGACGCCACGGCACTACAGAAATACAGGCCACGGCCCTGCAGGATACAGGGCGCGGCCTACCTCATCAAAGGGCGCGGCCACCATCAAGACGCCACGGAGACGGATGGAATGGGATGCGGCCCTGTCTATTATAGAGTGCAGCACATAGTAATTATTCCCCAAGAAGCAGCCACGATACTACTCGGTACAGGGCGCGACAGCTTTGCCTCTAGTGCCACCGGTTCAACACACTGCTTGACTTGCAGGCCGCATCCCCCTCATTCGCAACTACTCCAGACTTGATATATGTCACGTGCTCAGGGCACATGACATAGCACACATACTTCTTATAAATAGAGGATCACACCTCGAGATAAGGGGGGGGGGATCGATTTCCAGAGGTTGGATGGATTTCACACACACCCGGGGCAGGTTCTAAATACTGACTCTCTCTCTACACAACCTCAGCGCACGATTGGAGGACTGTTCATCCACATCGCAGCTACCTCTCTGGCATACCAGAATCCTCAGTCATCATGTATTCTCCTTTATTCTCATACTTGTACGCCTCTCTAGGCATGATTATATTGTACAATGCAACGCATATAATGAGAATGGAGTAACACAGTGGATGTAGGCCTATTTTAAAGGCTGAACCACTCTATATATTGTTTTCTCTCTATTTACTTGCTTGGTTTATTCATTACATATTTTACACTTTGACCTGATGATATGAGAACGACATGTGGACGATTTCTCATATCATCAATCTGGCGTCGTCTGTGGGAAACGAGATATTTCAATCTTGTTTCTCTATATATTTGAGTTATTAAACACCTTATTCGATCCCTGAGGGTCCTGTGGATCATCTTCTCACGGGTCGATTCTGGTTATTGAGCTCCGCACTATATTTGCACCCTTAAATGGGTATTCCTTATATCCGGATTTGCTCTTGGGTCTTCATTTGATGACTTTAGATCTATTTTACATACCCATGTGATATCATTTCATCTAGATAATTCTGAAAAGCATAGAGGACTTTAGTCCCGAAATTATGAATGATTAGGGAAGGGTTATATTAACTCCCTTTTTGTTGTTCTTTGCCCACGATCTAGGGTTTATCATTGAAATTGTGCCATTTTGTGCATCGAGAGATTATTTACTCATGGACAAACCCTAGTAGGTATGTTCTCCACAAGTTTCGAGAGAAAAACTCAGTTCACGGGTTTCAATTTTGGGATTATGCCTTCACTGCCTGGGTAGGGATGCGACATGGTAGTTCAACTACCTTACATGTCGCGACCGTTACTGGGTCAGCTACAATACAAAAGCTTCAAAACATCTGGGAATGGACTCACATGGACTCTAGCTCAACCTTGGTGTATATCATACAAGGCCGCGGAAGTGCACCTATGTGCCTTACTAGCCGTGGCCTCGGCAGTAATACCATGTAGCAGTGCAAAGGTTGCATCCCCATTTCTGACTTGGCTAATCCAATATTTCTATGATTACTCACTTCTGTTAATTTTGTCTCAGATTCTATATACTTTATAAAGACTAACAAAAGCAGAAATGGAAGGAGAGTCTAGCCAGAGTATAGAAGTCAAGGATGAGATTGTGCAGTTGTACAATCACCTTAATCACCTCTATGACAGCCATGCCTCACTTCAGACCCAGGTCAACTATCTAACTCAGAGGGTCCTAATGCTAGAGGCCGCGGCCTCTCATAATGTGGGTGCGACACCCATGAAAAAAGCACCAGCAGTCTTTGATGCCGCGACATTTCAAGAGGAGACAGTTGCGGAAGCAGTCAGCAGGAGCCAAAAAAGGATAGTGGAGAAGGCAGAGAAGAAATCAGGGGCCTACACTCCGTTGACCTTCCCGATTGAAGAGATCTTTGAGTCCATCAAAGAGGACAAGCTGTTGAGGTGGCCAGAAAAGCTGAGAGCTCCACCCCACAAGAGGAACAAAGCTACCTAGTGCAAATTCCACCAGGACCATGGCCATGAAACTGAGCAATGCTATGCTCTGAAGGATGAAGTTGAAAGGCTAATTGGGCAAGGGATGCTACAGCGATTCCTGAAGAATCCATCAAGGATTCGGCCAAACCTGACAGAGGCTGCATACATCATCTCATCCTTAGTTTTTCAATTTCAACTATTTTTGTTTATGTTTTAAGAAGCTCATTATAGCCCTAATCTTCAAGACTTTATGTTTTATTAACAAAGTCCTTAGCTAAACCATACATATAAAAATATATGAATTAGCATTTTTTTCCATATCTGATTTGTCTCTTGTTTTCATAATTTGTCTTCTCACAAAAAGACCTTTTATCTTAAACAGATTCCAAGGGAAGAATAATATATTATCTCGAAAGATTATTATTATTTCGGGATGCACCTATGGAGGGATTGCGATCTTATTTAGCTCAGAAGTTCCCCTCACGATGTGCAACTATATCTTATCGTACGATGATCATATTCCCAAAAGCATATGAGGATTCAAGGAGCTTTTATTAGCCACGAGGGCTTACAATGCCCGTTCTCAGTTCTCGGGATGTATCATTAGCCACGAGTGCTTACAATTCCCGTTCTCAGCTCTCGGGATGCTACAATTATCCACGGGGGCTTACAAATCCCGTTACTAGCTTTCGGGATGCGTCATCGAGCTGGGAGGCTTATAATATCCAGCCAGGGATGGCTTTATTTATATCTAATAGCTGTGGGTGGCTTAATAACATAACCCAGCCTGAGGAGGCTTGAAAATATCCTATCTGATAGTTGTGGGTGGCTTGATAACATAACCCAGCCTGGGGAGGCTTGAAAATATCCTATCTGATAGCTATGGGTGGCTTGATAACATAACCCATCCTGGGGAGGCTTGATAGTATCCCGTATATTAGTTGTGGGGGGCTTGATAACATAACCCAGCCTGGGGAGGCTTGATAGTATCCCGTATATTAGCTGTGGGTGGCTTGATAACATAACCTAGCCTGGGGAGGCTTGATAGTATCTCGTATATTAGATGTGGGTGGCTTAATAACATAACCCGGCCCGGGAGGGCTTGAAAATACCATATATGTCTACAGAGGCACATTGCTCAGATGCAAGGACCAGAAATGTGTCGCAGCCCACCGATATAGTTGCAGATCTCCAGGAGTCATTCATTCATGAAAGTGCTGAGGCACTGGCATCTTGAATCACTAGAAGAAAGGCCTTCTCTATATGTTCCATATTGGTTATGGGATGACAACAACTAAGCGGTTCAGGAAACTAAGTGCAATGAAAGCAACCTATGAAGATCCATGTACTCAGAGTGCCACAACCTTGCAAGTACGTCTGCAGCCACCAAGTGAAACTGTTAGGACGCGACCTAAGAAAGGGTCGCGGCCCGCATGCAGCAGCCTTGTGAAACAGCAGCCTATGGCCTGAACTTTTGAAGGTGCCGTAGAACTATTTATGTGGACGCGGACATCAGGAAATAATCATCCTACGAGGAAATCGCATGCTATCCGTGAACTAAAAATATTATGTTCATCCAATCAAGAATTCATTTTCAAATATGAGAGCAGTAATGTTCAACCATTCATTATAGCAAGCAAACTAAAAGAGCAAGGAGTTGCAAGAAATTAAATATGGCCGCAGCCTCGATATTAGCAGTTAAGATTACAAAAAAGTAGGTCGCAGCCACAACAGAAATAAAGTAAAAGGAGGGACACAACCCTGTATTAATGATAAGAAACTGAATACAAGTTCAAGAAGCTGCATCATCATTCTCATCATCCTCCTCCTCGTCCGCAACTATCTCAGTCTCTCCATCCACGGCCTCCGCTTCTACTTCAGCCCTTAGTCTCGCTTTCTCTTAAGTTGCGGCCTTAAGCTCAACGATGCATTCTTGATGCTCATCATCACTGAGTTTCCATGCAAGAACCGAATCCTTGGCCTCGGGGAAGTTTTTTATAAATCTCTATTGAAGCTCCTGATAGCCGTGCAAGTAAGCCCTGTTGTTGATGAGGAAGAAGTCCTTGGAGCCTTTGAATGACTCTATGGCGTGGTCTATGGCCAGCTGGAGGGGGTCACCGTGAACAACCTCCATCTTTTTTACTGCCGCGGCATGCTCTTTGGCTTCTTGAGCAGACTTCACCTCTAGCTCTTCGTACTTCTCCTGAAGAAGGGCATAGCTTACTGCTTGAAATCTCCGCGACATGGGCAGCTTCCGCAGTCTGGGCCTGGGAGGTTTTAAGGGAGTCCGCGACCTATTTGAAGTTCTCTTTCGCTTCCTCCCTCGCCTTGTTTGCTTTCTCCAGGTCCATATGGGTTGCCTGAAGAGCCGCGGCAGAAGACTTCTTATCGGCTTCAAAAGATGAGTTCCATGCAGCTTCCAAGTCAGAAGTATGCACCCTATCCGTAGCCTCTATCAGTTTATAAAGGGCTTCATACTTCCTCTTTAGGACCACCATAACATCCGCGGCCTGAAATAAAGAAAGTTAGAAGCGAAGTATGGGATGCAAAAAAGTTAGTAGCAAAATTAAAGAATGATAGCACTTACCCTCAGAAGGCTATGGAGACCACAGTCCTCTAAGACATCGTGGTCTACCCCCACCAACCTGTCCAGGTCCGCGGCATCAATTATTTTTTTCATTCTTCGCGCATCCTTTGCAGTAGTGTCCCATGAAGACTCTGGGTCAGGCTGCCTCAATTAGGGTCGCGGTCTACCGTCAGGACCAGCTAAAGGGACATCACCGGACATCAAACCTGCCGCAGCTAGGTTTATCCCCAATGTCATCATCAAATTCAGACGTTGGATGGGCGGCAACACCAGTTCTCTCCGCGGATGGTGTTTCCAAATCGTTTGATTGAGCCGCGGCAGGTGCCTTGGCTTTGGACCTTTTTCTCTTTCTGCTCTGCGCAGTGTTGTTTAGGATGACTGCATCGTCGTCCATTTCCGCCAATTGCGCGGCCAGCAATTCCCTGTCAACTTCCTTACCTTGAAAAGCAAAAGAAAATATTGGTAAAGGAATTTAAGAGCATAAGTGGCCGCGGAATAAAAATCATGACACAGTGTATTACCTTCCGCGCCCATCTTTTGAGGAATGGACTTGTTGGGGAAAAATCCTGCTTCAAATATGGTCGCTGATGTAACAAGTGTGCTGAACTTTTTATGTTCAGCAGGAACTTCCACGGCCTTAGCAACTCTCTTTTCCTGCCGCTTGTTCAAATGCAAATTATCAAGAGCTGCATAAAAGACAATGTAAAGGTTAGTGGAAGTTAATATACAAAATATGATGAAAGGACGCGGCTATAGTCTTAGTACCTAATTTCGAAGGAGACCCCAATTGTCGTGGCATTCTATATGATCTTTCCCTCTCATTCGCCTCGGGGTGAATCTCCCAGCCTTCGCCGGAGATGTAAAAACATTCCCCCTTCTAATTCTTCACACTGGTCGACCTCCTAGTGTAAAGGGTCTCGTCCTTGCCACGGACAGAGAAGTAGTAGTAACCCGCGAAATTCACTGAGTTATCCTTTGGGCGGTAGAAGTGAAAGAATTCTGCGGGAGTGATGTCCTTTTTGAATAGGTTCTCCCAAAGGACAACTGCGGTAAGAATGGCTCTCCAGCCATTAGGATCTAACTGGGCTGGGGCCACTTTCATTGTCTGAAAAATGCGACGGATGGGAATAGGAACAGGCAGCCGCAGCCCGTAAATAAAGGCATGGAGTGGGAAGCAAACTCCATTGGCCAGAACCGTGCAAGGTCTTTGGTTCGTGGCAGGTGCCGAGCACATCAAATTTTTTGGAAATTCGAAGGCCTCAGCCACCTGCTCAACCGAGTCTTAGGTCATGGTGCTGTGGATATCAAGTGCAGCTAAGGGTCTCTCAGCCCTCCCTGATGTTCCAGCTTGGTTATCTCTAACTTCCACGGTATCATCTCCTACACCCACTGGATGATTACTTGAATTGGCTTCTTCTTCCATCGGCGCGAATTGAGAATCCTTCCCAGATGCAGAGTCCGCAGAGTCTGAGTGAAGTATCACGCAGTTTGGGCAATTCTTTAGTTTGCAAGGCCCTATTAATCTTAGAAGGGGCACGGAAGTGAGTTCAGGAGGAGAGGTTCCAAAGTGCTTTGCCCAAAAGCCTCTCAGGAACTCATCTGGGTCAAAGCTCATATGGTTGCAGCAGTACCTGAAAAGCAGAGTTCGCAGTTAGGCGCCGCATCCAGTATGGTCTGGAAAAGACTTCAAGAAGCCGCGGAATGATTATTTATAAATAGTAAAAATTTGTTTGGAATTATTTCACTAACGTAGTTATTATTGGGCCAACTCTACTACTTGAACATAAGGGGTCGTCCTCTGGCCCTACTAACCGCAGCCACCTACTTCATCAGCAGGGGAACATATACTGCCGCGGATACAGGCTCAAATTGATTTAGGAGATGCTTGGCCAAGGCCATCCTAAAATTGCTAAAAGCCGATTCAAGAGATTCTAGTAGCAATTACAGTTATTTAACATGGATGTGTATTGGGTTCATAAAAGTTTGAAGGTTGTTCGAAACTACAAGGGTGGACATTCAGAGCCTTAAAAGACTCCACCACCGCGAAAGAATACGAGGATATGCATCAAAGTGCCGCGGATGATAATTTAAGGGACCGCGGCCATTTGGCACGGTATGACACAGATAAGGACCAAAACAGTTCGGGGAATGGATTATTGAAATCCTATCATGCCACGGCCTCTCTCTTAAACTGTTAACTATCTTACGATTAATCATTTTTAGAATCAAATTCACAGAATATGAAGAGTTTGTTTATGAACAACAAGAACGACTATATGATTTTCATGGCGTTTGGAAGATCAGGGATCATGTGCAGCATATGAGGATGGATCTTAAAAATTATTGATGTCCTCAACGTTTGTGTTTGTTCAATTATAGGGAAATAGCAAATTGTTCAAACAAAACCCTAGATTTCTATCAAGTAATCCAGAAAAATGCAAGTGTCGAAGATCAAAAGGGAAGAATTCATGTGTTCATGTACTTAAAGAAAAATTATGAACTTCGAAAGCTATTTAAAAAGGTGAGTGGTTGCAAAATTACCCGTGCTCAGCTTAAAATCTCCTTGCACCACCACACGCAGCCTCGGGAGGTCACCGAGATACGCAAGGGAGGAGGAACATAATTCACTCACAATTTTCTCTCAAAGTTTTAGAAACGTAATGAAGTCCACGGCCAGAAACAATTTATATAAGAGAGCGCGGAAGATGAATCGTCATTTTGGTAGACCCGCAGCACCCAAGCATACTGGTCTAAGCCGCGGCCCCAATTGAATTATCTTGGCACCACGGCTTGGGGGCTTATTGATAGTGCAAATATAGCACTCTGTCATGAATAGTATTCTACAATTCAAATGCTAAGACGCCACGGCCCTACAGAAATACAGGCCACGGCCCTGCAAGCCTACCTCATCAAAGTGCGCGGCCACCATCAAGACGCCACGGAGATGGCTGGGACGGGGTGCGGCCCTGTCTATTATAGAGCGCGGCACATATTAATTATTCCCCAAGAAGCAGCCGCGGCACTACTCGGTACAGGGCGCGGCAGCTTTGCCTCCAGCGCCACTGGTTCAACACACTGCTTACCTTGCATGCCGCATCCCCCTCATTCGCAACTACTCCAGACTTGATATATGTCACGTGCTCAGGGCACGTGACACAGCACACATACCTCTTATAAATAGAGGATCACACCTCGAAATAAGGAGGGATCGATTTCCAGGGGTTGGATGGATTTTACACACACCTGGGGCAGGTTCTAAATACCGACTCTCTCTCTACACAACCTCAGCGCACGGTTGGAGGAATGTTCATCCACATCGCAGCTACCTCTTCGGCATACCGAAATCCTCAGTCATCATGTATTCTCCTTTATTCTCATACTTGTACGCCTCTCTAGGCATGATTATATTGTACAATGCAACGCATATAATGAGAACGGAGTAACACATTGGGTGTAGGCCTATTTTAAAGGCTGAACCACTCTATATCTTGTCTTCTCTCTATTTACTTGCTTGGTTTATTCATTACATATTTTGCACTTTGACCTGATGAAATGAGAACGACATGTGGATGATTTCTCGTATTATCACACAATACACTAAAAAATCATTTTAACCGTGACCGAAGTGCAAAATAATTCAAAACCGTTTGTGGGATTTGTGAGCTCTTTTGATATTTTGCAGGTTTGTCATTTACCTTCTCACAAATGACATATATATTCTCATCGCATACTGGACATTCATCCTTCTCTTCGTGTTCGTTTCAATATAATATTCAATCATACTTTCATGCATGAATAGATTAGTATTTCAATCCCAAACCCTTCAAGATCTTCATCATGGCAGGATAATTGTCTGGTATCGTGTTCTCTTTTGGGAGAATTTCTTTAAACCACTTAAAAATTCCGGTTATGTTGTTCCCAGATAAGCCAAATTGACTCTTCAAGTTATGCAAACCAATCATTTGCATATAATACCGAATGATCTTCATTGCAATATTTATACAACATTCTAGCTGCATCATCTTTCAACCGTATATATTCTTGGTCTGCTAGTAGTTCAGTATAAAATTATTCATTGTGTGCATTATCTATCTCCATAGGTTGGTGATTTTGGTTGTGGTGGACTCCATAAGCATCGTCAATTAGGTCGGTTAATGGACGATGTGTTGGCATATCATTTACCACTTCCACTCGTTGGTGTTCTGTTACGTGATCGGTTATCGATAATTCTTCGGGAACACAAGGTACATATTTTTCACCATGGTATGTCCACTTGTTATAATCTTGACAAATTCCCCACAATATTAAATGTAACTCAACATCTTCAAAAGATTTATATTTACCGTTTATACAATGGGTTCACGAACACAGAATCTTTTCACTTTTAAGGTTCTTAAAAGCGTATCTAATAAATTCTTGAACGCCTTTAACATAACTATTAGCTATTCGGTCAGTCCCCCCATCCACTCCTTGTATTGTGGAAAATCCATTTAATAATTTTCAAATTGCAGTCCTATGTTAACATCATAAAATAAATATCATGTTGTATAGTAAAGCACTAATATAGTATCAAAGAAAAGAACTAATATAGTCAACAATGCAACAACCAATCAAACTATGTAATAACTTAAATACAAGAACACATCAATCAACGATACTACAAAACCATTTAAGCTTAAATTAAATAAATTTGTCTACTGATATTATTACAGCATAAGAAAAATATTACTACATCTCCATCAAGCGATAAACTAGCCAAGTGGTAATAGAGTCTACATATTTTTTTTTAAATCCCTTCTCCACTATTGACGTGCACCGGAACAGCTTCACAACCCTCATATACTGTATCAACCACGATCTAATACTCACCCTCCTACAAAGGTCGATTATGTACTAAAGTTCCTACGACAGTGGACATGAGCGTGCAGATCCCAATGACAAATTTACCACTCAGGTCCTATATATAATATTTCTCGTGCATAGTCACCATGGGTTGTTGACAATGATCAAAGACCTGTGCCATGCTGAGGAGCTGAGAAAGGGAATGTTGAAGGAGGAACCGGAATGTGTGGGGGGAATGGAGAGTGAGGAAAATTTTGAGGAATCCCTAACATCTTTGGAGGGAAATTGAGATGCATTGGGGGATGCATGGGCATACGACCAGTTAAAATGGACAAAATATATGCAAGTTTATTATTCACAACTCCCAATTCATTTCGATTATATCCCCTTCAATCCTAGATTGATGTTTATCGTTGGACGCGAAACGCTTATTAACAGAATAAGGCTCATCCACAAGAGGTTAGGTGTGTTTGAATCTTGTTTTTAACATATGTGACCCCAAACCTCTCGTCCTCCCTTTGTGGTCCTTCCCAAAGTTTTGTGCGATGGCATCATTGTCAATATCGTTGTTCGTTCTTGAATCTGACTGACTACTGATAGACTCTATTGATTCTAGAGTATTAGCTAAGTGAACAAGGAATTTATTATATTTTTCTCGTCTAGCATGCACGTACAAGTTGGCCCTATTTGGTGTCTTTCCTTCATCCGGGTTGCCTTTCGTAACGGCCATCCACTCACTATTCAAATCTTCATAAGATTTCGAGCCAAGCCGATGGAAATTAGTTTTTTGGCCCTATTTTGCTTGTTTTTCTCCCTTTGCAGCATTTGGACTCCTTCTCCTCATTCTACAGAAAATAATTCCATTGAGAGACTGGCATCTCAATGTTTAAAGGGACTTTGTCTTTAAGCACCAAAATGTAGGAACTTGATGCTCCCTTAGGGAAATGCTTCTGCCTAAGGTTTCTCCGATATGTTCGAAGTTATTCAATAACCCGAAAAATCACCTTTTTAGTTGGGGGAAAATGAAAATCGTTTGCAGAGTTGCTCGTAGATGTCATCTTTGATATCTTTATCTACGAGGTTCCAATTGTTAGCTCCTCCCACTCCCACATTCATTTTTGCCAAGGACAAACACTGGGCTTTAAACTGTTGAATGTGATTCTTATCCCCCGTGGGGTTATTTCCAAAAGAGAGAACCCATTGGGCTTCTTCCCAACTGACCCAACAGTTTCAGGAGCGTTAGGCATTTATGTTCGATTAGTGGGAGTACCTTCCCTACTGCAACTTGGAAAAGGGGAGTGAACAGTTTGTGGAGTAGGGGAGTGAATAGTTGGAGGAGTTGAGTATTGCTCACCAATTGGTGATGAGAATTCTCCTTGTGGTTGTTGGTTATTGTTGGTTGGAGCGTTGCTTCCATTACCGCCCGACATTATCTACAAAAATAATAAAAGTTAAATGTGTATCTATAACAATAGATGCATAATTTCAATATTCAATATGAAAATATAAATAACAAAATAATTTTTTTGACCATATATTATAATCTACATGTTCATGGTAAGACTTTAATAAAAGTTCAATGTGTCTGATCTCCATCCATTCTGGATTTATTTTTAAAAACCTACGGATTTTTTCACATGGCCAATTAGGAGGAAGCGTATCTATAATGGATGCATAGATGTTAGCGACATGAACTCGAAAGATCATCCTCTTCAGCCTATTAGCAAGATCGAGTTTGACGTGCATATGTCGTGAGACATCACAGTCTTCTCCAATGTTCTTTGTACGTAATTCTATCCATAATGGGTGAATTTTTTTTTCGGCCTTCTCTAACAGCGTAAGCAAGGTCAGTGCTCTATCGGGATTATGTACGCGATATATATATATTGTACAGTTTCATCCCAACATTATGGAAGGGAAAAAAGAATACGATCGAATAAGTATTCTTGCTAGAAATGAACTCCACGATTTACAAGGTAGTTAAATTGTTCGATCTTCCTATTCCCATACCAATAAACCAGAGTACCCACTTTATGAGCATAATTAATGAAAGAGGTATGAGTGAAGACCAACTGCAACCTTTCATACTCTTGTTGCCATCGATTACACCGTTACTCATTTTTCTTGAGAATAATGAACGAGGGCATGAATATGATTCCTATAAATAATGGCTCTAATGAATCATTAACTAGTTATTATGTAAGAGGGTGTGGATATGATTCCGATAAATAATGGCTCTTTTATTTTCATATCATGTTAACACCAAACCATCACTTGATCATCAAATCTAGGTGTTGCACTACAAAAACAAAAAGTTAATTTTTGGTTCTCATCAGAGGTTTTTGAAGACACATTTTTTCATTTGGACTAGTGGGTGCTAATTTTCTTTCCTAAAGACCGTGAATTTAGTTGAGCTGGAGGTAGTTCAAAAAAATAGAAGTTCATAAAAAAATGAAATTTTGAGTAGATGCATCGCGAGCTGGGCTCTCGGGTTCCATGTGTAACTATTAGTTGAGAGCGAAAAGGAATAATGAAGCAATGCTTATTGCTTGAGTTGAGTTTAGAGAGGAAGCAGAGCCCTCGCATGAGAGGGGAAAGAGAGAGAGTTTAGGGATAAAATGAGAGAGAGGGTTTGAGAGAATGAGTGAGAGTTTAGGGTAAATATTTTTGGTCGACCAGGTGTTTTTTAAGTAGTCTAGGTTATATTATTTATATAATATGTTACATTACATATATATAATTATATATTAATAGGAAGAGTAGTAAATAAATGGTCGTTCAGGACCAAATTGAATTCTAAAATGCATAGATCGAGACCGAATCGAAAAACGAGTTAGTATTTTTTTGGACTGAATTAGGAATGAATTAAAAAATATTGAAATTTTTGGGTCGGTCCAAGCGATCCAGTCTATTTTTTTCCCACCCCTAGTAAAAAAAATTCCTAGCCACCCCTAGTAAAATTTTATCCTAGTAAGAAAAATGTTATAAACTCAAATTTGTATGGACCTTTTTAATGGGGTTAATTTGTCTCCTAAAGTGGACAAAAATATACATAATAATATGATTTCAAGAATTAATGACGAACGTGCCCTTAATTCACCACTTCAACAAGTGGGGTGAATTGGAAGCGCGTGGTACTATTACATATGTTGTGTGAATTGGGGTACCAAAGGGCAGAGGCATTACTTATTATCCGTAGAATTTGAAGTGAAATGGAGAAGGGTCCTACCTGAGATGAGGTTGGTGTATATATGTTATTCACATACCCTAAATATGAAACTATCTTTAGAGTCCCAATTATTCCCATTTGCTTATACTTTAAATATGGATTACATTTGTGGTGACAATTATGTTCAACACAAGTTAACAAGAAAAGACAATCACCAAAGCAAATAAAGAATGTAATGAATTCCAATCACACAACACAGTATGTACGTGGTTCAGCAAGAATGCCTACGTCCACGGTGGTGCTCTCAGTATTATTTCTCTATACTCTGGGGAGTGTTTTACAGAAAATACAATGCGTGCCTTTTGCCCCAGTCCTAGGGTTTGTTATATACATCTCTGTTTTCGGGGAGTGGGGATGTTGGACTTCCCCACGTCAATCTATCTTCCTAGAATATCTCCTTACGAGATTTTAGGAATAGATTAAGTCGTAACAGATTTTGGTTGAGACGGAAGGTTCCCAGACTTTGGGTCGTTTCTACTGGGCTACTCGTCTGGGCCCGTGGTGATAAATCGAGGTATCCACGTCATGATATTGCCAGATACACCATATTGGGTCTTCAAACTGTGCAAATCAATCATGGCATGTAAAGTTATTTGATCTTTCTCACAGCCAAAGTATAACGGTCGGGTCGCCTTAAATCTTAAACTTTGGTAGTCATCGTCAAGGTTTATCCCGATATCTTCATGAGCACCTGAACCTTGTACATCATCAGTGACCTCACTCTCTTCTACTTCATGAACTCCATACGCTTCATCAACTAAATCCTCTAGCATATCGTGATCTACATTGTCATCCTCCCATTGTACATCTATCCTACTTGTTGAAGGTTATTGTGAAGGTTGATCGGGGACAAAAGGAACTTTCGATTCCTCGTGAAAAATCCAAAATCGATAACTATCTTGCATACCACATATTAACAAATGTAGTTCAACTATTTTCCACTCAAACACATTACCATTCTTACACTTAGCACACAGACACATAAATTCTTCATCATTATGACATCTCTTTGCATATTTCACCAATTCATTAGCACCTCCACGAAACACATCCCCTAACCTATTTATCTCACCTAGGGGTGTAAGCGGTACGGTTTGGTCGGTAAATAGTAGATACCAATACCAAAACCAAACTCTAGATGGTAAAACCAAAGCGTACCAGTTTACCACCCGGTACACCAAAATCAATACCAAAACCAAACCAGCCGGTATTTCGGTTTTTTCGGTAAATTCTGGTTTTTTCTGGTTTCGGTAAATTCTGGTTTTTTCTGGTTTCTTCTGGTTTTTTCTGGTTTCGGTAAATTCTAATTTTCTCTGGTTTCTTATTTCGATTTTTTCTGGTTTCGGTAAACAGCACTAAAAGTCCCAAAAAACCAAAAACAAAACCAACCAACTTTTTAAAATATTAAAACCAAAACCAAAACCAACTTTTTTCTGTTTTTGATAAATTCGGTACGGTAATTTTGGTACATTCGGTAGGGTACGGTAATTTCGGTACGGTTTTTTCTGGTTTCGGTAAATTCGGTACGGTAATTTCGGTAAATCGGTTTTTTAAATATTAAAACCAAAACCAACCAACTTTTTTACGGTAATTTCGGTTTCGGTAAGACTGGTTTCTGGTATTTTAATATATGAAACCAAAACTATTTTTTTTCGGACCAAAACGGTACGGTACGGTAAAAACCCGTACCGCTTCCACCCCTAATCTCACCCATCCGCTCTTTTTATTTAGGATATCCCATCATAGCTACTACAAACAATCACCTATTATGGGTAAGAATCGTATATTCGTGGATTAGTATAAACAAAAGTGTGAACATTTAGCTCCCATTAAATAATTTACTATAAGATTGACATCACATCTTTCGGTGTTATATTATAAAAACAATATAATTCGTATTTATTTCATATCCTCTAAAGGGTGAGTGGTCATATCCCATTCAAGACCGCGTATTTCTATAATACACTTAACAAATCGTGCACACTGTTCTAATTTGAGGAAAATTCGGCAGCATATTCCCGTAGTTCTCGAAGTACATGACATAGATTCGCAAGTGTAAGTATTATTTTAATTTATCAAATGAAATCACACTTAACATCGCATCATCTAGTATGTACCTAGAGAACATTAAGATATGACATCAGCACTTCTCCTAAAAGTAACAAGTTTAAGCCACTAAGAATATTGTTATACATAAATTACGCAGTTCCAAACTGTCCAAATGGGACAATTCGAGAGATCTCATTACAGGATAATGACTCTCGAACGGGTCTAAGGGCTATTGAATGCGTACGCATAAGAACTATAAGGCTATTATCTATGCACACTATATGTAATTTAAATTAGTTATAAATGTTACAGAATCATTATGTCATGCATTCAAATGAGAATACATGCAGGCATGCACCCCCCGAAGCAAGTGTTATATAAGAAGTTGACTTAATGTAAATTTACACATGGGATATCTATTGTGGTTCCCGTTATTACCTTTTACCCTCGTTACTTGTTATATTACACTTGCTTTGAGGGCTACATGCATGCATGTATTCTCATGTAAATGCATGATTACTTATTACATGTCGTATAAAATTTATAGAATGTTTCATTTAATTATGTCTTATTTATATTTGATTTTTACATTGTTATGTTTCATTTTGCATCACAACCTTAAATGTTAGAGAATACCTAGGGCCAACCAACTCAATCTCCATCTAAGTGTTAAAATCCACCAATCAACAACAATTCAACAATTCAAAACAACAATGCAAATAATAATGTCTTTTATTAAAAATTCCTAGGGCAAACAAACTCAATGGCCATCTAAATGTTTAAATCCACCAGTCAACAACAATTCAAAAATCCCAAACAATTCAAGAATATCTATATGTGTGTGTGTGTGTGTGTGTGTGTGTGTGTGTATACGGAGAGAGAGAGAGAGAGAGAGAGAGAGAGAGAGATACCAAAATGTGTGTGTATATATAGAGAGAGAGATGGCGACCGCTGCTGCAATTAGAAAGAGAAACCAAATTTCAATTTCAGAATTGAATACCAAAAATAAAATAGGCACTATACCAAAAACAAAATACGATATACAAATTATAACACTAATCCCTATTTCCTCAATCTCCTCTAAAGGCTGAGTGGTTATATCCCATTAAAGATCACGTATTTCTGTAATATACTTAACACCTCATACACATTGTTCCAATTTGAGGAAAATTTGACAGCATATCCCCATAGTTCTCCAAGTACACGACATAGATTCGCAAGTGTAAGTTTTATTTCAATTTATCAATTGAAATAACACTTAACATCGCATCATCTAGTATGTACCCAGATAACATTAAGATACGATAACAAAACTTCCCCCCAAAGTAACAAGTTTAAGCCACTAAGAATATTATTATATAAAAACTATGCAGTCCCAAACTGTCCAAACAGGACAATTAGAGATATCTCATTACAGGGGTAATGACTCTCGAAAGGGTTTAAGGGCTATTGAATGCGTACCCATAAGAACAAGAAGGCTAGTATCTATGCGCACTTTATGTAAGGGTTATAGTATTTATATTCGATAATAATGTTTATAGTGATGATTCATACAAAGTTATGTTTCATTACGCATTATCCAATTTCATATTTACACAACACTATACTCAATTTCCGTTTTATACCCAATTTTAATTTTAATTTCACATTTACACAACAATATGCCCAATTTCATATTTAACCCCAATTTTAATTTCATATTTACACAACAAAAGGAGTCCAATTTCATATTTATACAACATTATACCCAATTTTTTTATACCCAATTTCAATTTTAATTTCACATTTATACCACAATATGCCCAATTTTAGATGTCCAACCAATTTTAATTTCATATTTACACAACAAAGGGGTCCAATATTTACACAACAAAGGGGTCCAATTTCATATTTACACAACAAAGGGGTCCGTTCAGATTTATGTCAACTTTTTGTAAACACCAAATTAATACTGAAAAATCACACGCACACACACAAAATCACACACACCAACACACACACACACACATATACTGAAAAATCAACACACACATGCATATATATATATATATATATACACACACACATAAAGGAAAGAAAGAAATAGAGAGAAAACATGTACCTGAGAGAGAGAGAGAGAGAGAGAGAGAGAGAGAGGGGGGAGGAGGGAAGTGAAACGAGGAAAAAAAAGGCGGTAGGATTTTTAGTTAAGACAGTTGTCACAGACCTGTCAAGGTCTTTGACCATGATAACTTTCTAAAGTTGTCACGGTCAAAGATCGTGACAAGTTCGTGATAAACCGTTATCATGGACTTGTCACGGTCATTGACCGTAACAAAAAAAGCATATTTTTTTTGTCACGGTTAATGACCGTGACAAGGTTGGTCAGCTAAAATGTGACAATTTAGCCTTTTTGGTGTTATGCAAATTCTAGAGAGAACTTGATAGCTTCACTTTTATACTCATCCATGGCTTTTCCCCACTAATCTAGTATAAACAAAACTGAACATGTGGACATAGGCACCATTTTGGGCCAAACCATGTAAATTTGATTCTATTTCTCTTTCTCTTATCTCTCTCTACCATTTTCTCTAGTATTTGGATTTCAGTGATTTAGATCTCTTATATGTTATTTGCTTACAATTAGTATATGTTCAAAGCCCCCTCATTTAATATTAAATTATCTTAATTATATTTATTATTGTATTTTTGTTCATTTTCGTTTATTATTATATATTGATTTCGATGATTCCAAACAATTATTTCTTGAGTGTTATGTAAATATTTCTTAATTTATAATATATATAATTTGTTTAACTTGTATACATTTATATAAACATTAGTTACTTCTTTTATTCATTTGTTCATTTTATACCATTATTTTCATTAATAATATATATACACATAGTACATTCTTCGATGTTTTATATATGTCAATATTAGCTATGCACATATTAGTATGGTTATCACTTTAATCATATATGCTTTTTAGTCATAATATTTTTTTGGAAAATGAAAACATGTACCCTTACGGCATATGTTTTGAACCTCAAAATAGTAAATTTTAAAGCTTCACGTGAGTATATGTTCCCTATTAAATATATATCGGAACTCTGTCCCTACTATTTTGGGGATATTAATGTGTGCCCTTAGGGCACATGTTATCAGGACCATATATATATATATATATATATATATATATATATATATATATATATATATATATATATATATATATATACTCTTCTAACTGTTCTCATTAAAATGAATAGCCATCATATATTATATCAGTCTTTCTTGACTATCTTGGGCATATTTTTTATTCACTTCATACGTTTCATCCTACATAAAGCATCCACAATGGTGGATGCTAAGGAATGGTTAATATGCAAAACCAAAAGTGAAGGTTACCGTATATCAGCAGAAGATATCACAACGGTGGAAATGAATCAATTTGTAAAACATTTCCTACGAACTAATGTTGTTCTTAGGAAATATCAAAAATATTTCTTACGAACAACATTAGTTCGTAGGAAATGGTACGGACAACTAAAGTCCGTCAGAACCCAAATATATAATAAAAAATAATTATTTATATTTGATACGAGTTCCTACGAACTTCTGAAGTTCGTAGAAAATCCTACAAACAAATGAAGTTCGTAGGAACCATTTATAAATTTAGTAGCCGTTCAACAAAGCTACAAATTCACTATCTTTTCTCTTACAAAATTTGTTGGTTTCACTACACCAGTACAGAGCTCTCAGTTTGTAAGAAAATTTGAGTGTTCATTTGCTCCACCATTACGGGTGCTCTTAGACAGCTTATTGCAAAACTTTTCCCTCCTAGTCTCAAGCCACATAAGAAGTAGGTAAGTTTTCTGTCAAAGCTAGTATATTGTTGGAAAATATGCGTAATAAGTGTATCATCATAATAGTCAACATAATAATTTTATTGCCTTGGGCAGTTAAATGGAGTACCATACATGATGCATTGTAGTTGTCCACCTCAGAGCATACACAATGGTGGATGCTTCGAATAGTTATCTTTACTAATCCAAAATGTAATTTTTCATAATGTAGTTTGGAAGAATCCAAATATATACCAAATGTGATTATTTATAGTTGCTATGAACTTCATTTCTTCATATAAAATGCTACGAACAAATGAAGTTCATAGGAACCCTTACGAAATTTGTATCCATTCTCTAAATTTGGAGAGCGCTTACAAATCGTAATACAAAATTTGTTCATTTTCACCTACCACTGTAAGCCTTAAATTTTGTAAAGTTACAAAATCTCTTGTTCTCTTCTCCCCCCATTGTGGATGCTCTCAGTTCAACCCTTGGGTCCGCTTTGAAGGTATTGATCTTATGGAGCAATTAAAAAGTTTATGTGTTAAGTGAGACTTCAGACAACATACTGCCTTGGGCAGGTGGATGAGAATCCTTACCTTTGTCTCCAGCCATGCATTTCTTTAACTATTTCCTTAACTTACCGGTACTAAATTTAGGCAGTGGGAATATGATTAAAAAAATCTCTTGGACCCCGTGCTATCTATTTCAATCTCTTAGATAATTGTCTCTCTATAACTTTGGGAAAATGAGATATGGCTTTAAGCTTTTCTTTTCTTTCAACCCATTTGATTTTATATCATGTACTGCCTTGGGCAGTTAAGGTAGCTATTTCATTTTTATCTCGGATCATGATAACAAATTATACATTCCCTTAAATTATTTCTTCGTATGCTCTCACTGTCTTAGGCATCTAGTAATTGTTTTAAAAATAATTTTGAGCTCCTCAAAATGCTGATATATTTATACAAACTTTTTTTTATATGTTTGCATATTTACAAAATTTTCTCAAAACAGAAAAAGTATTCTTTTTGCTCGACTTGGATACTTAATATCATACATATTGCTGAACATTTTGAATGTCACATTTTTTGTTCACTCTTGGACTAACATTTTTGCAAGACATATTTTGTGATATAAATCAAGTATCACCTCTATTTTTGCAGGATCCTCTCTCATGTCTCAACAACCATATTTTTTTTCAGGAGAAGACAATAAAATTTGGTAGATAATTTTTTTCAAGTTACTCCCTCTCAGCAAATGAGGAGCATTTAATGCTCTTAAGGATTGTTCCTAATAGCTAGTTTTTAAAGAAATATTTAAGCACTGAAGTGAGCATTTTCAAGCATCATCAAAGGGAGAAAAATTATGCTCCTGATCAAGGGAAAAACACAAGTTGATATTCATCTCTACACATTTGAGATAGCAACAAACAGGGTTGGTTTTCGGTCGGTTTGGTCGGTAAATGGACCATACCAATACCATACCAACTTTGAAATCATCAAACCAAAATTATCACTTTTACCAGCCAGTACGCCAGGGCATAAACCGAAACCAAACTGCGCGGTACATCGGTAAAATCAATTTTTCGAAAAATACGGTAATTTCGATAAATTTCTCTTTGCGGTAATTTTGGTAGTACTCGGTACGTAATGGTATTTTTTTTACCACTTACCTAAACCTTTTTATATACATATTTAAAAAATATAGAAAAGGTAATCAAGAGCAATATAAAACAGAACAAATATATATAGCAGATTAAAAAAAAATCACACAAAAAAATGATACATGTGATTGTGAGCATAGTTCTTCATCAAAACCACTAAGCCCCTCCATAGTGCTGACAGATTCAATAACTCTTGTCACACACACTCATACTCTCACCCACTTTGAACCCAGGATCAAAAATTGAAACATAAACAGAGTGTGTATGAGAACTCTAATATTTGACCCACTCTGAACCTAGAAAAAGAAATATAAACCAATATTAACATGTATGAGCATATGTATATTAAATATACATCCATCGATACATATATGGAAAATACTAAGCATACATATCCTTTTTTGACTTAAAAAATGATATCTTATCCGTGTGTTATACAAAAAAGGTTTAATCCGTTTGCGTAATTATATTATATGAATGAATGTAGGGGCTTATAGTTTGATACATGTGACTATCAAGCTCGTCAACTGAATCATCAACCGGTATCAAGTTCGCCAAAGCAACAATCTACTAGATCTTGCTCGTCGAGAAAGAGATTTTTCGGAACCCTAAATGCGCCGTGAGCACAAACGATGGCTAATCCAACCATGAAAGCGGAGATGAGAACAAATCCGACACTTGTGAGGATGATTACAACGCAGACGAAGATGACAAGAGGGGGATCAAAGGGGCGGAAGAGGTAGAGGACCACATCCACGAGAGAGAGGTAGGGTTTTCTTTAAAAGAGAAAGAGGGGAATAGAAGAATAGACGTGTGGGGGGTTTGAGCTGGAGGCCTGAAAAGTGAGAGAGAGGCGTGCCCCTCATTTTTTTTAGAAAATGTCACTCTAGGGTTTTCTTAGTTTATATATATAGGTGGTGGTAAGTGTATTTAAGTCAATGTAAGAATGGTAATTTCGGTAATGTGTGGTATGATATTTCGGTATTTTGTTTCGGTGCGGTATAGTCGGTAATCGATTTTTAAAATGCTAAAACCAAAACCAACCACAAAAAAATCGATAATTTCGGTTTCGGTCGTTTCGATTTTGGTAAATAAAAAATGTGAACTATTACCACTAATTTTTTGTACAAAACGGTACGGTACGAGTTTTTACCGTACCACGAACACCGTTAGCAACAAAGCTTACATTCTACTACTGATCAAGAGAAGACTAGAACCGAATATTATATTCATTTGAAGTCTCGTTGGGAGATAAACTCATCTCAAAATTTCTATCGTATAAGAGTTTTATCTTTCCACAAAAACATTTTGAAAGTGTTTGTAGCTCGGTTTTAGCTACTCGTATATACGCGGGGTGATTTGATCGTACTTGTCAAGTGGATCACGGTTTAGTAAGCGCAAGGAGATGAAAGCTCTAGGGGGTGGACGCAGGCCGGGTTTTGACGAACCATGTTAAATTTCGGTGTCATTTATTTTTTGCACTTTATTTATTTTTATTCTTGTGCTTGCTTGATTTTATATTTTTTCAGCACTTATACATGCAAATAAATTAATTCCAAAATTAGCAAAATTATTTTAAAATCAAAATAGTTATTTTTAGATTAATAATTAATTTCAGAATATTAGTGATTAAATTAATTTCGTAAATTATTTCTCTTTTAATTGGGAGTTATAATTTTTAATTAAGATTATTTAATTGATTGATATTATTGGTATTTAATAATTATTATTTTATTCATTAACATATTTATTAAATCTATAATTTAATCAAGTGTTTTAAATTAAAATATTATTTGAAATTTTCATTTGACCAAAAAAATTATTAAAATTCAATTCACACTCCTCTCAAGTATTAATCTCAGCAACGGATATTTAGCTACAATAATCAATATGTCAATTTTAGGCAATAGCAATCTCAATTCCCCCTCTCTCTCTTACAAACACGACCACAGACTCACACAAACCCAGCAATCAACCCTCGAGTAGTTCTATCCGGACTAAATTTTTGACAGAATTTTCATAGACAAACTGACATAACAGGATTTTATTGGTTAGTTTCTAGATCTTACTGGCGTGGACCTCAAAAACTAACTAATAAAAACCTACCACGTCAGTTTGTCCATCAAAATTCAGTCAAAAATTATAGCACAATAGCATTTTTTACCAACCCCCACACCCCCCAACCTCAGCAAAATCCCCCCACCAGGCGCCTCCAACACTTTAGCACCCCTTCACCGGAGCTTTGTATCCCAAATAACACCACCATAGTTCACTCCCATTTTCTCTTTTCCAACCCTCTCTCTTACCAGTTATTTATCTACATCACAACTTTTGGGAGTATAATTATGGAGATAAAACAGAATAAAACATCAACTATTCTTTGTATCCATGCTCAGTGGCGGATTCAGGATTTTGTGTGAACTGGGGCGAAAGTTTCGATAGTTGCCGGGAGTTCGGGGGCGGGAGCCCCCGCGGCGATTTTTTGGGGGGTTATTTCGAGTTTTTTCGAGCATTTTTTGGATTGTTTTTACTTTTTTGGGCATAATATTCATTTTCAACACTAATTGGAGTGGGAGATGATTGAACCTCGCTTCGAATACGGTTGGTGCGTTGTATCATCTTTTTCGTTTAAAATATTTCTCCATTGATTCCCTATATTTACAAATTTAATTTAATTTCACATATAAATTTAATTTCATATAGGGTTTTTTTTTTGAGTGGGAGAAAATAGGGTTTTTTTTTATTTGGTACGAGAGAAGAGGGAGTAACAGACCTTTAAGTTTTTTTTTTTTTAGTTTATTACAGATTTTTCCCTGAACTTTGAATATAATTTCAAGTAACCTCCAGGTTTAATTTTTTACACAAAAACCCCTAAAAAAATTTTTTTTTTTTTTTTTTTTTAAATGAACTGGGGCGGCCGCCCCACTTCGGCCTGGGGTGGATCCGCCCCCTGTCCATGCTTCTGTTCTGCCCATCCTTAGGGAGTTACACGGAATGAAAAAAAGAAAATAGAATGTCACATCAACCCATATCTGTTTTAATTATTTACCCAACTCTCAATAAAACAAAACACTTTTAATATTCTCTTCCATTTTATAGCTAATTAATTAACATATAAGATGTCAAAAAAAAGTCTATATGAGCGACCTGTTAAATCTTCTTTTCCAATGATAATTTGAATATTGTAAAAGAAAGACTTCAACTTCTAAGCACAACTTTGGATCTTGAAAATGTTATATGAAATATAGTGTTCCACCACTAAGTTACAAATTACAATCTTAGCTTTAAGTTTATTCATCTTCAAGCATATACACTACCAAATTTCTCACACTTTTTCACATTATCTAGGGTACACTTGAGTAATCGATTCATCGTCGACAGATAATGTCAACGACTTGCTTGCAGATTGATCCGATTCGAATCCTTTTGGTATTTGTGACATGGTTCTACTACGATGGAAGAATGGAGGTTGTTGAGGCACGGGTAGAGTAACAGAGTAACTGTTGAGCATTAGAACTATTGATGCCATTGAAGGCCTTGCATCGACGTCTTCTTGAACGCACAATAAGCCAATATGAATGCATCTCATTACTTCATTTCTTGAATAACTATCCGTTAGAGAAGGATCTATCAACTCCAATGGTGTCCCATCTTTCCACTGTTTCCAAGCCTGCAAAATATTTCAAGCATTAAAAAAAATGTAGAAATATTATTTTTTATCAATTAAAGTTGAAGTGCAAATATTATTTTGACAAAGGAAAACTTTATAGCATATATGGTTCACACTCACGTAGCACAAAAGGTCCTCAGCTCGGTCTGATTCATAAAAGCCACTGTTCTTTCTGCCACTAACGAGCTCGAGAACTAAGACTCCAAAACTGAAAACATCGGACTTGACAGAGAAGTGTCCATGCATAGCGTACTCTGGAGACATGTAACCACTGCAAGCAAGTACAATTTATAATAAAATCTAAAACTAATAGATATTAAATTACATGTTCAAAGGATAACAATGCAACTGTTGAAATTCTAATTAGCTAATGATACTAGTAAGAGTTACTTTTGGCCCCATTTGGTTTGGTGTTAAATGTTTTCCACGTGGGTGAAAGTGACGCGCAAGCTCAAACATATTTAGCTTTCATCCAAGTGACAAATATATCTTGAGCACAATGAGGATTTAAACGTAATAATATTTGTAATATCAACAATTCGCATATTATTAATGCAAATTATATAAAAGAGGCAATCACAAGGTTTAAAAGCATACTATGTTCCAACAATTCGACTCGTATTTCCTTGAGTTTGATCCACACCAAAAATCTTTGCCATTCCAAAATCTGAAATTTTTGCGTTCATTTCCTCATCTAACAGAATATTGCTGGCTTTGAGATCCCGA
The DNA here is from genome assembly GCA_949130495.1 of Sambucus nigra. Taxonomy (NCBI): domain Eukaryota; kingdom Viridiplantae; phylum Streptophyta; class Magnoliopsida; order Dipsacales; family Adoxaceae; genus Sambucus; species Sambucus nigra. The sequence goes on along the minus strand of OX422222.1, from coordinate 91,554,317 downwards.
TGTATAATTCTTAACCGAGAATCCTCATGAAGATAAAGCATGCCTCTTGCGATTCCTCCTACGATCTTGTAACGTCTTGACCAATCCAGTTGTCTTTGTTTTTCAAGATCTACAATCATTGAATATGCTTTCAATTCTTGTACTCCCCCAAAAAAATCAAATCCAAACCAAGAACATTATGATCACAGTTCTAACTAAATTAACATTAAGCACAAATTTAACCATAAACTCAAAATATAAGATAATAATTGAAGATTTATGTTTAGAACAACTAACCAAAGAGAAAGTAGTCAAGACTTTTGTTGGGGACATATTCATAGATGAGTATCTTTTCCTCTCCTTCCAGGCAAAATCCCAAAAGCCTCACAAGATTTCTGTGTTGAAGCTTTGCCACCACAACCACCTCATTCTTAAATTCTCCAGCGCCTTGTCCCGAGATTTTGGATAGCCTCTTCACCGCTATTTCTTGCCCATCAGCAAGAGCACCCTGTGAATACACCAAGACAATTATAAAATAAGACTATTCCATTACATATTTCTACCAAACACAACTTTAAGAGCTACTTATTAGGTTCCCTTTGATTTTGGGTGAATATTGTTTGAGAAATTTAGAGTATTTACCATATATTTTGCAATATAGAGTTTACATCCCACAGTTTAAATCCTGTGAATCAATGTACCTAGCGCCAAGTCAAACGATTTTGAATGTGGGTGGAAACTCAATCATGGTGATAACCCAAAGTTTAAATCCTTTGAGTATGCATCCTCCTGATTAACATCAGCCGTCGAATTTGGTATGTGAGTCACTGTTATGGAATCTCAGCAGTTGGATTTTTGGCTAGTAGCCAACGTGCAATGGCCTCGACGCAAAACTTAGGTTACAAACTCAAAGGATTTAAAATGTATGTTCAACCTCAAATTCTGGTGCAAAACCAAAATTACGAACTCAAATATCCCCAAATTGTTTGATTTGTTTGAACTTGTCATGTTTAATTGGTACACATTGATTCTACAACATTTTGATGCTTTCTTACCTTGTAGACCATACCAAAGCCGCCTTCTCCTATCTTGTTATCATCAGAGAAGTTGTTTGTAGCAGCTTCAATTGTGGCCAAAGCATACTGCAAGGATTGTACCATTGTAATGTCATCATTCCCAACTACACAAAGAAAGTAAAAACAGTTAAATTTTATAACCGAGACTATTACATAAGAAAGGTTAATGACAATAATTTGAATTTGATAATCAATAGAAGTTGCTTTTATCGTAATTTACCATTGTCTTGTTGTACGGCGTTGTATTTTTTCTTTGCTTTTCTGACGAGGTAAGAATAGCCAAGTGCGAAAAGCACCAACGCAACAACTATTGGAGCAACGATGGCAATAATTGTTGTTGATGAGCTGTTACCTCCCCCTGCATATCAAAAGCTGTTTAATTCGTTGCAGAAGACAATATTGAGCTTCTTCCATTACTAATTCACTACACAATTTCAAATTGATCAGCACCTCTATCAACATTTTACTAAATTTTACTTTATGTCTCAATATTACAATCCTCATTTAAAAGTTTAAACTTTTTCACAACAATTTGTCTCTGATGTAGATAATCTTTATGAAATCTTGAGTTTGGCTCTGTTCAACTGTTTTTTCGCTCTTATGGGGTTCATTTCTTTAACTTAACATTTTAATGCCTTAAAGAAAGTAAGTGTATCAACTGAATGATTTCACATATAAGACAACTTTATAAAATCAAAGGAATCAATGGATCAAAAAATATAGACTTTTAAACAGACAATTTGACTTCAATAATGTGAAACTTTGACCATTGCTTTTATTGCAGCTACTCAATTGCAAAGTGAATCAGGGAAATATAGATAATTACCTAGCAGAACGAGTAAGAAGAAGAAATATAGAATTAAATGTGAATTTTCAAATTATGAAATTTTCCACAATGAAAGGCCTCAATTGTGAAATTTGCAGCAAAATTTCGCATTGACCATTGCCCAATTTCATAAATATGAAACGGAAAATATCCAAAGATACAGGTTCTATGTATATATAAAGAATATTATGCTTGTATACCGACATATTGTGATTTTAAACTTTTTATCTTAAAATTTGAAATTTCATTTGCATTCCTTTTTTTTCTCCCAAAAATTTCCAATTACTCATGAGTCCCGTTTGATAGATGTCATTGAGGGCTTTCCAAACAAATAAATTTTATGTAAACGACTCATATTTTAAAACATATTGAATTTGAAAGGTTTTACAAAAACAATGTTGGGGTTAATGTACTAGATAGAATTTGGCTTCAAAAGTAACTATACTTCCTCCTGTGAGTCCCAAATAAGTCTTCCAAAATCTCTCCCCAAAACAATAATTGTTTGTGCCCTAAGTGAAATCCACGTCATTTTTTTAGGAGGTTTTGAAAGAGATTTTGGTAATCATATCATTATTCTTATTTTAAACGAGAAAAATTGTCAAAAGTTTCTCATCAAAGTGGTTTATACACTAGGCTGATAACCCCACAAGTTTCATGATGGGGTTTTTAAACCATAAATGCTCTATTATATTCTGATCTCCTTTCTCATCAAACTGTTATCCATTTCAATTGTATTATAAGTTTGCAATTTACCTGGCTCCGTTGGAGTAGGAACCGGACTAGGCGGTGGCGCTGGTGAAGCTAATCTTCGATAAAACGGATACAGCTCATATCTAATAAAACAACTTGGAATCAAAACTCTAGCCCCTTGTCTTCCCTCACAACAATTCGGCAACTGAGCTATAGCAACTCTAAAACACCTATTACAATCATCCTCGCTCAGGTCCGGGGTACACTGCACCAACCCATGCAAAGTTTGTAAACTAGTAAAATTGGCTTCTTGGGTAGCAAACCCCCTAACAAACTCATCATTAGGCAAATCGTTTGATGCCAATTTAGCTAAATCATTCATTGTGTCTCCCAACACTTGTTGAAACCGAGGTAGTTCAGTTACATTCCCTGGGTTCCACATGAACATCCAAGGCCATTCATTCATGGTGGACAAAAATGACACGTTGGAGTAACGAATAAAACAATCGTCGTACCAAATCATCGCATCTTTTCTCCCAGGGCACCGGGTGGTTATTTCGGTCAATGCTGTGGTGACACAGTCGCTGCACACGTCAGCCGTAACATCACCGCGACATAAGTAATGACCATAGGCCATGTCTGGGCTTACACGACCCGCTGTCGCGTTAGCATACCCGTAGCTGGTAGTGTTGGTTTGGTTGGCGTGGGAGGAGAGAGAAGAGAGCGTGAGGTTGAGATTTGCTTGAAAAGTGCTGTTGGGAGTATAAGTTGTAGTGTTGGAGACACATAAATGAGTGTTGTAAATTGGGGTGGCTTTAGAGTTTAGAGGGAGAAAGAAAAGTATGGAGAGAAGTAGTAACAACATTGGGGATGAAGATGAAAATGTTTATTTAGGAGTTACGGACGTGTGTTAAAGGAAATACATACGTAATATAGTTTGTTCCGGTCAATGAGGTTGTTGACGAGAGGCGTGTGAAAAGAAAAATAACGTAGGAGAGAAAGAGAAAGAGAAAGAGATGGCTAGTGGTATAATAAATATTGGTAGTGATGGATGGTTACTGGTGGCTACTTCTATGAACCAAAATCCAAACACATGCTTGACTTTTCAATTTATTCAGCCGCCCGGGCGATTTGCATAATAAGTATGGTAACGTTTAAAAAACACGGGACGTGAGTAATACGTAAAGGTCAACTCTAAAGTTTAAGAAGCTTTGTCGGATCTTAAACATAAAAACTCGTCAAAAGGTGTTTATACTCCATTAATTTTATTTTAACATTATTAATTATAATAAATCTATTAAAAATATTAAAGGCGCGTTTGGTTCTGTGTTCAAAAATTTCGATTTAAACGTTGCTTTTCAATACAGTTTTACAATTCAATTTTTTGTATTTATAAGAATTGGTGCACGTTTCGTAAACTTATTTTTAAATAATTTTTTTTGAAAATTTGACAAAATTAATATATATATATATATATATATATATATATATATATATATATATATAATGCTCTTGAACACATAACCAAACGGGTGTTCTTATTTAAATCATATTAATTTTTCTACAAACCCTACTTAATAAATAGTAGTTTTTCAAATGCTTTATTTTATAGAAAGACATTAACATCCTTTTAAAATACACCGATCTGGTTTGATTTTTTTTTAAAGACGTGCTATTTTTTATTGGGTTCTTATATTTCAACCTCATTTAAAAGAGTTTTCATTATATAATTCTTGTTGACTAGTCAATTTTTAAATAAATCCTACTAGCCTAATAATGTAAAGAGAAACTTTTAAATAAGTTTTGTTGATGTCTAGTAGTACCTTAACAATGTAAAGAAAAACTTATAAATAAGTCTTATTAACATATTAAATGGGCTTATATAATTAAATAAAAGTCAGTAGAATTTAAATGATGGTAAACTAAATATATAAGACTAAAATATAATTTTTCTTTTTTTAATATCCATCAGATATAAGTAGTATTCACTGAAGAGTTAGAATACCGTTATACTTAAGAAACTTTCAAGTATGAAGTTCATTAAAACAATTTTGAGAGTTCCATCACAACTAATTATTTTATGTATTTTGTTTGTTTCTTAGAATACCTTCCATTGTTAAATTTTATGTTTCTTATAAACTGTTTAATTTATTAGTTTTTACCCTCGCCCGATACGCGGGTGGTTTGAAATTCTTGTTATATAATACAATGCGAACATACTTACAAAAATAGAGGTAAAATATATAACGTTAAAAGACCTATCTTATATTTGTGTGATACATGCCTTTAATGTAGAAAAAAATATAAAAGGATAACAAATATATGTATTTCATTTGTAGAATATTTGAGGTCAAACAAATACTTGCATGTAAAATCGAAATGCAAAAAGAAGAATATTTAATGATGAAGCAGGGGGAATTAAACAAACAAAAAGAATAGAACACACACACACACACACATATGCATATATCTTAAAAACTATTTTTATATATAAATTATTTTTTAAATAATACTATTTTTTATAAAAATATAAATATATAATTTTTTTTATAAAACTATACTTCTAACATTTTTTTTAATTTTTTTTACAAAACTTGATTTTATAAAGATAAGTATAAAATATTTTATTACATATAAAAATTGTACTTTTATAAAGTAGTTTCTAAAAACTCTAGTTTTTGACTTCATTTCTTTACATAAATTGCGTTTTAAAAGGTTGTTTTATAAATATAAATATAATTTTTTTTAAGGAAAAGATGTTTTTATAAAGTAATGTTATCATTCTGAATTTAATATAAACTGTGTATTTTTTTAGAAAAAAATATTTTTTTGAGTTATATATAAAAAATTGTTAATTATTAATGTATAACTAAAAATAAATATATATTTTTATAATAAAATTAATAGTTTTCTAAAAAAAGTGTATAAAATTTGTCCGTTAATGATGCTTTATAAAAAGAGTCTGTTTCTTCAAAAGATTACATTTATATTTCTAAGAACAACCATTTAAAACACAATTTGTGTAAAGAAAAGAAGTTTAAGACTCTAATTTTTTGGAAATAATTTTTTAAAAAAAAAGACATTTATATATAATAAAATAATTTATACTTATCTTTATAAAATCAACTTTTGTAAAAAAAATGTTTTTATATAAAAAAAAAAGAGATAAAACTATAGTTTTTATAAAAAATATTTTTTTAATTATATTTTCACCAAGGGAGTATTGTTTTAAAAAATAATTTATTTTTATAAAACAATTTAGTAAAAAAGATTATATTCATATATATTATGTTTTTAAGAAAGGTAAAAAGAGAATTTTTAAAAAGATTATATATATTATATTTTTTAAGAAAGATGAAAAGAGTCTTATATTTTTTAAGAAAGATGAAAAGAGTCTTATATATATATATATATATATACTCTTCTAACTGTTCTCATTAAAATGAATAGCCATCATAGATTATATCAGTCTTTCTTGACTATCTTGGGCATATTTTTTATTCACTTCATACGTTTCATCCTACACTGCCTTAGAGCATCCACAATGGTGGATGATGAGGAACAGTTAATATGCAAAACCAAAAGTGAAGGTTACCGTATATCAGCAGAAGATATCACAACAGTGGAAATGAATCAATTTGTAGAACATTTCCTATGAACTAATGTTGTTCTTAGGAAATATCAAAAATATTTCTTACGAACAACATTAGTTCGTAGGAAATGGTACGGACAACAAAAATCCGTTAAAACCCAAATATATAATAAAAAATAATTATTTATATTTGATACGAGTTCCTACGAACTTCTGAAGTTCGTAAAAAATCCTACAAACAAATGAAGTTCGTAGGAACCATTTGCAAATTCAGAAGCCGTTCAACAAAGTTACAAATGCACTGTCTTTTCTCTTACAAAATTTGTTGGTTTCACTACACCAGTGCAGAGCTCTCAGTTTGTAAGTTTGCAAATTTGAATGTCCATTTGCTCCACCAATACGGATGCTCTTAGACAGTTTATTGCAAGACTTTTCCCTTCTAGTCTCAAGCCACGTAAGAAGTAGGTAAGTTTTATGTCAAAGCTAGTATATTGCTGGCAAATATGCGTAATAAGTGTATCATCATAATAGTCAACATAATATTTTTATTGCCTTGGACAGTTAAATGGAGTACCAGACGTGATGCATTGTAGTTTTCCACCTCAGAGCATACACAATAGTGGATGCTTCGAATAGTTATCTTTACTAATCCAAAATATAATTTGTCGTAATGTAGTTCAGAAGAATCCAAATATATACCAAATGTGATTATTTATAGTTGCTACGAACTTCATTTGTTCGTATCAAATGCTACGAACAAATGAAGTTCATAGGAAACCTTACGAAATTTGTATCCATTCTCTAAATTTGGAGAGCGCTTACAAATCGTAATACAAAATTTGTTCACTTTCACCCACCACTGTAAGGCTTAAATTCTGTAAAGTTACAAAATCTCTTGTTCCCCCCCCCCCCCCATTGTGGATGCTCTCAGTTCAATCCTTGGGCCCGCGTTGAAGGTATTGATAAGGCTTAAATTCTGTAAAGTTACAAAATCTCTTGTTCCCCCCCCCCTCCCCCCCATTGTGGATGCTCTCAGTTCAATCCTTGGGCCCGCGTTGAAGGTATTGATCTTATGGAGCAATTAAAAAGTTTATGTGTTAAGTGAGACTTCAGACAAGATACTTCCTTGGGCAGGTGGATGAGAATCCTTACCTTTGTCTCCAGCCATGCAATTCTTTAACTATTTCCTTGACTTACCGGTACTAACTTTGGGCAGTGGGAATATGATTAAAAAAATCTCTTGGACCCCGTGCTATCTATTTCAACCTCTTAGACAATTGTCTCTCTATAACTTTGGGCAAATGAGATATGGCTTTAAGCTTTTCTTTTGTTTCAACCCATTTGATTTTATATCATGTACTGCCTCGGGCAGTTAAGGTAGCTATTGCATTTTTATCTCGGATCATGATAAGAAATTATACATTCCCTTCAATTATTTCTTCAGATGCTCTCACTGTCTTAGGCATCTAGTAATTTTTTTTAAAAAAATTTTGAGCTCCTCAAAATGCTGATATATTTATACAAATTTTTTTATATGTTTGCATATTTACAAAATTTTCTCAAAACAGAAAAAGTATTCTTTTTGCTGGACTTGGATACTTAATATCATATATATTGCTGAACATTTTGAATATCACATTTTTTGTTCACTCTTGGACTAACATTTTTGCAAGACCTATTTTGTGATATAAATCAAGTATCACCTCTATTTTTACAGGATCGTCTCTCATGTATCAGCAACCAGATTTTTTTTCAGGAGAAGACAATAAAATTTGGTAGATAATTTTTTTCAAGTTACTCCCACTCAGCAAATCAGGAGCATTTAAAGCTCTTAAGGATTGTTCCTAATAGCTAGTTTTTAGAGAAATATTTAAGCATTGAAGTGAGCATTTTCAAGCATCATCAAAGGGAGAAAAATTATGCTCCTGATCAAGGGAAAAACACAAGTTGATATTCATCTCTAACATTTGAGATATCAACAAACAGGGTTGGTTTTCGGTCGGTTTGGTCGGTAAATGGACCATACCAATACCATACCAACTTTGAAATCATCAAACCAAAATTACCACTTTTACCAGCCGGTACGCCAGGGCATAAATCGAAACCAAACCGCGCGGTACATCGGTAAAATCAATTTTTCGGAAAATATGGTAATTTCGATAAATTTCTCTTTGCGGTAATTTTGGTAGTACTCGGTACGTAATGGTATTTTTTTTACCACTTACCTAAACCTTTTATATACATATTTAAAAAATATAGAAAAAGTAATCAGGAGCAATATAAAAAAGAACAAATATATATAACAGATTAAAAAAAATCACACAAAGAAATGATACCTGTGATTGTGAGCATAGTTCTTCATCAAAACCACTAAGCCCCTCCATAGTGCTGACAGATTCAATAACTCTTGTCACACACACTCATACTCTCACCCACTTTGAACCCATGATCTAAAATTGAAACATAAACAGAGTATGTATGAGAACTCTAATATTTGACCCACTCTGAACCTAGAAAAAGAAATATAAACCAATATTAACATGTATGAGCATATATATATATATATATATATATATATTAAATATACATCCATCGATACAGATATGGAAAATACTAAGCATACATATCCTTTTTTGACTTAAAAAATGATATCTTATCCGTGTGTTATACAAAAAAGGTTTAATCCGTTTGCGTAATTATATTATATGAATGAATGGAGGGGCTTATAGTTTGATACATGTGACTATCAAGCTCGTCAACTGACTCATCAACTGGTATCAAGTTCGCCAAAGCAACAATCTACTAGATCTTGCTCGTCGAGAAAGAGATTTTTCGGAACCCTAAATGCGCCGTGAGCACAAACGATGGCTAATCCAACCATGAAAGCGGAGATGAGAACAAATCCGACACTAGTGAGGATGATTACGACGCGGACGAACATGACGAGAGGGGGATCAAAGGGGCGGAAGAAGTAGAGGACCACATCCACGAGAGAGAGGTAGGGTTTTCTTTAATAGAGAAAGAGGGGAATAGAAGAATAGACGTGTGAGGGGTTTGAGAGGGAGGCCTGAAAAGTGAGAGAGAGGCATGCCCCTCATTTTTTTTTAGAAAATGTCACTCTAGGGTTTTCTTAGTTTATATATATAGGTGGTGGTAAGTGTATTTAAGTCAATGTAAGAAGGGTAATTTCGGTAATGTGTGGTATGATATTTCGGTATTTTGTTTCGGTGCGGTATAGTCGGTAATCGATTTTTAAAATGCTACAACCAAAACCAACCACAAAAAATCGGTAATTTCGATTTCGGTCGTTTCGATTTTGATAAATGAAAAATGTGAACCATTACCACTAATTTTTGGTACAAAACGGTACAGTACGAGTTTTTAACGTACCACGAACACTCCTAGCAACAAAGCTTACATTCTGCTACTGATCAAGAGAATATTAGAACCGAATATTATATTCATTTGAAGTCTCATTGGGAGATAAACTCATCTCAAAATTTGTATCGTATAAGAGTTTTATCTTTCCACAAAAACATTTTGAAAAGTGTTTGTAGCTCAGTTTTAGCTACTCGAATATATGTGGGGTGATTTGATCGTACTCGTCAAGTGGATCACGGTTTAGTAAGCGCAAGGAGATGAAAGCTCTAGGTGGTGGACGCAGGTCGGGTTTTGACGAACCATGTTAAATTTCGGTGTCATTTATTTTTTTGCACTTTGTTTATTTTTATTCTTGTGCTTGCTTGATTTTATATTTTTTCAGCACTTATACATGCAAATAAATTAATTCCACAAATTAACAAAATTAATTTAAGATCAAAATAATTATTTTTAGATTAAATAATTAATTTCAGAATATTAGTGATTAAATTAATTTCATAAATTATTTCTCTTTTAATTGGGAGTTATAATTTTTAATTAAGATTATTTAATTGATTTATATTATTGGTATTTAATAATTATTATTTTATTCATTAACATATTTATTAAATCTTTAATTTAATTAAGTGTTTTAAATTAAAATATTATTTGAAATTTTCATTTGACCCAAAAAAAGTATTAAAATTCAATTCACACTCCTCTCAAGTATTAATCTCAGCAACATATATTTAACTACAATAATCAATATGTCAATTTTAGGCAATAGCAATCTCCATTCCCCCTCTTCTCTCTCTCTCTTACAAACACGCCCACAGACTCACACAAACCCAGCAATCAACCCTCGAGTAGTTCTATTCGGACTGAATTTTTGAAAGAATTTTCATAGACAAATTGACATGACATGATTTTATTAGTTGGTTTCTAGATCTCACTGGCGTGACCCCAAAAATTAACCAATAAAAACCTGCCACGTCAATTTGTCCATCAAAATTCAGTAAAAAATTATAGCACAATAGCATTTTTTACCAACCCGCACACCCCCCCCCCCCCCCCCAACCTCACCAAAATCCCCCCACCAGGCGCCTCCAACACTTTAGCACCCCTTCACCGGAGCTTTGTATCCCAAATAACACCACCATAGTTCACTCCCATTTTCTCTTTTCCAACCCTCTCTCTTACCAGGTATTTATCTGCATCACAACTTTTGGGAGTATAATTATGGAGATAAAACAGAATAAAACAGCAACTATTCTCCGTATCCATGCTTCTGTTCTGCCCACCCTTAGGGAGTTACACGGAATGAAAAAAAGAAAATAGAATGTAACATCAACCCATATGTTAACGCAAAAATTCTCCATCTACGAGGACCAATCAGAAAAGGACACATGTAATCCTACGTGGCAATATTCGACACCCGAGGAGAGTTGGTCGGCACCCGAGGAGTGTTAGTCGGGACCCGAGGAGTTGGTCGGTACCCGAGGAGAGTTAGTCAGCACCCGAGGAGAGTTAGTCAGCACCCGAGGAGAGTTAGTCAGCACCCGAGGAGAGTTGGTCGACATACCAACAGGGAAGATCAAAGGATAACTACGCATTTAATGATCATTAATGTACATTTATACTGTAGATGACAACACATAGCATACCAAGCAATTCAACAATTAGATTCGTTGAATGTAGACATAATGTATAAATGTCTACATACAATGAATCTCTTTATCTCCCATCACTATAAATACATGTATTCCCTTAGCCAAACGAGAGATATCCAAGAGAGGAAAGAAAACCAAGAACCGAGAGACACCATACACAAGATCCACACTTTTTTCTCTCTCTACCACATTGTGCTATTGTAAACCCCTGGGAAAAAAATAACAGTGGACGTAAGCTTTTCTTTATAGCCGAACCACTTTAAAATTCTTTGTCTCTTATATGTTTGATGTGAATGTTCATCTTCATCTTCAATCTCATCCTCATCATTTATCTGCTGTTGACGCCATTAAAATGGCAGTGGCCATTTTCTGTCTTCAACAGATTGGCGCCGTCTGTGGGAACGTGTTACAACCATTGTTCTCCATCAAAAGCTAAGTTTTTGTTTTCTCTACGTATAATCAATTATACATACATCTTTTGATTCAATCATGATTTTTATGTTCATATACATAAATTAATTGTCCAATTTTTATCTGCAAAATGTTGCATATCATGATTTTTAAATCATAACTATTAGATTAATTCTTATTTAGAAATCTGAAAAATAATGGATTTCATAAATCATAACTCTTTGCTTGATTCTCAAGTTTCAATTTTATATCATGGAATAAATATTTTAAATGATTACATATACCAATATATACGACGATGATAAGATTTGATAATTTTCATTGATAATTTTCATTATAAATTTTGTAAGATCTTTGATGTCTATTCAAATTCCAATCATATTTTTAATAAAAGAATGGGAAAAGGTTAAAGACAATAAAAAGCCTTCTCATGGAAATCATGACCCAGATCTATTTTCTCTCTCTTCAAGTTTGAGTCTCTTTGAATTCACTTTTATGAACTATATACTTAATTTGGTTCATCTTCCATTTATGTCAATAAAGTCAAATTGATTGATTTTTGATATAAATTTGGTAATAACTTTAATCATTCACCATATTTTTATCTCTCCAAATAGGGAATAGGAAGGGATCAATATAAAAAATAATTTTCTCTCACCTGAAAAACCCACTAACTATAGTTGGTCAACGAGGAGAAAATATTCCAAACTGTATCAACGTAGTTGGTCGACGAGGAAAAAATATTCCAAACTGTATCAACGTAGTTGGTCGGCGAGGAAAAAATATTCCAAACTGTACCAACGTAGTTGGTCGACGAGGAAAAAATATTTCAAACTGTATCAACGTAGTTGGTCGACGAGGAAAAAATATTCCAAACTGTACCAAGTATGGTTGGTCGGGGATAAACTCTCACTAACTATAATTGGTCGACGAGCACAATTTAACAACCTTGGTTGGTTGGAAAAATTTTAAACATTTTTATACTCATTACTTTATTATTAAGTGATCGAGCAACATTACTAATACTTGTAACTTTTTTATTACTAAGTTGGTCGATGAACAACACAATATTGTTATCTTTTTAACTTATACATATGCACATATGTAGAGTATTTTACAAGACAATATCAATTAAGATTGCGAACAAAAATGAAAGTCTTTCATTAAAATCAAAAACAAAATACATTGAGAATGAAAATGTATACTAACTATTACATTGAGATTCCTACTCTATTGGTTTCTTTCCCTCTTCTTTTGAAACAGGTTCCTCGCCAGCAGGAGGATCATCCAAAGCATAAGGGGAGTTTATGAAATTAAGATCTTTCAGCATTTTGATGTTCATCACAGATGGTCTGTCCGAGCATCTCTTGCTCATCCCCGAGAAGCTCTTGCTCGTCCTCGAGCAGGAAGTTGCTCTTCAAGACTCATGATCTTCTCGGACATCTCAGCCAAGGCCTGATTCTTTGCCATTAGTTGGAAGGCTTGATTCTCCAAAGCAGATTGAGTTCTCTGTTCTTCGACAGTTACCCGAGAAGCTCTTGCTCGTCCTCGAGAACCTCTTGCTCGTTCCCGAGCAGAGGTAGAAGTCAAAATCAGCATCTACAGCACTGAGATCTTTTACTACTACTGTCTCGACCAATAATGAAGAAGAAGTTGTGTGAAAATGTTTCGAAGTCCACCACTAGCTTAGTACTAATCAGATTGAAGAGTTGGGTTCAAAAGATAGTATGTTACTCGATAAAGTATTAAGAGGATCATAAATCAGAAGAATCAAGCACGTGAAGTTAGCACTCAGTTACTCGGCACAGGAGGCAGTTGGTCGGCTAGCAAACCAATCAACATACTTGAAGATTATGACAAGCTACAAGCTACAAGTTGCATACTATAGCATGGCTGTATCCAAATTCCCAGGGGTGATACATAGCACACGGAGTTCCTCAAAAGAAAGATTAGCAACCATCGATCAACCTGCATCATATGTCGTCCAAGAGATAATGCACTTTATGTTAAACAAATAAAGAAGGTAGATCAAGAATTTTACGAGCACCGAGCAACACTGCAGAATAAATACTCCATCCTTTCAAGTAAACCATCAAGCATGGAGCATTGGGGGCTTCTGTTAACGCAAAAATTCTCCATCTACGAGGACCAATCAGAAAAGGACACATGTCATCCTACGTGGCAATATTCGACACCCGAGGAGAGTTGGTCGGCACCCAAGGAGTGTTGGTCGGCACCCGAGGAGTGTTAGTCGGCACCCGAGGAGTTGGTCGGTACCCGAGGAGAGTTAGTCAGCACCCGAGGAGAGTTGGTCGACATACCAACAGGGAAGATCAAAGGATAACTACGCATTTAATGATCATTAATGTACATTTATACTGTAGATGACAACACATAGCATACCAAGCAATTCAACAATTAGATTCATTGAATGTAGACATAATGTATAAATGTCTACATACAATGAATCTCTTTATCTCCCATCACTATAAATACATGTATTCCTTTAGCCAAAGGAGAGAGATCCAAGAGATCCAAGAGAGGAAAGAAAACCAAGAACCGAGAGACACCATACACAAGATCCACACCTTTTTTTCTCTCTACCACATTGTGCTATTGTAAACCCCTGGGAATAAAATAACAGTGGACGTAGGCTTTTCTTTATAGCCGAACCACTTTAAAAATCTTTGTCTCTTATATGTTTGATGTGAATGTTCATCTTCATCTTCAATCTCATCCTCATCATTTATCTGTTGTTGCCATGGACCATACCGAGTTACAGAAGTTGTTCGACCAGGAACTTATCGAATAGAAACTTTAGAAGGCGAGGAGTTTAGAAATGCCTGGAATGCAGAGCACCTGCGCAAGTATTATCAGTGATGTATATGTAACACAATTTCCATCAGTATGAATAAAATGAAAATATTCTGCAAGTCTCTCTGTTTATTGAAAATTTTTCGGGGAATACTAGTGCTATGCACTACTCGGCAAAGCTCGGCAGACTACTCAACAAAATATTCCAAACTGTACCAACATAGTTGGTCGACGAGGAAAAAATATTCCAAACTGTACCAATATAGTTGGTCGACGAGGAAAAAATATTCCAAACTGTACCAACATAGTTGGTCGACGAGGAGAAAATATTCCAAACTGTACCAACATAGTTGGTCGACGAGGAAAAAATATTCCAAACTGTACCAACATAGTTGGTCGACGAGGAAAAAATATTTCAAACTGTACCAACGTAGTTGGTCGACGAGGAGAAATATTCCTAAAAATGCAAACCTGTTTGGCTAGGAAACGAAATATTCCAAACCCACTAACTATAGTTGGTCAACGAGGAGAATTTATCGATTTTGATTAGTCAGATACATTTTATGGTTAGTCGGGGATCAACTCCCACTAACTATAATTGGTCGACGAGCACAATTTAACAACCTTGGTTGGTTGGAAAAATTTTAAACATTTTTATACTCATTACTTTATCGAGCAACATTACTGGCACTTGAAATTTTTTTTACTAAGTTGGTCGATGAACAGCACAATATTATTATCTTTTTAACGAGATACATGTATATAAAGTATTTGATAACTACAAGCAATTGATATTTGCAAGCAAGAATGAAAGTTTTCCATAAAATTCAAAATAAATTACAAGTTACATTGATAATTACATGGATATGTATACTAACTGTTACATCAAAAATTCCTATTCTATTGGTTTTTTCCCCTCAGCTTTCGATACGGGTTCCTCGCCAGCAGGCGGATCATTTAAAGACTGAAGAGAATTGATGAAGTTCAAATCCTTCAGCATCCTGACGTTCATCACAGAAGGTCGATCCAAAAGATGCTCGGGGCGAGATACCTCAACTTGAGAATGTAAATTGTAGTCACCGAGGTATTTTGAAATTAAGCTCCGAGGAATGGCACGAGCTGGGATCCATTCCATGTCCAAATTGTACGGTGGCACAGGCAAGTCGAGCAACCCGGGATCGTAGTAGTCCCACAGATAGTGTCCTTGTTCGAGCTTCAGCACACCTAAGGCATTCAGCCAGCCTTGTTTGTAGCCCTCATTATTGGCATTCTGGATACGATCGTCCAGATGGAATAGTTCTTCGTTGTATCCAGCCATCCAAAACTCCCTGGGCTGTTTGTGGAACTGATATGTTAGCTTTTCTAGCTGATCATGGAGGCTCTTGATAAAAAGCTCCTTATTCTCCAAGATTGACTTCTGCGCAGAGATCTTTTTTTCCAAGTCTCTAATTTTCTTTGACTTGTCAGACAAAGCCTGGTTCTTTGCCATTAATTGGGAAGCTTGGTTCTCTAAGGCAGATGATGTCCTCTGTTCCTCCATAAGCATCCGAGCTGCTCTTCCTCTTCCCCGAGGAGCTCTTACTCGTCCCCGAGGAGATGTGGAAGGGCCCGACCTTTTCAAGGTGTCCAACTCTTGCCTCAACTTGGCATTCTCAACCTCTAAAAATGAAAATCCCTCGTCAGTCACTAGGATTATAGCTGTTGAAGAAGAGGCTGCAGACTTCAACTGTGCTAGCTCTTTCTGCAAACTGTTATTCTCTTGATCCAGCAGCTCGGCAATCTGTCTGCACTGTTCAACCTCACCCTTCAGAGTTCTCTCTCTCAGATCATACCTAGCAAAAAGCTTCTCATAGCCCTTGTCAGCAACGATCAGCTTATACTTCTTCTATTACCCCTCATGCAGTAAGGCGATTGATTCCTTGTACTGATTCTGAAGGTCTTCGAGGGTACATTGAAGATCCTCGATCATTTCATAGTAAGCCACATTATTGGCCACAACTCGGTCAAGTAAACACTTCAGGTACTGTTAAGCTTCGACTGCCTATTCTGAAGCACCATGACCAAGGATATCAGCAACTTGTGCAGCACTCAAGTCTATATGACTAGCCTTAAAATACTCATTGCATTGTTGCAGCAACTTCGTATCATGGGCAAATAGCAGGTCCATCCTGGCCAGAAACTAGCAGAGAAAGAAAAAATAATCATCAAAAAGAAGATCAAGACAGAGTACAAATAGAAAAGAGACAACCGTATGGAAGAAAACTCAAGTTTTATTAGATCATAGTGCAGAGTTACAAAGATCTTGGTTACATTTGATAAAAAGAAAAATAAAGAGAAAAACCGAACAACACTACACCTTTTCCTTATCTCCTAAAACCTTCTCGGGAGGTTGGGAAGAGGAGGCAGGTTGCTCGGAGGGAACTGTGACTTGCTCAGAGAGCACCAGCTGTTGCTCGGAAGAAGAAACTCCTTGCTCGGCAGCAGGATGGCTGGTTAGGTCATGTTCTCCCACTACCATTGAAGACTCCTCAAAGGTAGCTTCGTCCTCTTCTAATTCTTCTGGAGTAGGAGGGGGACCAGGGATGTGTCTCTGGAAGAGATCGGATGATTCGTCGACCTTCAATTCCTGAAGGGCAGTAACCCATTCGTCCCTAAAATACTTTACACTGCATAATCCACTTGAGAGACCATGGAAGCACACCCCTTATCCCAACCTTTGTCCCAGCCAGAGCTGAAGGACTTCTTCACGGCAGCTTTCCTTTTGGCCTTCTCCAAGGCGAGCTTCTTGGACAGCAAAACACCAGCAGCTTTTAATTTTTGTTCAGCTTCCTCCTTCTGCCGAGTTACTTCCTGGAGTTGGACCAAACTCTCCTCAGCAGCCTTGAGTTTATTTTCAAATTCCCCAGTAGTCTTGAGCTTCACATCGAGCTCTTTATTAGCCTTCTCCAAAGCATTCACTTTCCTCTCCAAATCCCAGGAGGCCTCAGCAACCCGAGTTTTCTCCTGCTCGGAGGAAGCAAGTTTCTTCTCCCAGACTGCCTTATCAGTAGCGTACTTCTGGCGAGATCCCTCCAAGGACTTGGTAGCTTCTTCCAGAGCTCCCTCTACACTGGACGAGGAGCAAGAAACTTTGATTGCTTCATCCTTCTTAAGGATTATGTTGAAACAGCTCGTCAACTGTAAATAGAAAAAGAAAGCAAAGTCAGAAACAAATATGAGAAATAACAAAGGAAAATATGAAAAGTTCAGAGTAAAGGTACTTACTGAAGCAAGATGACGAGCAGCCAAAGATGTAACCATATCCCGAGTAAGGCTATCTTCATTACCTTGCACCTCGAGAATGGTCAAGGACTTTACCGAGCTCATGTCAGAGCTCGGGGGAACAGATGTGGGAACCCTAGTTTCAGCAGCAGGGGGCTGAATGGTGGTGTCAGCCAAATTGACCGAGGAGCTCTTCTTCAGCCTCCTCGGGGGAACAGGTACAACCAAGGAATAATCCTTGGTCGGTGATATCACAATGACCTTTCCAGGAGCAGCAGAGCTGCTCGGAGCCACTGCGGGCTTATCAGCAACCTTCTCGAAGACTTTAGCAGGAGCAACTGGAGGAACTACACCAGTCTTCTTTGTCCCCTCCTTTGGGACATCAATCTTAATCCTTTTTACCTCCCCAGAGCCGGAGGCAGTTTTCTCAAACAGAGCATGAGTCCTTATCTTCTTCATCATTTCGCTCAACGGAACGTGAGATTCTGGCGAAGAACTTGCAGAGTGTGGTACTGGCTCTGCTTCACTGATCACTGGACGAGTAGTGAAAGAAGTTGTATAGCTCTTGTATTGGAGCAGATAGGAGGCTGATCGAATGTGCTCGTCAGCAACCCTTTGATGCAGACCCTAGATCAGTCCCAAATGCCTTATATTGATATCTATTTCTTTTGGGCACTTTCTCTTGCTATCAACTGCAAATAAATAAACATTGTTATCAGTAACACATTTTATCAAACACAAAACAAACATAATTTCAAGATAAATAAAATAAATAAAAATAACCTATCCCATTGCCATAAGGAGGGCATCTGGGACCCTGGTAAACCTCATCTCCGGTTAAATGAGGGTGTTGCCAATTTTTTACAACAACCCCATGTTCAAAATAATCAATGTTGGCATCAGGGAGATTGACTACTAAAGCTCTATTTATAAACCTAGTTTTTAAATAATAAATATTATCATTAACTGCCCATCTATAGCAGTACATGATTTCTGGAATTCCTATACAAGTTCCATGCATTTGATTTAATTTATGCACCCCATTAACTATTCTCCATGTATTGGGGGCTATTCGTGCAGGAACAACATCAAAGTACTTACAAAATTCCAGACACAGAGGATTTGGTGGAAAAGAAAATCCACACTCAGCAAAAAAGAGATTGGGGAACCAATGTCCCTCAGCCAAATTGAAATAATTAGAAGACTCAGAAAACTCTTCCAATACAACCTAAGAAGGAATGGAAAAATCAGATCGAAATTTGTCAAGAAACTCAACAGAGTAAACCATGATGATGAATTAAAAATGAAGAAGAAGAAGAAGAAAGAGGATCTTACAGAAAAAAGACTGAAGCTGTTGACAATGAACGATGGAAGAGATGAACGCACAAGAGAGTAGAAGACAATGAAAAACTCGAAGATAAAAATTTGAAAAGATAGAAGACGATGGGAGTCTCTGTGAAGTTTAAATACCTTGACTTGGGAACTGGCGAAGTAATGATTACGTTACCGACGGCTAAAAAGGCATTAAATATTGGCACGGGAATCAAAGCAAACAACAGCGGCTAAAAAGGTGAAAAGTGGCGCGGGAACCGAAGCGAGCAGAAAAGTCCAAAAAATCATGATTCTACGAATTGGGAAGGAGAAATAAATACAAGGGAGATGATCCTAAAAATCAGGAAGAACTATTTAAAGCTATCGTATTCCGAGAAAGAATGTTCCATACTCCTCAAATTTCGAACTATGAAACATTGGGGGCTTCTGTTGATACCAAATTTAATCTGCTGACTTGGATCTATCATATGAAGACACGTGGCTATCTACATGACAACAACAAGCACTTCCGAGATAATCACACGCTCCGAGGAACAGACCTCTCCGAGGAACTCATACGCTCCGAGGAGCAGACCTCTCCGATGAACTCTTGAATACCAGAAAGCTTAGGCGGTCCGAGCTGCATCTCGAACAGAGCATTAATTGATGAATAATCAACAGTACAACTGGTTCATTAAATGCTTATCATTTAGACGCACACGCTTAAAGGGCATTAAATGTATTACCCTTTCATACGTATATCATTTAATGTATCACCCTTTCATATGACAGCCTCAAGGCTATAAATACGTTGTACAATCCTCATTGTATAAGGGGTCGATTCTGAATCCAAACTTTAGGATCCAGAACGCAATTTCTTGTAATCGAGAATTCCCAAACACTCAGCAATAAAACTACAGTGGACGTAGGCCATTCATATAAGGCTGAACCACTTTAAAAATCTTTTATCTCATTTATTTATCTGTGATTGAATTATTAGAGTGATCTAATTTTTTACATCAACACCATATATGTTCTAATTATTTACCCAACTCTCAATAAAACAAAACACTTTTAATATTCTTTTCCGTTTTGTAGCTAAATAATTAACATATAAGATGTCAAAAAAAAGTCTATATGAGTGAACTGTTAAATCTTCTTTTCTAAGGATAATTTGAATATTGTAAAAGAAAGACTTCAACTTCTAAGCACACCTTTGGATCTTGAAAATGTTATATGAAATATAGTGTTCCACCGCTAAGTTACAAATTACAATCTTAGCTTTAAGTTTATACATCTTCAAGCATATACACTACCAAATTTCTCACACTTTTTCACATTATCTAGGGTATACTTGAGTAATCGATTCATCGTCGACAGATAATGTCAACGACTTGCTTGCAGATTTATCCGATTCGAATCCTTTTGGTATTTGTGACATGGTTCTACTACGATGGAAGAATGGAGGTTGTTGAGGCACGGGTAGAGTAACAGAGTAACTGTTGAGCATTAGAACTATTGACGCCATTGAAGGCCTTGCATCGACGTCTTCTTGAACGCACAATAAGCCAATATGAATGCATCTCATTACTTCATTTCTCGAATAAGTATCCGTTAGAGAAGGATCTATCAACTCTAATGGTGTCCCATCATTCCACTGTTTCCAAGCCTGTAAAATATTTCAAGCATTAAAAAAAATGTAGAAATATTTTTTTTTTATCAATTAAAGTTGAAGTGCAAATATTATTTTGACAAAGGAAGACTTTAAAGCATATACGGTTCACACTCACGTAGCACAAAAGGTCCTCGACCCGGTCTGATTCATAAAAGCCACTGTTCTTTCTGCCACTAACGAGCTCGAGAACTAAGACTCCAAAACTGAAAACATCGGACTTTACAGAGAAGTGTCCATGCATAGCGTACTCTGGAGACATGTAACCACTACAAGCAAGTACAAGTTGTAATAAAATCTGACTAATAGATATTAAATTACACGTGCAAAGGATAACAATGCAACTGTTGAAATTCTAATTAGCTAATGATACTAGAAATAGTTACTTTTGGCCCCATTTGGTTTGGAGTTAAATGTTTTCCACGAGGGTGAAAGTGACGCGCAAGCTCAAACATATTTAGCTTTCATCCAAGTGATAAATATATCTTGAGCACAATGAGGATTTAAACATAATAATATTTGTAATATAAACAATTCGCATATTATTAATGCAAATTATAGAAAAGAGGCAATCACAAGGTTTAAAAACATACTATGTTCCAACAATCCGACTCGTATTTCCTTGAGTTTGATCCACACCAAAAATCTTTGCCATTCCAAAATCTGAAATTTTTGCGTTCATTTCCTCATCTAATAGAATATTGCTGGCTTTGAGATCCCGATGTATAATTCTTAACCGAGAATCCTCATGAAGATAAAGCATGCCTCTTGCGATTCCTCCTACGATTTTGTAACGTCTTGACCAATCCAGTTGTCTTTGTTTTTCAGGATCTACAATCATTCAATATGCTTTCAATTCATGTACTCCCCTCCAAAAATCAAATCCAAACCAAGAACATTACGATCAGAGTTCTAGCAAAATTAACATTAAGCACAAATTTAACCATAAACTCAAAATATAAGATAATAATTGAAGATTTATGTTTAGAAGAACTAACCAAAGAGAAAGTAGTCGAGACTTTTGTTGGGGACATATTCATAGATGAGTATCTTTTCCTCTCCTTCAAGGCAAAATCCCAAAAGCCTCACAAGATTTCTGTGTTGAAGCTTTGCCACCACAACCACCTCATTCTTAAATTCTCCAGCGCCTTGTCCCGAGCTTTTGGACAGCCTCTTCACCGCTATTTCTTGCCCATCGGCAAGAGCACCCTGTGAATACACCACGACAAGATATAAAATAAGACTATTCCATTACATATTTCTACCAAACACAGCTTTAAGAGCTACTTAATAGGTTCCCTTTGATTTTGGGTGAATACTGTTTGAGAAATTTAGAGTATTTACCATATATTTTGCAATATAGAGTTTACATCCCACAGTTTAAATCCTGTGAATCAATGTACCTAGTGCCAAGTCAAACGATTTTGAATGTGGGTGGAAACTCAATCATGGTGATAACCCAAATTCTATATCCTTTGAGTATGCATCCTCCTGATTAACATCAGCCGTCGGATTTGGTATGTGAGTCACTGTTGTGGAATCTCAGCAGTTGGATTTTTGGCTAGTAGCCAACGTGCAATGGCCTCGACCCAAAACATAGGTTACAAACTCAAAGGATTTAAAATGTATGTTCAACCTCGAATTCTGGTGCAAACCCAAAATTACAAACTCAAATATCCCCAAATTATTTGATTTGTTTGAACTTGTCATGTTTAATTGGTACACATTGATTCTACAGCATTTTGATGCTTTCTTACCTTGTAGACCATACCAAAGCCGCCTTCTCCTATCTTGTTATCATCAGAGAAGTTGTTTGTAGCAGCTTCAATTGTGGCCAAAGCATATTGCAAGGATTGTACCGTTGTAATATCATCATTCCCAACTACACAAAGTAAAAACAGTTTAATTTTATAACTGAGACTATTACGTAAGAAAGGTTAATGACAATAATTGAATTTGATAATCAATAGAAGTTGCTTTTATCATAATTTACCATTTCCTTGTTGTACGGCGTTATGATTTTTCTTTGCTTTTCTGACTAGGTAAGAATAACCAAGTGCGAAAAGCACCAATGCAACGACTATTGGAACAACGATGGCAATAATTGTTGTTGATGAGCTGTTACCTCCCCCTGCATATCAAAGCTATTTAATTCAATGCAAAGACAATATTGAGCTTCTCCCAATACTAATTCACAACACAATTCCCAATTGATTAGCATCTTTATCAACAGTTTACTAAATTTTACTTTATGTCTCAATATTACAATCCTCATTTGAACGTTTAAACTTTTCACAAGCATTTGTCTCTAATGTAGATAATCTTTATTTTAATATCATGAAATCTTGAGTTTGGCTCTGTTCAACTGTTTATTTCGCTCTTATCGGGTTCATTTCTTTAACTTGACAACATTTTAATGCCTTAAAGAAAGTAAGTGTATCAACTGAATGATTTCACATATAAGGGTCCGTTTGGTAGCCTTTCAATTTCACGACAAATTCAGAAAAATTAGAAAATTTTGATCTTTTTCAGCTTTTGCGATGTTTGATAGCCTTAATTTGGTTTGGAATTTGTTTTCTATGTATAACACCCTTCAAGCACAATTTGCCACCTTAGGGTGGAATTCAATTCTTTAGGGGGGTCAAGTTTTTGTTTGCTACCTTTGGGTGGAGAATCACTCAAAACCAATTTTTTTTTAAAACTCTATATATTTCATATATATATAAATATATATTGTTAATAAATATGTAAATATATATATTTCGTATATTTTAATATATATATATATATATATATATATATATATATATATATTCATATATTTTATATATTTTACACATATATGTATATGTATTTTATATATTTTACACATATATGTATATTGCGTATATTTCGTATATTTATATATATTTCATGTAGTTATATATTTCGTACATTTATATAATTTATATAATTCATATATATTTTAATATACATTTATATTTCGTATATTTTGTATATTTCATATATTTAATATATTCCTTAAAATTATATATTTCGGACATTTAATATATTCCGTATACTCATATATTTCGTATATTTCGTTTAGATTTTTAAAAACAATTCGTTTATTTCGTATATATAATATATATTATATATGTATTGAATATATATTATTTATAGAATATATATACACACATGCACATATATTATATATATACTGAATATATATTATTTACAGAATATATATATATATATATATATATATATATATATATATATATTCCCTAAACAAATTTTTCACATTTATATCTATTTTCTCGCTTTTGCGTTTGATAGAAAATGTGGAAAATTGATGATTTTTCAACTTGTATCAAATAGACACAAGTTGGGAAATATTCATTTGTCTTGGAATTGTGTGTCCTGAAATCAAATGTCCTGGAATCATTTGCATTTTTCTAGTTTTCTATCAAACGGACCCTAAGATAAATTTATAAAATCAAAGGAAACAATGGATCAAAAAATATAGACTTAAATAGACAATTTAACTTCAATAATGTGAAACTTTGACCAGTGCTTTTATTGCACCAACCAGCACTTCAGTATAATTTAAGGCATTCTTCTTCTCGTTCAAGAATTCATAACTTTTCTTAATTTGTTTTCATTATCGCTTCCAAGGGCCACAGGAGAGACTTTTTCTCCTAATTATTAATGAAAGTTTTATTATTCAAAAAAAAAAAAACACAACCACCACCTAGCTGAACGACTAAGAAGAAGAAGAACATAAAGGAGAGAGTTTTGACAAGAAACACCACAATGCGAATTTTCAATTGTGAAATTTTCAACAATGAAAGGCCTCAGGCTGAAATTTGCAGCAAAATTTCAGAGCGTGGCCAATATCAATGAGAAATATCCAATGATACAGGCTCTATAAAAATAAAAATAAAATGTAGGCGTGTGATTTTAAACTTTTTATTTTTAAAATTTGAAATTTCATTTACATTCGTGATTTTTGACTAAAAATTCCTATTACTCATGAGACCCGTTTGATAGATGTAATTGAAGGCTTTCCAAACATATAAATTTTATGTAAACGAGTCATATTCTAAAACATATTGAGTTTTAAAGCTTCTACAAAAACAATGTTTGGGTTAATGTACTAAATAGAATTTGTTGTAAAAAACAACTATATTTTGGCAACTTTATTTTAGAAGGGAAAAATTATCAAAAGTTTCTGATCAAAGTGTTTTATACACTAATATGGGTTTTTTACCATAAATGCTCTATTATATTCTGAGCTCCTTTCTCATCAAAGTGTCGTCCATTTCAATTGTACTATAAGTTTGCAATTTACCTGGCTCCGTTGGAGAAGGCGGAGGCGTCAATACAACCGGCCCAGGCGGTGGCGCTGGTGAAGCTAATCTTCGATAAAACGGATACAACTCATATCTAATATAACAACTCGCAATCAAAACTCTAGCCCCTTGGCTTCCCTCACAACAATTCGGCAACTGAGCTATAGCAACTCTAAAACACCTATTACAATCAGCCCCGCTCAGGTCCGGGGTACACTGCACCAACCCAAACAAAGTTTGTAAACTAGTAAAATTGGCTTCTTGGGTAGCAAACCCCCTAACAAGCTCATCATTCGGCAAATCGTTTGAGGCCAAATTAGCTAAATCATTCATTGTGTCTCCCAACACTTGTTGAAACCGAGATAGTTCCGTTACATTCCCTGTGTTCCACAAGAACACCCTAGACCCTTCGTCCATGAAGGAGAAAAATGACTCATTGGAGTAACGAATAAAACACTGGTCGTACCAAATAATCGCATCTTTTCTCCCAGGGCAGCGGGTGGTTATTTCGGTCACGGCTGTGGTGACACAGTCGCGGCACACGTCAGCGGTAACGTCACCACGGCAGAGGTAGTGACCGTAGGCCATGTCGGGGCTTACACGACCCGCTGTTGCGTTAGCATACCCGAAGGTGTTGGTGTTGGCAGCGACGGAGCTACATGGGGCCGAGCAGGGGCTCCAGCCCCCACGGAGGGTTTTTTTTTTTTTTTTAGAAATGTAGGTTTATAAAATATTTGGGGTAAAAGTTGAAATAAAAAAGTTTTGGGAGTTATATTTACAAAGTCTGAAACAGATGTTAAAACCCAAATGTTAAAACCTAAACCTTTTATCTCATGTTTCAAAGTCTGAAACAGAGGAGAGGAGAGCCGCTGCCTGTGCCAACTGCCGAGAGAGAGAGGAGAAGTCATTTCCGTCCCAGCAACAGCCCCATTTCCGGCAGGACTCGCCATTTCCGGCCGGAGCCTTTTCCGGACCAGCTCCGTCGCTGCCTACAGGTACTGTATTTCAAATTTGTGTGGTTTTTTGGGTTTAGTTAATTTATGTTGGTATTTAGTTTTGTTAATTTAAAGAACCTAATTAGTTGTTTTTGGTATTTAGTTGGTATTTAGTTGGTTTTGGTATTTAGTTGGTGTTGGTATTTAGTTGGTTTTGGGGGGGGGGGGGGGGGGGGGGATATTAATGAACCTAATTTTTTGGGGGATATTATTGAATCTAATTTTTTTTGGCGTTATTAATGGACCTAATTTTTTTTGTTAATTCAGTCAACTTATGGAGAGGTTTTATAAAAGAAAATTGGAGTCAACATCGACACCGCATATTGACAGCAATATAGAACCGGATGAAATTATTTTGGAGGATTTACATGCCGATCCCGCCCTACGAACTCCAATTGCTCGTGGCAATCCTAAACTGGAAGATAAACTCCGTAGAGCCTATATACAAAAGGGGCCTTGTCAACCTCGTGGCCACACGTTCCCGTATAAAACTATGGGCAAACAATTGCGGCGTTTTAACCCTGCTTGGTTTAATGAATTTTCTCAATGGCTAGAATATAGCATCACTACTAATGCTGCATATTGTTTGTGTTGTTATCTTTTCAAGAAAAATGTGGGTGACCAAGCAGGTGGGGACGTATTTGTGGGCGAAGGTTTTTCTAATTGGAAGAAGAAAGAGAGATTTGTTACTCACGTGGGAGGTCCTACTAGTACCCATAATCAGGCTTTGCAGGCATGTGCGAATTTAATGAATGAAAGTCAACACATTGAGACAATTTTACACAAGCAATCGGACAAAGCTCGTATGGATTACCGAACACGACTAAGTGCATCAATCAACTCTATTAGATTTCTTTTACGCCAAGGGCTTGCATTTCGTGGTAGCGACGAATCGGAAGAGTCAAAAAATAAAGGGAACTTTCTTGAACTTATGAAATTTTCTTGTGATTTAAATCCTGATATTAGAGCCGTTGCATTGAAGAATGCTCCCTCAAATCACACAATGACATCACTGGATATTCAAAAAGATATTGTTAATTCGATTTCAAGTGAGATTGTGGACTTCATTATCAAAGACATCGGAGATTCATTTTTTGCAGTTTTAATTGATGAGTCCCGTGATGTGTCGATTAAGGAACAAATGGCTGTCGTCTTGAGATATGTTGATAAAAGGGGGGAAATCATGGAACGCTTTATTGGTGTAGTGCATGTTAAGGATACAACGGCCGTGTCGCTTAAGTTGGCAATAGATAGTCTTTTTGCAAACCATGGATTGAGCATTTCTAGACTACGTGGGCGAGGTTATAATGGAGCAAGTAATATGCGAGGTGAATTCAATGGTCTCAAAACAATTATTTTGAGGGAGAATGAATGTGCTTTTTATGTTCATTGTTTTGCTCACCAACTACAATTGGCTCTTGTTGCGGTGGCAAAGAAAAATGATGATATTATGACTCTTTTTATCTTGGTTTCTAGTGTTCTTAATCTAGTTGGAGCCTCGTGTAAGCGTCGTGACCTTCTTCGTGAGCAACAACTTCAAAACATTAATTGTGCAATTGGAAAGGGTGAGATTCAAACGGGAAAATGACTAAATCAGAGTACATCTCTCCAACGTCCAGGTGACACTCGTTGGGGATCACATTTTCGCACTTTACTTAGTTTGATGAGCATGTTCCCCTCCGTAATTGGTGTTCTTGAGATTGTCAAAGTGGATGCAATCAACTCCTTGCATAGATTTGATGCAAAAAATGTAATAGATTCATTGCATACTTTTGAATTTGTTTTTTGTATGCACTTAATGAAAAATGTATTGGGGTTTGCAAATGAATTATCAAAGGCATTGCAAAGGAAAGATCAAGATATTGTAAATGCCATGTCTTTGGTCCGGGTATGCAAGCAACGAATCTCATAAAGACTTCATTGCGCAATCGGATGGAAGATCAATGGATGAATGATAATATGATCGTGTATGTAGAAAAAGATGTATTTGCTGTTATTGATAATGAGTGTATCATTCAACGCTTTCAATCTATGAAAAGCCCTTGAGGACAATTGTAGTTGTAATTATGTCACAAATTTTTAATTGAATATTAAGTCTTTTCTGTTATGCTTGTTATTTTTTATCTTAACAATTTTGTAGCCCCTACATATAAAAATTCCTGGCTACGTCCCTGGGTGTTGGTGTTGGTTTGGTTGGTGTGTGAGGATAGAGAAGAGAGGGTGAGGTTTAGATTGGATTGAAAAGTGCTCTTGGGAGTGTACGTTGTAGTGTTGGAGCCACATATGTGATAGCTGTAAGTTGGGGTGGTTTGAGATGTTGTAAAAGAGAGAAAACAAAGTATGGAGAGAAGTAACAATAACATGATTGATGAAGATGAATATGTTTGTTCAGGAGTTTGTTTTGGAAAGCTAAAACAACCAGGAGGAGCATTGAGATATGGACGTGTGTTAAAGGAAAGGAAATACATACGTAATTTAGTTTGTTCCGGTCAATGAGGTTGTTGACGAGAGGCGTGTGAAAAGAAAAATAACGTGAGAAATGGCTAGTGGTGTAACAAATATTGATAGTGAGTGATGGTTACTGGTGTGGTGGCTACTTCAATTGACCAAAAATCCAAATATATGCTTTACTTTGCAATTTATTCAGCCGCCAGGGCGATTTGTAAAATAAGTATGGTAATGAGGTTTGTTAAATTATTTATCATTAATTAATGACTAAGGTGTACCACCCAAGATCATAAGTTCGATTCATTAGAACATATTTGAGAGTTCCATCACAACTAACTATTTTATATATTTTGTTTGCTTCTCAGATCTTCCATTGTTAAATTTATGTGTGGCCTCACCTGATTGTTAGAAAATTCTTTCCTTCCTTTTTTTCAGAAAATTCTCACCAAAATCTGTTAGAACATTCTATGCAAGGAAAGAATATTTGAAAATTCTTACGAAAAAATGTACGAAAATTCTATCCAAGAAAAACTGTTAGAAATTTCCTTGCAAGGAAATATTGAATAAACAAAACTAAATATATGTTAAATTTATATGTGGCCTTAAATGATTGATGCTCATTAAAA
This sequence comes from Sambucus nigra, assembly GCA_949130495.1. Taxonomy (NCBI): domain Eukaryota; kingdom Viridiplantae; phylum Streptophyta; class Magnoliopsida; order Dipsacales; family Adoxaceae; genus Sambucus; species Sambucus nigra. Next base: position 91,525,252 of record OX422222.1, on the reverse strand, counting down.
TAATAGGGATTATTATATCCTATTTTGAGAGAGTTTTTTTTAATTAAGTTTCATTGACTAGTCAATCATTAATTAAGTCTTATTTTGAAATTTATGATTTTTTTCTTTACTAATATACTCTTGTCTCTACATTCCTTCCAAATTTAAAAATGATAGTTATTATTTTCTTTTTCAAATTTTAAAGAATTATAACTTTGGATATATAATTTTAAAATTTATGTATTTGAAATCTACTATTCGAGCCCCTTAAAACATGACTCATATTCGATAGAAAATATTAAAAAAATGAAGATAACGTATTTTATTTTTATTTTTAGGAAAATAGTAAATATTATTGTCTCTGTAATATTTGCACAATAAACGTTTACTCGATGAAAATATCTCAGATGTAAAACTATTTCATTTTTCGATGAACACAATAAATTTTACTATATGTGTAACTGTGTGTAAAAAATTTCCAAATATAAATTTGTTCTATTTTTCGGTGGACACGGTAAATTTTATTGTCTATAATTTTTTTATATTTCTTTTAAATATTATGAGCTTCATTGAGCTTGTTTGAATGATCTCGGTAATGAAATTTCAAAAATAGTAATTTAAAAAAAATGGATTCGTAAATAAAAAGTTATAATCATTTGAAAATTAAAAATAAAAAGAAAAAAATTCAACCACTTGTGTTACTCCTCCCAAAATGTTAGGGATGGTTTGTTTCAAAATGGTGAAGTTGTGAAAAATATGCCAAAAATTTAGGAATATGACTCATTTCATGGTTGAAAAGTCAATATGGATTATTTATGAAAAATCTCTTCAAGTAGGACCCATATGTAAAAAACCATTACTGACTAATAATAAAAAAAAACTTAAATAAATATTTTTTTCCTCTAAAATGAGTACATAATCACAACAATAAAATTAGATTATGTCGTTGATTGCATTATAAAAAAGGAAAGCGGTTTTTACATTCGAGTACCTGTACTAACAATTTTGTACTTTAAACCCAGACCCAATAAATTTTAAATGATTAGCTCCACTATATAAATACCCCCAAACTTAAAACAAACACGCACTTCACATTAATTCAAGGGTCAAAAACAGTGTATTCTCTCTTCAATCAAAACCCTAATCGTACTGTCTCTTCGATCAAAATTTCAAAACGATTTTCATTCTTAATCAAATTTTGGTCCAACAACAACAGATAAAACTCCCTGAATTCCAAAGCAAACACACTTTACAAAAATTAAAGCGATCAAAACCCTAATCGTGGAAGTTGTACCAAGCATTTCACATTCCCAATCAAATTCTTCCAAACAACACTAAGAAGTATGGATATATGCTCATATATATGTTCTTAAGTTTTGTACTTAAGATTATATTATACACTATGTATATGTTGTGTTCTTAGGAATTTATTTATGATATAATTTGTTTGTCCTTATGCATTTTATGTTCTCATATGTAGAAATTTGTTGACATTACACATGGAGTGATGAAATGACATTATTGTTTTTCATGCTATGAAAAATACAGTTGTTTCCCTAATTTTAAATGCAAAACAAACTTTTTGCATGTTACATTTATGTATTTCATCATTGTATATTTTCTCCCGCATACATCATTTATTAAGGACTGTGAATATATACGTGATTGGAATATGTACATACTCTTTGTATTTGTATAACTTCTATATTAATTGTGTCCGCGCCAGCGGCATTTATTGAAGATTACATGTAATTGATGAATTTAGGTGCTGTACTTATACAAGCCATTTATTATTGCGTGTCCTTTGTGAATTTTGCATGTACTTTCAAGAAGTACATACAAAATTTACAAAGTACACGCATATCGAAATTGAATTGGTTCAATCCAATATGCATGTACTTTTATGTACTATGCGTGTACTCTATATAATATATATGCCATCTCCATACTTAATCAATCTTACCTACTCTTTGTATTTGTATAACTCATATATTAATTATGGTCCACGCGAGCGGCATTTATGGAGGACTGTATGTAGTTTATGAATTTAGGTATTGTATTTGTACAAGTCCTGTATTATTGCGTGTACTTTGTGAATTTTGCATGTACTTTTTGAAAGCACACGCAAAATTCACAAAGTACACTCACATTGAAATTGAATTTGTTCAATCTAATATGCATGTACTTTTATGTACTATGCGTATACTCTCTACAATATATATGTCATATCCCTATTTAATCAATCCTATGTTATTTGGTTCCGCGGCGACGACATTTGAATGATATTCCATAAGTTTGTGAGAAGTATTATTATTGTGTTAGTAGTTCAGAATCATACCATCAAGCATGTTCAACTACAAAATTGTTGCTTGCACCTTTGAAAATCTTAACAATACAAAACCTTTCTCATTGACAGTCAATAGTACTAATAATGATGAGATTCGTTTTCTCCTTCACATCAATGATAGAGCGAAAAGGTGAGTTTGTTTTTATTAGTTGGCTTTTACCACTACTATGAAGACATTAAGTGCAATTTTGATGTTCAAAAGCTTCAGGTAACTGAATCGAAAGCGAAGGATTTAGCAAAACAAATTGCGCAGTATTACTTAAGAGATTTTGAAAACGTTGGCACTTTTAGTATGGAGTTATTGTATCACTTCTTTTCTGAATATGTTAGGAACAGAGAATCTTGTTTTTTTACTTGTTAAACAACATGTATTAGCTACTAGCATGTAACGAACGATATATATTTCCGCCTTTAGCATGCATTTTGTTGAGACTTCTATCAAGTGTTTATGACAATATTACATGTACTTTTGTTAAATACGCATTTATTTTATTGTTTAGGTCTTTATTTTATTCTAATTCGAATGTATTTTATATGTTGTACTTGTAATTTATAATTATAGGTTAGTAATTTAAAATTTGTTTTTAGATTAATAGAATGGGGATAAAGATGAGGGCAAAATAAGGAAAGAACAACAAGAAGAGCGATTCTGAAGAAAATTCTTCAAGCAGTTTTAGTTCTAGTGTAGTTGTGAAATCTACACGTGGTGTGAATAAACACGACGGATATAGGTCGAATGTTGTTAGTTTTTTCATGATTTTTCTGATATTAAAAAGAAATAAAAGATAGGCATATTGAACTGCATAAGAAGACTCCATTCTGGGAGTTTTTCAAGTAGTAGAAGCAGAGCATAAAAATAATCGATAAAAATATTCTATCCATTATCAAGCTGCACAAAAATGAAACCAACAATTTTGAGATGAAGAGTAGGGTTGAAATAATTCCGAGAGATATAAGTGAAATATTTGGGATCCCAATGTTTGAGGGGATAAATTAATAAATTTGAAAAAGAGAATGGCTACTTATCAAAATCCTGAATTCGTTGCTCGATACTTCCCAACTAAAAAAACTGAAAAGTCGGAAATAAATAAGGGTTTGAAGAAATCGATAGAGTTGGACAAAAATGAGGGCAATTGTGATTTTGTAAAACTTGTTTGCCTCCACTTCTTGAAGATGTTATTTTTCTTTAACTCGAACTTCCCATTAGGAGAATTTTTTACAGCATACATCAAAAGTATTGACGACATAAATAACTATGATTGGGCATCTTTTGTTCATGAGTTTCTCATCAATTCACTCAACAAAACAACAAGTTCAAAATCTAGCAAAGCAACTAGGTGTGTCATTTCCCTATTGGTGAGCAAAACATACTAATACAGTCCAACAAACAATTGAATTTTTTTTTGAAAAACTGAATTCATGTGTACTTTATAAATATCACGTGTACTTTTAAAGTACACACGATATTTACAAAGTGCATCTATTATTTATTTGACCATGTTTATATAAATATCACGTATACTTTGTAAGTACACATGATATGCATAAAATTCATATGAACCTGAGTCTAATTACATATGAACTTGAGTTTAATTATATTTATCATGGTTTTAATATCACATGTACTTTCAAAGTACACCTGATATTCCAACCAATTCACGCGTGTACTTTGTAACTATCACGTGAACTTTCAAAGTACACGTGATATTTATAATGCACACGTGATGTTTCTAAAATACATATGGACCAGAGTTTAATTCCATTTACCATGGTTGTAATATCACTTGTACTTTCAAAGTACACCTGATATTACAACCAATTCACGCGTGTACTTTATAAATATCACGTGAACACGTGATATTTATAAACTAAAATGTGTACTTTGTAAATATAAGTACACGTGTACTTTGTAAATATCAAATAACTTTCAAAGTACACTTGTGATATTTACAAAGTACACTTATTATAAATATCACGTGTACTTTATAAAAATCACGTGTACTTTGAAATATGAGTAACTAGATAATACAATTATTAATATCATTTTGTTTTCACATGATCACGGTATTGGATATGTGAAAAGTTTGATATCATTCCTTCTGTTGAAAAGGAAAAAGACAAGACACCAAAATTTCTTAGATGGGACTTGTCATCTTTGAATGATTGGTTTGCTTTGAATGATATCGCTTCAGCAAATTTGAAGGAGACTATAAATAAGCCATCTAGTAAGGACAGTGCAATGAAAAGTGAAGTTCAAGGTGAAGGGACCACTTTTGTCTTTGAACATTTCTAATGCAAGTCCTATACATACTGATTCATCGCCAAAAACGTTGTTGAAGAATTTGATGAGAATGAGCTTTCGTCAGGTTAGAATATTCCCTTTAAAAAAATTGTGATTCCTTTAAAAAAGAAGGGAAACAATCAACCAATGGATACTAGGAATTTTGAAATGTTTGAGAATATTGGGAATTCTAAACCAACAGATGCTAAAAATGCTAAGAAGTTGAATTTGGAGGAAAAAATTGTTGCTTTGAAAAAGGAGTTGTTGGAAAAAAATAACCAACTATCTAAAGCAGCTGAAGACCTTGATTGCGCACTAAAGAAGGTGAATTATTTGGAGGTGGAGAGTGCCAACCTTACTATTATGAATGTATAATTGCAGATAGATAGTCCTCAATTTCTGAAAACACAAGGGGAAATGAAGAAGTTGGAGGTGTAAAATTCCCAACTTTTGAAAGAAAAAGAGTTAATAAATAAGTATGAGGTAAAAAATGTCCAACTTATTGAGGTAAACAATTATTTGAATGAAAACCTTGTTCTAACAATACTGAGTGACTCAGAAAGAATTAAATAATTAGAAGAATCATTGAATAAGAAGGCTGAGTCATCAAGAATGTTGAATCAAACGAATGCCTACTTATTTGAGACTAATAAAATTCTCAATGAAATGTATGTACTCCAAAATTAGAGATATGGTGAGGTTGTAATGATGACGTTGAGGCTAAATCTTCAAGAATCAGAAGCGAAAAAAACTGAACAAGTACTTTTGATTAATTTTCAAACTGAAAGCATTATTATTCTATCGAGTACAAGAAGTTATTTTATAAAGTACACGTATTTTATCAAAGTACACGCAGTATTTTGATGAAAGTACATGCATTTCATATTATAGAAAAATGAAATTTCTCTAAAGTACATGCAGTTTTCCTAAAGTACACGCAGTTATTAATACTGTTGTTTGTATTTTCTTTCATTTATTTCAATTTATATTCATTTTTCTTTGACATTATGTTTATCAATTATTACTTATAATCTAACATTCTTTTAATATATCGAAAAATAATAATAAACATCTTAATGAGAAAATGCTTGAAGAATCACAACTGCAAAAAAACTGAACAGGTATCTATAAAGTTATATTTTGTTTCATTTATTTTAATTTGTACTCATGTTTCTTTGACATTAATTGCTTATAATCTAACATTCTTTTTACGTATCAAGAAAATAATAATAAATCTCTCAATAACGAAATTTCGGAGTTGAAAAAAATGCTTGAAGAAGCACAACTGAAAAAACCTGAACATCAATCTATGACGTACAAGCAGGTTTCATTAAGTACACCCAGTATTTTAATTAAAATACATGTAATGTTTAAAAGTATATGCAAATTTTTATGAAAGTACATGCATTTTATCAAAATACGTGCAATAGTTAAATCAAAGTATACGTTTTTACATTGTTTACTTAAGATGTTCTTTGAATTCATTGTATAAAAAAATGCTTACAATCTTACATTGCTTTTTTTAAATATCTCAGGAAAACACTAATAAACAACTCGTGGATGAAATTTCGAACTTGAAGATTGAAAAAGCCTCGATGTACAAGAGAATACGTGAGAGAAATGATAGATTATAAAAAAGAGAAGGCGATTATATTTATAAAGATGAAATAAAGGCACTACAATCCACCCCTGAAATACCCAAAATAAAAGAGCATGTTACTCGAGGACAGAAGAATACAAAAGGTGACAATGAAACTGAGAAGAATCAGCCAATTAAAAAATAGAAGTTGAGAAAACAGAGAATAAGCAAGCTAACAATAGCTAAAAAATATAAAGAAACTCACTTCAAGTTTGAAGTACTCAATACATACACATATCTCGATGAAGCTACGAAGAATAAAATTGAAGAGTTTATTTAAAAGGCTGAGACAAGGTAAAGTGTATTTTTTGATGATTTGTCACTTCTCTTATTTATATTTTTTGGGGTTATTCTTATTATACAATTTTTATTGCTTATATAAAATGCAAAAATTTATTTACCGAGGGCTGGTTTCATATGTCACATGGAAAGATTTGGTTGAAGTCGTCAAGAATCAAGAAATATCAAGCCAAGTACGTAGTCCAAATATTAGACATTCATTAAATTTTAACATTGTTATATCTTCACCATTTTATAGTGTGTGAAACAGATAATAATCGCTTTAATGAAGTATTGAGGTTAAAATTGGCAAATGAAGGGCTCTCCCACACACACACTTTTTCTCATTATTATTGGGTAAGTAAAATTAAATCGAAAGATTTGTGAATCAAAATCACACTCTTTTTTTACTAACACAATATTTATAATTTTTTTCGATAGAAGCTTGTAGCAAAAATGGAGTCAATAAGAAGGAAGAGTTATACGAAGATTTATTAGAATACTTAGGCAGTTTTAATAATTTGTTCATTGTACAAAGACAAGACATAGGTCATTTCATGTTACTTGCGATATACAAAGACCAAAAGAAAGTCGTCCATATGGATTTCCTTCTACCAGATGATAAGGGATAAAACACAATAAATTTTGATGATGCCAAAAATATGGTTAAAGCCTAAACTTAATTAGTAATGTTACTTGTACTTATATGATTCACGTGTACTTTACCATATAATGCATGTACTTTGTATTAGGTGCACATAATCATCTAGATTATCAAAGTACACGTATTATATTTTAAAATACACGTGAAATGCATAAATACTAAGTACATGTACTTTAATATTATGCATGTACTTTTCCCTCTTTAATCTACATATACTTTTTTATTTGCATACACTCACTATTTATTCTCTTAACAGTTTTCTGTCTGCCAAAAAAACTGTACCGTACGTATTGAAGACCGAAGAAAAAATAATAAAAAATAATGGCTTCAAAACTCAGAGAACGATTGGTGAAGGTACACCAAATGAGTTTACATTGCATGATGATCCATTGAGAGAGCAAGAAAAAAGAACATATATTTCTTACTGGAAAGTGATATCGAATTTGAGCAAGTAAGAAATCATGAATGCCCTAAGCAATATAATGGGTAAGCAAAAGCTTCATTTATATAAAGTATTAATTTGTATATTTGTAACAAATTTCATTCACATCATTCTTATTTGTATATTTGTTTTATTTTAAGTTCAGGGTTGATTGCAGGGTGTTCTGCATTTACTACATTAAACAAATTAGCAAAAATAAGGAACTGCAAAAATTCTTTTAAGACCCTGAAATGCTAAAACACAGAGCATATGTACTAAGTGAAATTCTTTTTCAGAGTATTTCTTACCCAAAAAGGAGAAAGAACTTTTATAAATTGATTCAAATACATACCATATTCGTATTTTATTTTATTTTATATTGTTTATTGTATATTATATGTATTACACCAAAATGGTGTATTTCAGCTGGCGCGGACCACAATGCACATAAGGTATACACAATGATAACTATACAAACAATGCGTGTAAGTGTTATTAAACAAAGTACATGCATTTAATCAACAATACATGTGATATTTATTAAGTACATGCATGGATTCTTCAAATTTAAGGTGATTAAATAAAGTACGTGAATTTTAATCAAAAGTACACTCTTTATTTACAAAGTACACGCATTGATTAATGTAATAAATTTTGATTTTGCAATTGAAAACTACTATATATATATATATTCACCAACACACAATAATCAAAAACCATCTATTAAGTTCAACTACTCACTATCCCAACTACTTCTGGTCAAAGAAATAGAGAACTTTAATTTGGACTATAAAAGAGTAATATATGTTCCTTTCTTAACCATTACATCTCAAGTAAAAATTAGATAATTAGTATACCAGCATGAAATTTGCGAGATACTCTAGAAAAGGATGAACGAAACAAAAAAAAGTTAAGGGAAATCGAGTAAACTCTTTCCCTATATGAAACTGCCTTTGATTAGTTCCCAACATATGTGAGGGAAGGCTACTCTATACTTCCTCCCAATCCCATATATTTATTTGTAGTGGATGAGGACCCTCCTCAAACACATGAAGACCTCGTGTCTTTCTATACACAAGAAGTTACAATGAAAATTGGCCAGCTGAAGGAGAAGAAGGCTTATTATAAAGGCCTTGTAGCTATCATGGAAGAACAAATTTGAGCCTACTTGAATATAATTAACTCTCTTCCTGACGCCATAGATGCCTTTAACATCTTTCCCAATTAGCACTCTTTTTTATTTTTTTTAGCTTTTGTTTTGTGTAAAATTGTATTTTTTCTATTTTAATAAACAATTTATTTCTTTCATGCATGTCTTGTGACTTATATCATATACTAAAACCTACATAATATAGTTCTATCTCGAACTATCATTCATACATAGAGTGTAAAAATATAAAATTATAACAACCCGCCCTTTTGGAGACCATTAAATTTCATAATTAAGTATAAATTGACAATTTAGAGAATTTCTCGAAATAGTGATTTTTGGGATTTTCGAGGATTTAATGATTTTTTATGGGTGTTGTCATTATTTTTGGGATTAAATAGGAGGAAGTATTTTAATTATATGTCGTCGTGGAGTAAAGCGACAAAAGAGGTAAGATTTTGATTAGAAAACCTGCATTAAGTTATATGGGTTAGAATAGTGATTTGCGGTCAAGTACCTCAGATGGAAATTTTGACTGCGCCGTGAGTCTCAGAATGGCCGAGATAGTCGAAAAAGAGTGTCCGATTTTCGATATTGAGTTTCGGGGAATTTTGGAGTAAAAGTAACTCAGAATTGAGTAAACGAGTCGTTTTGGGGTTTTAAGGGTTTAAAACCCTTTTTCTTTCTATATAAAGAGGGAGAGAGGGAGAAAAGACAAAGAAGAGAAATAAAAGAGAGAGAAGAGAGAGAGGAGGAGAGAAAAGAGGAGAAAAGGGGAGATTCCGGCCAACCTCCGTGGGATTCAACTCAGGATCTTCGGATTATATCCACGAGGCAAGTGTTTACTTGATTTATTTAATTTTGAGCATAAATCTCATATCATAGTTGGTAATAACAAACCCTAAAGATTTTGGGTCGGGTTTTTCGTGGATCAAACGGGTTTTTCCCGAAAGTTAAACTGGTAAACCCCGAAAAATATCAATTTGGAGAAACTTAGGAATTTCTTGAATGTAATTGTTGATTCTTGGTTCTAGGACGATTAGAACCTATTTCCTTGGTATATATATAGTTAGCTGTAGTTATATGTTGGTGGGAGAAAAGATAAAAAGCTTGGAGGTGTATTAATGGAGGTTTGGGATCGTTGGAGATGACGATGAATAGTGAGGCAGCGACTTTCCGAATCGATTCGGCTCTTAGTCAAAAAATGAAAATTGTAGATCCTTTCGATGCGGTCGCATAGGCGCCGACCGCGTATTTTTCAAATTTGTTTTGGATTTATAGTATTTTTCTATGAAAATCTGTCCGATATCGAAATTGTTAGTTAGAACTTATTGGAGATAAATATTAGAGGTTCTCAAATGGAGTGTTAGGATCTCTAAAGAACTTGAGGAGATATGAAAACTTTGGGTTTGTAGGAATAAATTTAAGTTATGATTTAAATGGAGGTTGGATTGAGTTTTTGGGTATTTTGGAGATTGAAAAAAAATTGCCCAAACAGTGCCCCTCGAATAAGCCGAATCGATTCGGGTCTAGGCCGAATTGATTCGCCTAAGGGTATCTGTGTTTCAGCAGTGGGCCGAATCAATTTGGATTTAGACCGAATCGATTCGCCATTAAGGACCTGCTTGCAGAACACTTTTCAAATCGATTCGGATTAGGGGCCGAATCAATTCGCCTACTCGAATCGATTCGCAATTGGGGCGAATCGATTCGCTTTGGTCAGATTTGCCAGTTTTCTCCTCTTAAAAGTATGGGGAGTTAAATTACAATTTGGGGACTTATATGGGGGACCCTAATTATGACACCGGGACACCTAAATGAGGGTTTTGAGGGTAAATAAACCTTTAGATGAAAGAGAATGCCTTGAATTGGGGTAGGGCATAATACGGGGAACGAACATAGTTAACGTTCGGGACGAACAGAATTTGAAAGAGAGAGTTCGGCTATCATCGAGCATAAGTATGTATGTGTTTGAATGTATGTGAGTTGAATACATCTTGGTGAAACCTAGGAACTGATTTCTAGGGATTTATATCTTTGGGATTAATGGTCATCGCTAGATGTAAATGGCAATTATGGCCATATATATATATTCGAGGATGAATATATATATATTAAACATTTATCTTTACATTTTCAAAAGTCATTTACATCATATCATATATATACTTTAATCACATAGTATATATTAAAGTGTATATATATATATATATATATATATACTTTAATATATACTATGCGATTAAAGTATATATATGATATGATGTAGATGACTTTTGAAAATGTAAAGATAAATGTTTTCAAAATGGAAAGATAAAGGATTTTCATAAATAATAATTTATGGATACACACCTCTCTAAGTCGCTATCATAAGGGAAGTTGCGTGCATATGGTGAAGCACCCTGGCTAATGAATGCAAGGTGGATATAGTCCTATAGGCCATATGGGCGATTATATATGTTTACTGCGTTGGTTAGGTGATTCTGGGTGTGGTAATGACTATCCAGCAGGCATATGGCCGCTTCCCGACGTTTCGGTAGGTTCCCAGGTTGTCTTGTTTGATAGGCCCTGAAAGATGATAGCTATTTAGCGGCGCGTCTAGTGGGGAAACTCGGAGGGGCGGTCTTAGATATGTTAAAGAAATTCATGATAATGAATTGGCTTTAAATACATTTCCTGGATGGAAGGGGAATGGAAGCATGTGTTATGGAAAAAGCATTTTTATGATAATAAAAATGGCTTTTATATACATGTGACACCCCGACTAATTCAATACCGGGTAGCTACTCCTTTATTAAATTAATACAAAATGCCAAGTTGGTCCAGTTAATAGCATCACTGTCGAAAACATTTTTATTGTTACTAACCACCTAGTATTTAAAAAGTAAGTTGCCAAATTTTAATTTAGTCTGATTAACATGCAATAAAAGAATAATGGAAGAACAACATAATCCATTCACCATAACGAAGTAATGAAATAACCAACAAATAATAATAAGTCCGTAGGAAAACTCCTCACAACAATCCCACAACTGAAAATAATATGACAAGTCTGAATCCTAAATTAATTACATGCCAGAAGTCTGAATAACTGAAATAAATGAAATGTCTCTAAAAGAAATGGGCGACATGCCCTACAACTGATAAATGTTGAATATAGAGTCAAGATAGATGAAGCGTCTACAAGCAAAGTCCTGTAACTTCCACAAACTGCTACAGCTCGTCACCTGAATGAGAATCCTAAGCATGGTGTCCTTGTGGCTGGGCACCTAAAATGGTTTTTACAAAAATAGATTTGAATGCAAATGGGTCAGAGCCCGAAAGTGGAAATCATTTTAAAAAACAGCAAGTGTTTTAATAACATTAAAATATTAAATGCAAAATACATGTTAGGACGTGCACTCACATGAAATTCTCACCTCTCGACTACATGTGCACTCCTAACGTACCGTACCCATCTAAATAACATACATATCTAACCAAATCGTAATAAGTTCTACCCCTTACTACTCGATTCCCATATTACATTCTAGCGTTATCAATTAAATAGAGGGCTATATTTAAACTCAGATTCTCAATTAGTAATACAATTCACTATCGGTTAACCCGTTATGTTTTCTCAAAACATTACCATAATTATTTTCACAATACCAACATGAAAGTTCCCATTAATTAAGTGTATATTATTCACGCCATAAATATACAATACAAGCACCCCGAGACTAAGCTGCGGTGCACACATACTCTGCTATCCATCCCGGTACATCACGTACATAAGGATCACGCATTCCGAATCTCTCAGGAATCGTTCTCAGATAATAGCAAATCGCAATACAATGGAGGCGAACACAGTCACATCACATGGGTCACGCACATACCTGCGCTCCCACGATCAGCAGACTTATTAACATCCCAATAAGTCCTTCTCTGACCTATGTTCTCGAGGTACCAGTCTAAATCCAGGCAACACAAGGATTAGAGGGCCCAAAGCGAACGTAAACCTCCCGTGATAGCAAGTATGGTAGGTATGTCATACACATAAAATCATATACATATACTAAGTATGCACACATCTTAGTAATCACCATAATTTATTTGTGGTACACTTCTCATTCTCGTACCGACATATAATGCTACACAATTTATATGTTCCCGGTTAATATAATTATTTAGGCCGTCAATAGTTCTCGCATCGTAATAGACACTCACGTCCTAATTCATAACTTCCCTTTGGTTCAAACTACACTTCTAGGTTTTACTCCTCATTATATCCCAAATGTCCCTACCATAACAATTTATCATCAAGGGGATGTCATCTCTACAATTAAATAAGGTTACAGGACACGCGAAATCAAAACAGGCCAAAAAAGCCTAAACTGTCAGCTCGTTAGAAGTCTCGTTCGAACGAGGATGTTCGAACGAGAGTTCGTTCGAACGAAATGGCCTTCTAACGAGATCTCGTTCGAACGAAAGTCATCGAATGAACATCCCTCTCGTCAGAAATCAAAATGTCAACTCGTTAGAAGCTCGTTCGAACGAGCTCGTTCGAACGAGCTCGTTCGAACGACCTGGGCAGGTCTTCTAACGAGTGACCAGTTTCAAGCCCAGAACTCTCTTTTCTCGTTTTTCCAATTTTCTTCATCTCTAATCTCATATACAATTCGTCCCAACATTATTTTAAGGTTTCTAATCCATACCAAACAATCATAGGTCATAATTAAACAATTATATAGGGCTAATTCTTCCTAAACATTATTGAATCATCAAATCCCTTCATTTATCCCCAAATCATATGAACATGAACCCTAAAATTTTAAAGTCACCAAATGGGCATAATTAAATCCGTTTTTGTTATGAACAAGGTGTATTTCCATTAGAATAATCTTCCTAACACAATTCTTCATGGAATCCTTTCATCAAAATATAAGGTTCTAAATCCAATTAATGGGTTTTTATCAAACTCCCAAGAACAATACAAATTTTGTCAATTTCCTACGCATGGAAGAAACATTCTTTGTAATAAACGAAATTAAACCACTTGCCTTATGTGTATCTCTGATTTTGATGTTGAAGATTGAATCGTTCTCTCTCTCTCTGCAGAATTTCTCCTCTCTCTCTCTCTCTCTCTCCAAGCTTTTCTTCTCCAAAGTGACAATGGTGGCTAGGGTTTTGCCTTAGGAACTTTTGGGACTAATTCTAATAACCTCCGTAGCCCATAAGGCCATAAGGTGTAGTTAGTGGGTTTAGTGGGTAATTACCAAGTCAGATTTAATTCCTAATTTTCGTTGATTTTAATTCCCAAAAATTCAAAATTACTAAACTACCCTTTTACGTTGCCGGTATGGCCTAAAAATGTCCCGGGACCCAAACTCAACCCCCGGCTAGTGTTTTCTGACTATCTCGACCCTTCCGAATGAGTTGGCTCACTCAAAACGACCATACGGTTAATAGAAATAAAATTCACTTTTTAATTAAATAATATTCCTGACGCGACTGTCACACGCGTCTCAACAAAATTTCTCGAATTGCCGTATATCAATCTCACGACAAATTTCATAATTCAATATTCATATAGCCATATATACTCAATAAAATCAAATACCAACTCGCATCTCGCTAGTATTTTAATGTTTATTAATTTCCAATTAATACACATTTAATTCAATTAATCCCATAAATAAATATCACAAAAATACGGGGTATTACATACTTCCCCCCTAATAACTGAATTTCGTCCCGAAATTCGGAACTAGAAAGTACCTGGTAAGAACAACTCTGGATAATGTTCGTGCATCTCATCCTCGCGCTCCCATGTGGACTCCTCGACGTTATGATGTCGCCACTGAACACGCACTAACGGAACTATCTTTGACCGCAGTTTCCGCTCACTTCGGTCCAAAATAGCAATCGGCCCCTCCTCGTAGGAGCTATCAGGCTGGAGATCGATGTCCTCCAAAGCAATGTGAGAATGAGCCAAATTATCTCTAAGATATTTCCTTAGCGAGGAAATATGAAACACATCATGAATCCGATGTAAATGCTCCGGTAACCCAAGTCTATATGCAACAGACCCAATCCGCTCGATGATAGGGAATGGCCCCACGTATCTCGGTGCCAACTTCCCTTTCTTCCCAAATCGCATAATCCCCTTCATAGGAGATACTCTGAGAAAAACCTGGTCCCCCACTTGGAACTCCCTGAAGAACCTCTTTGCATCAGCGTAGCTCTTCTGCCTGTCCTGAGCTACCTGAATGCGACTTCGTATCAGCTCTATCCTTGCTGAAGTATCCTGAATCACTTTCGGTCCAAGTAGTTTGTTGTCCCCCACCTCCAACCAACATGCTAGGGAACGACAAGGTCTACCGTACAACGCCTCAAATGGAGCCATGCCAATGGTGAACTGGTAGGAGTTGTTGTAAGCAAACTCCACCAGTGGAAGGTACTGCTCCCATCCACCCCCGAAGTCAATGATGCACATCCGCAACATGTCCTCCAACATCTGGTTTGTACGCTCGATTTGCCCATCGGTCTGCGGGTGATACGTCGTACTCAACCGCAATTCCGTGCCCATGGCCTCCTGAAAACTTTCCCAAAACCGTGAAACGAATATCTTGTCTCTGTTAGACACGATATTTAGGGGCACACCGTGAAGTCTCACTACCTCTGCAATAAAGAGCTGGGCATATTGTCCCGAAGTGTAGTCTGTCCTTATGGGTAGAAAATGAACGACTTTGGTCAACCTGTCCACAATTACCCAAATGGAATCGTAACCTCTCTGCGACGTAGGCAACCCCGTGATAAAATCCATGGATATGCTCTCCCACATCCACATCGGGACCTCCAAGGGCTGTAGAAGTCCAGCCGGTCTCTGATGATCCACTTTTACCAGCTGACAAGTGGCGCATTTAGAAACAAACACGGCAATATCTCTCTTCATCCCGCTCCACCAATACTGACGTCTCATATCTTGGTACATTTTATCCCCACCGGGATGTACCGCGAACCGTGAGCCGTGCGACTCTGCCATCACCTCATGTCGCAATTCTTCCCCTTTCGGAACTACCAATCTCCCATTGAAGCATAATCCCCCGTCTGAGCTAACGGTATAGGATTCGGCTCCCTCTGCTAGTAATTGAACTATCAGCTCCTGACAGAATGAGTCATCTGCTTGTGCCTTTACCACTCTCGTGACAATCTGCGGCGTAACAGTCATCACTGACATGAATGATCGGGCCACTGCATCCTGGTGTCCCAATTCTTTCCACTTTGCCTTCCACACCTCTGCCACCTCATCTACTGGTCTACGGCTCAACGCGTCTGCTACCACGTTAGCCTTCCTCGGGTGATATTGGATATCAAACTGATAGTCCTTCACAAACTCAAGCCACCTCCGTTGCCTCATATTCAACTCTTTCTGCGTGAATAGGTACTGTAGGGACTTGTGGTCTGTGAATAATCAAAACTTTTCCCCCAAAAGGTAATGTCTCCAAATCCGAAGGGCAAATACCACTGTCGCCAACTCCAAGTCATGAGTGGGGTAATTCTTCTCGTGAGGCTTAAGCTTACGGGAAGCATAAGCTATGGCCTGACTCTCCTGCTGCAATACACCTCCAATTCCTTGTAAGGACGCATCGGTGTAAACTAGATACTCAAATCCCGGTCTCGGAAATGCTAACACAGGTGCCGAGGTCAACTTGTCCTTCAACTCTTCGAATGCTAACTGACAGGCATCACTCCAAATGAACGGCACACCTTTACGAGTCAGATGTGTCAAAGGACCTGCTATCTTCGAAAATCCCCGAATGAACCTCCTGTAGTATCCTGCTAGGCCCAAGAAACTACGGATCTCAGTCGGTGTCGTGGGCTGTCCCCACTCCCTCACCGCGGATACTTTCCCCGGATCAACAGATATCCCCCGATCGGAAATAATGTGCCCCAAAAACTGGACCTCCTTCAGCCAAAACTCGCACTTCTCATACTTTGCATACAGCTCGTTCTGACGTAGCGTCTGCAAAACTTGCCTCAAATGCTCGGCGTGCTCCTCCTCTGTCTGGGAGTAAACTAGAATATCATCAATGAAGACAATGACAAACTGATCTAGGAAATTTCTGAACACCCTATTCATCAAGTCCATAAACACGGCTGGGGCATTGGTCAAACCAAAAGGCATAACCCGAAACTCGTAAGAACCATATCTCGTTAAGAACGCAGTCTTCGAGACGCCCTCCTCCCTGATACGCAACTGATGGTATCCCGATCGCAAATCAATCTTCGAGAAGAAAGAAGCTCATCTCAACTGGTCGAATAGGTCATCGATTCGAGGCAACGGATACTTATTCCGTATCGTGACCTTGTTCAACTCCCGGTAGTCCACACACAATCTCAGTGAACCATCTCTCTTCTTCACGAATAACACAGGGGAACCCCACGACGAAGTACTCCTCCGTATAAACCCCTGACCCAACAACTGCTCAATTTGATCTCGTAGCTCTCGCATCTCTGCCGGAGCCATACGGTATGGTGCGCGTGCTATAGGTCTCGTATATGACAATAATTCTATGACAAAGTCTATCTCACGACTGGGGGGTAGGCCTGGTATCTTCTGAAACACATCGGAATACTCCCTGACAACTGGGATCGAATCTAAAGGAATCACAACCTCCTTAGAGGTATTCTCCTCTATGTAATACAAATGAGCGGTCGAGCCTCCCTCTGGGTGAGGCATCGCCACTACAAACATCTCTTACCCCGGAATGGCAAAAACAATGCTCCCACCGAAGCAATCAATCATGGCTCTATGAGCTGCGAGCCAATCCATACCGATAATCACATCATGAACATGCATATCTAATACCAACATGTCTGCAGGTAATACCAAACTACCAATCTCTACCCCCACTCTCCGGCATATAAAGAAAATAAGTGACCCACTCCCCAATGGTGAGTCTACACACGTCACTGTGCTCTCTGCTGTGGCTAAGAACCTTAAGGCTTTTGCAAAATGTGTAGCTATAAAATAGTGCGTTGCCCCCGTATCAAACAAAACCCGACCCATAGTACCATGGATAGGAAACATACCCTCAATCGTGGGTGGTGCCTGTGGAGCTGCTGCCTGGTGGACGTTATAGACACGTCCATACTGTAACAGCCCCTGCTGCACAGGAACTACTGGAATGGCTGGTAGTGCTGGCACCTGGGCTGGAGCTGGGAGGGCAGGTGGAAAAAGTGGCCTCTGTGGCTCATGTCGAGCACCCTGCTGCTGCTCCGGGGCCCTGCCCCTCTCAGGACAGTCCAGGCGTTTATGGCTAGTCTTACCACAAACGAAACACTTCCCCGGGAAGTTCCCCTCTCTATGTCCCTGCTATCCCCGGCCCTGGTGGCCGTTACCGTTCCTCCCCTGGCCCTGCTGAAACTGTTGTTGGCCATTCTGACCCTGCTGGCCCTGATGGCCGTTCGGACCCTGATGGCCCTGCCGGAAACCTCCCTGTCCGTGCCTGAAATTCCCTGACCTGAATCTCTTGTGATCCCCCTGCTGGGAACCCTGGTCACCCTGTCTCTGCCCCTGAACAGATTGTGCCCCACTGGCACCATTTCCCCCAGTCCTACCCTGATGGCTGGACTCTCCTGACCTCTTGCCTTCAGTCATGTGAAAGCGATGATCCTGGCAGTGTAACAGTGCCGCGTTAACCACATCAGAGTAAGTGGCCAATGATAGGTTCCCCAACAAATGCTGACGGATCCTCCAAGTCAACCCGTCTGTAAATTTCTGTATCTTCTTCTCTTCCGTCGGTATCTCATCCGGTACAATGTTTAACAGATTAGTGAACTCGGCCTCATACTCGGCCACAGTCTTACCCTCCAGTCGAAGGCTCGTCAACTTCCTCCTCATTTCCGTGTGAACAGCTGACGGAAAGTACTTGCGGTCGAACCGCACCCAAAACTCCTGAATAGTGAGAGTGTCTCTCTCCTCCACGGTGGTAATAGACTCCCACCACTGTAGTGCATACCCCACTAGCTTAAAGGTAGCTAGTATCTGCTTCTGGACATCGGTGCAATCATACATCCTCAAGTGCCACTGAATATCCTTCCTCCACTGACTCGAAACCACAACATCGGAGCTACCTGCAAACTCCGGCGGGTGTGCTTTCTGGAAAGCATCTCGAACACGTTCCCAAGCAGACGGGAATGCATGTGCCTGAACTGGCGCGGCTACCGGCTCCTGAGGTGGTGCCTGCTGAACTACGGCTAGTGCGGTATTTACCGTCTGGGCCACAATGGCTGCAACCTCGGCGGCATTCATCGTGCCCTGAACTGGTGCGGGCTGTGGTTCTGGCGTTGCATCCCTGGGAACCCGTTGTGCACGTCGTGGAGGCATTCTGAAACAAGAATAAAGTCTATAAGTTCGCAGTTATAAACTTAAAATAGCTGAAGAACGTAGCATATATAAGAGAATACAACAGTCTTAAAATATTGGGCTCTATATCAAAGAAAGCTCAACGGAAACATAATAAGCCGTACAGATCCTAAAGGACACTAGAACCTGATGCTCTGATACCACCTGTGACACCCCGACTAATTAAATACCGGGTAGCTACTCCTTTATTAAATTAATACAAAATGCCAAGTTGGTCTAGTTAATAGCATCACTGTCGAAAATATTTTTATTGTTACTAACCACCTAGTATTTAAAAAGTAAGTTGCCAAATTTTAATTTAGTCTGATTAACATGCAATAAAAGAATAATGTAAGAACAACCATAACGAAGTAATGAAATAACCAACAAATAATAATAAGTCCGTAGGAAAACTCCTCACAACAATCCCACAACTGAAAATAATATGACAAGTCTGAATCCTAAATTAATTACATGCCAGAAGTCTGAATAACTGAAATAAATGAAATGTCTCTAAAAGAAATGGGCGACATGCCCTACAACTGATAAATGCTGAATATAGAGTCAAGATAGATGAAGCGTCTACAAGCAAAGTCCTGTAACTTCGACAAACAGCTACAGCTCGTCACCTGAATGAGAATCCTAAGCATGGTGTCCTTGTGGCTGGGCACCTAAAATGGTTTTTACAAAAATAGATTTGAAAGCAAATGGGTCAGAGCCCGAAAGTGGAAATCATTTTAAAAAACAGCAAGTGTTTTAATAACATTAAAACATTAAATGCAAAATACATGTTAGGACGTGCACTCACATGAAATTCTCACCTCTCGACTACATGTGCACTCCTAACGTACCGTACCCATCTAAATAACATACATATCTAACCAAACCGTAATAAGTTCTACCCCTTACTACTCGATTACCATATTACATTCTAGCGTTATCAATTAAATAGAGGGCTATATTTAAACTCAGATTCTCAATTAGTAATACAATTCACTATCGGTTAACCCGTTATGTTTTCTCAAAACATTACCATAATTATTTTCACAATACCAACATGAAAGTTCCCATTAAATAAGTGTATATTATTCACGTCATAAATATACAATACAAGCACCCCGAGACTAAGCTGCGATGCACACATACTCTACTATCCATCCCGGTACATCACGTACATAAGGATTACGCATTCCCAATCTCTCAGGAATCGTTCTCAGATAATAGCAAATCACAATACAATGGAGGCGAACACAGTCACATCACATGGGTCACGCACATACCTGCGCTCCCACGATCAGCAAACTTATTAACATCCCAATAAGTCCTTCTCTGACCTATGTTCTCGAGGTACCAGTCTAAATCCAGGCAACACAAGGATTAGAGGGCCCTAAGCGAACGTAAACCTCCCGTGATAGCAAGTATGGTAGGTATGTCATACACATAAAATCATATACATATACTAAGTATGCACACATCTTAGTAATCACCATAATTTATTTGTGGTACACTTCTCATTCTCGTACCGACATTAATGCTACACAATTTATATGTTCCCGGTTAATATAATTATTTAGGCCGTCAATAGTTCTCGCATCGTAATAGACACTCACGTCCTAATTCATAACTTCCCTTTGGTTCAAACTACACTTCTAGGTTTTACTCCTCATTATATCCCAAATGTCCCTACCATAACAATTTATCATCAAGGGGATGTCATCTCTACAATTAAATAAGGTTACGGGACACGCGAAATCAAAACAGGCCAAAAAAGCCAAAACTGTCAGCTCGTAAGAAGTTTCATTCGAACGAGGCTGTTCGAACGAGAGTTCGTTCGAACGAAATGGCCTTCTAACGAGATCTCGTTCGAACGAAAGTCATCGAATGAACATCCCTCTCGTTAGAAATCAAACTGTCAACTCATTAGAAGCTCGTTCGAACGAGCTCGTTCGAACGACCTGGGCAAGTCTTCTAACGAGTGACCAGTTTCAAGCCCAGAACTCCCTTTTCTCGTTTTTCCAACTTTCTTCATCTCTAATCTCATATACAATTCGTCCCAACATTATTTTAAGGTTTCTAATCCATACCAAACAATCATAGGTCATAATTAAACAATTATATAGGGCTAATTCTTCCTAAACATTATTGAATCATCAAATCCCTTCATTTATCCCCAAATCATATGAACATGAACCCTAAAATTTTAAAGTCACCAAATGGGCATAATTAAATCCGTTTTTGTTATGAACAAGGTGTATTTCCATTAAAATAATCCTCCTAACACAATTCTACATGCAATCCTTTCATCAAAATATAAGGTTCTAAATCCAATTAATGGGTTTTTATCAAACTCCCAAGAACAATACAAATTTTGTCAATTTCCTACGCATGGAAGAAACATTCTTTGTAATAAACGAAATTAAACCACTTGCCTTATGTGTATCTCTGATTTTGATGTTGAAGATTGAATCGTTCTCTCTCTCTCTGCAGAATTTCTCCTTTCTCTCTCTCTCTCTCTCTCCAAGCTTTTCTTCTCCAAAGTGACAATGGTGGCTAGGGTTTTGCCTTAGGAACTTTTGGGACTAATTCTAATAACCTCCGTAGCCCATAAGGTCATAAGGTGTAGTTAGTGGGTTTAGTGGGTAATTACCAAGTCAGATTTAATTCCTAATTTTAGTTGGTTTTAATTCCCAAAAATTCAAAATTACTAAACTACCCTTTTACGTTGCCGGTATGGCCTAAAAATGCCCTGGGACCCAAACTCAACCCCCGGCTAGTGTTTTCTCACTATCTCGACCCTTCCGGGCGCGTTGGCGCACTCAAAACGACCATACAGTTAATAGAAATAAAATTCACTTTTTAATTAAATAATATTCCTGACGCGACTATCACACGCATCTCAACAAAATTTCCCGAATTGTCGTATATCAATCTCACGACAAATTTCATAATTCAATATTCATATAGCCATATATACTCAATAAAATCAAATACCAACTCGTATCTCGCTAGTATTTTAATCCGGACTAATTTCCAATTAATACACATTTAATTCAATTAATCCCATAAATAAATATCACAAAAATACGGGGTATTACAATACATTTCCTGGATATAAAAAGGGAATGGGATATTATGGAATAGAAAAGCATTTTTATGATAATAAAACAGGCTTTTAAAAAGTTATATGATATGTTGAAGCAATTCATGATAATGAATTGGCTTTTATATACTTTTCCTGGATATAAGAAAGGAAATGGAAAGTTTTTGAGATAAAAATGAAATGTAGTGATAAATACTCTTTAAATTGAATTGGTAAACCTCAGTCCGGGAGATATTATCCGGATGTATATTGTAAGATGTATATAAAAAATGAAAATGATGTGGATGTTAATATGCATAAGTATGTGTTTATACATTAGTTTAGTGCTACGGGCCTAATGGATCTCTACCATTAACCCTGCTAAGTAGTAGTGTATCGGGGGGGTTCCTTGTTTGGATTTCATTTCGCGAGACACCCCACGCACGAACATAGTGTGGTGTTGAGAATGGAGAGAAGTTTAGCCCTTAGTGCTCGGGTTGTAGAGGTTTCTAGTAGCTGGGTGAATCAGATTAGTTAGGCGGGGTAGCTTAACTAGAATGTTAAGTGCGTTAGGTGTGCACTATTAGAAGAGAGGTGAGGAGTATCTTATGGGAGCGCGATACCAATTTAAATATGAGATAAAATCTATTTTTCTAAAAATAAAGCATTTATGCACTTGAAAATATTTTCAAACTCGGGCTCTGACCCGTTTATCTAATTTTCCTCTCTTGCTATATATATATAGGTGTCTAGACACTGGGACGCCTGGATGGCACATCTTTCGAGTCAGACGTCTGCTGCAGCAGCTGTGGATGCGTGCAGGTTCTTAATAAACGCTTTCATTCTTGTAATCTAGATAGGAGGTACTGTAAACACATTCGGGTTAATAACCCAATTGCATTTATTTATTCTTTTAGTACAACATTCGATATGGTTTTATATTTTGACCGAGTGTTCAGTTATTTTATTTCATTTCAGTTTCTTTTACGCAAAACTATGTGAATGTTTTAATTTTGTAGTTGTTAAAAAGAGTAGTTAAGTAAAATTTTGATACCAGCATAATAGGTTATTAGTAATTAAATGGATTTTCGATAGTGATTCTAAGAATGATCCATATAAGACTCATGTTTTAATTTGATATAGGAGTGATCACCCGGTATTTTATTAAGCGGGTTGTCACAGATGGTATCAGAGCATTAGGTTTTAGTGTCCTTAGGAATTTGTGGGGACGTACTACACTTTCAGCGTTGCTCTCGATTTGTTATAGAGCCTCAGGATTAGGATTGTTGATTTATCTTGTGAGATTTCGTTCTCTTGCCATATTATAAGATTATAGTGATCTTTTACGCGCTCGTTTGAGTATCGTGTGTGGGGCTTGGATGGCAGCAGGAGGTGGGGCTTAGCTGGAGCAGCTGGTAGAAGATGGGGATGAGGACCTTAGTAGAGGTCACTCTCCTTGTGGAAATTGCTAAGGGTTTTGATGACAACTACTAAAGTATGGTAGTTATGAGTACCGTAGTACCGCCGTAGTAGAGTGTGATACTAAAGTTGAATTTCCCAGTGAAGTAAGGATTCGAAAGGGATCTTATGGATAACCGTGAGTCCCCATGATTTAGCGGAAAGGAGAAGAATGCTGTTTTGGGATTATTCACATAAGGTTCGGTCAGAGGCCGACAGTGGATAAAGAGAGTTATGGAGTATGTATGTTTGAGGACCCCATTGGTGGACATCCACCCGGGGAATTCGTTGAGGCAAAAGTTATCGTTATGAGTTTTACCTCAGATGACGAGGGTATATTTGGTATGGCTAGATAAAGTCACGGTGTTTGTTAGCCCTAGACTCGTGTGCGTAATTTGAGTTGTGGCAGTATCGATAACATTATATCATGTATGCTTGTGTGTTTTCTGCGATAGCGGAGCTTTGTTTTCCTTCATTCGCCATAAAGGCGGGTGTTGATGTGTTGAGTATATATATATATATATATATATATATATATATATATATATATATATATATATGGTTAGTGATACTCGTTTTACATGTGATATACGAGTATGGGGATATGGTGAGCATAATATGTTATGGTATATTCGGAGCGATAGCAGGCTAATGATGGCAAGACTATCGTGTCAGCAGTTCCAGGGTGGAACGGGTTGTGGTTGCGATATCTCACCTGGATACAGGTTGAGTTCGCCTTTATTGTGTGCATAGAAGGAACTTCGATGAGCAGAGGTTTCATTATCGTGATTTGAGTGCGTGGTGACCTTGTCGATATGATTTAAGGCCCGCAAGGATTATTGTTGAGCTGTAAGTTTAAGCTCATTATTGATTGCGCAAGGACTTAAAATTTATACGAGCGCTGGGTGGTGTGACTCTTAGTTAGAGATAGGAGTTCAGACCACCTTTTGTTGGAAAAGGGGGATTGGGTATCCTGGTTGCATGTTTGAAATAATGGACCTCCATGACCGACGAAGTTAAGTAGTAGTGTGTGGAGGGGTTCCTTGTTTGGATTTCGCTTTTGCGAGACGCTCCACGCATGAACCTTAACGGCGTCGGGAGTGGAGAGATGTTATAGGATGCAAGGATGTTGGTTTTATGGAAAAGTCTTATAGTGTGGATGAACCACTATAGACTACGAGCCATGTGATGATTGGAAATATTTTGCTATGGAAAAGCACTAAAGTGGTCCTCTTGCCACAAGTTCGTGTGTGAAGTAGGACTTAGAGAAATTGATTTGAGAATTATAGTCTGGCCTTAATGAAAAGGCAAATTTTTTGAGGAAGTATATTTTGGGTATGAAAATCGTAACATCTCGATGGAGAGTAGGCGCCAGATTGTTAGGATAGAGTAGTAGGAGTACGTTAGTAGATTTGTGAGGGAGGATTTAGGATGTCCCGCTGGTGTGCCTTAGGTCGTTATATCTCAGTGACTGACGATGCGAGGGAGTAGTGTAACGGGAGGGTTCCTTATTTGGATTTCGCTTTGGGAGATGTCCCATGCATGAAACCAAGCAAATGTTGGAAGTTGAGAAAGTCCTTGGGCACTAGGGACATTAGAATAGTACTCTTTTGTGTAGGTAGGAACGTTTCGGATTCTAGGATTTTTGGGCAGTGGTGCCAATGGAGTTAGTGGCGCCGATATGGAAACACTGTTTGGGTAGCCTTGAGAAAGGTAGGATTTCGCAGGTTGGGAGGACCCATGTGTGAGTATTACACCGAGGAAAGAAGAACCTCATTTAGAGAGAGTGTTACGTGTCGAGCGTTTACAATGGTTGTGCAGATGTGCACGAGTTAAAAAGGTGTATGGGCACCTTAGTGAGTTGGTTTATATACCGCCTGAAATAGAAAAGGTTTGGTATATAAAGTTGAAGTTTCTACCGTGAGGCAGTCACGGATGAATTTGGTGTATGGTTGGGAACCATTGGGTTAGTATCATTCCCTTTGAGGTATTAGGATTTGGAGCGATTCTAGGATTGGCGGTGTAGGTTGTATCTGAATTTCGAGGACGAAATTCCATTGTAAGGGGGGGGGGGGGGGGGGAGTATGTAACAACCCTCCCTTTTAGATACCATTAAATTCCATAATTAAGTATAAATTGACAATTTGGAGAATTTCTCGAAATAGTGATTTTTGGGATTTTTGAGGATTTAATGATTTTTTATGGGTGTTGTAATTATTTTGGGGATTAAATCGGTCGAAGTATTGTAATTATATGTCGTCGTGGAGTAAAGTGACAAAGGAGGTAAGATTTTGATTAGAAAACTCGCATTAAGTTATATGGGTTAGAATAGTGATTTGCGGTCAAGTACCTTGGATGGAAATTTTGACTACGTCGTGAGTCTCAGAATGGCCGAGAAGTCGGAAAAGAGTGTCCGATTTTTGAAATTGAGTTTCGGGAAATTTTGGAGTAAAAGTAACTCGGAATTGAGTAAACGAGTCGTTTTTGGGTTTTAAGGGTTTAAAACCCTTTTTCTTTCTATATAAAGAGGGAGAGAGGGAGAAAAGAGAAAGAAGCTAAAGAAAAGAGAGAGAAGAGAGAGAGGAGGAGAGAAAAGAGGAGAAAAGGGGAGATTCCGGCCAACCTCCTCGGGATCGTCGGATTATATCCACGAGGCAAGTGTTTACTTGCTTTATTTAATTTTGAGCATAAATATCATATCATAGTTGGTAATAACAAACCCTAAAGATTTTGGGTTGGGTTTTTCGTGGATCAAACGGGTTTTTCTCGAAAGTTAAACGGGTAAACCTCGAAAAATATCAATTTGGAGAAACTTAGGAATTTCTTGAATTTAATTGTTGATTCTTGGTTCTAGGATGATTATAACCTATTTCCTTGGTATATATATAGTTAGGTGCAGTTATATTTTGGTGGGAGAAGAGATAAAAAGCTTGGAGGTGTATTAATGGAGGTTTGGGATCGTTGGAGATGATGATGAATAGTGAGGCAGCGACTTTCCGAATCGATTTGGCCCTGATACGAATTGATTCGGCTCTTGGTCAAAAAATAAAAATTGTAGATCTTTTCGATGCGGTCTCGTGGGCGCTGATCGCGTATTTTTCTTATTTATTTTAGATTTATAGTGATTTTTCTACAAAAAGCTGTCCGATATCAAAATCGTTAGTTAGAACTTATTGGAGATAAATATTAGGGGTTCTCAAATGGAGTGTTAGGACCTCTAAATAACTTGAGGAGATATGAAAACTTTGAGTTTGTAGGAATAAATCCAAGTTATGATTTAAATGGAGAATGGATTGAGTTTTGGGTATTTTGGAGATTGAAAAAAAATTGACCAAACAGTGCCCCTTGAACATGCCGAATCGATTCGGGTCTAGGCCGAATCGATTCGCCTAAGGGGATCTATGTTTCTGCAGTGGGACGAATCGATTCGGATTTAGACGGAATCGATTCTCCATTAAGGACCAGCTTGCAGAACACTTTCCGAATCGATTCGGATTGGGGGCCGAATCGATTCGCCTACCCGAATCGATTCGCAATTGGGGCGAATCGATTCGCTTTGGTCAGATTTGCCACTTTCCTCCTCTTAAGAGTATGGGGAGTTAAATTAAAATTTGGGGACTTATTTGGGGGAGCCTAGTTATGATATTGGGACTCCTAAATGAGGGTTTTGAGGGTAAATAAACCTTTAGATGAAAGATAATGCCTTGGATTGGGGTAGGGCATAATACGGGGAACGAACATAGTTAACATTCGGGACGAACAAAATTTAAAAGAGAGAGTTCGGCTATCATTGAGCATACGTATGTATGTGTTTGAATGTATGTGAGTTGAATACATCTTGATGAAACCTAGGAAGTGATTTATAGGGATTTATATCTTTGGGATTAATGGTCATCGCTAGATGGAAATGGCAATTATGGCCATGTATATATATTCGAGGATGAATATATATATATATATATATACTATGTGATTAAAGTATATATATGATATGATGTAGATGACTTTTGAAAATGTAAAGATAAATGATTTTCATAAATAATAATTTATGGATACACACCTCTCTAAATCGCTATTAGAAGGGAAGTTGCGTGTCTATGGTGAAGCCTCCTGGCTAATGAATGCAGGGTGGATATAGTCCTATAGGACATATAGGCGATTATATATGTTTACTGCACTGGTTAGGTGATTCTGGGTGTAGTCGTGACTATCCCGCAGGCATATGGCCGCTTCCCGACGTTTTGGTAGGTTCCGAGGTTGTCTTGTTTGATAGGCCCTGGAACATGATAGCCATTTAGGGGCACGTCTAGTGGGGAAACCCGGAGGGGCGGTCTTAGATATTTTAAAACAATTCATGATAATGAATTGGCTTTAAATACATTTCCTGGATGGAAGAAGGGAAATGGAAGCATGTGTTATGGAAAAAGCATTTTTATGATAATAAAAATGGCTTTTATATACATTTCCTGGATATAAAAAGGGAATGGGATATTATGGAACAGAAAAGAATTTTTATGATAATAAAACTGGCTTTTAAAAAGTTATATGATATGTTGAAGCAATTCATGATAATGAATTTGCTTTTATATACTTTTCCTGGATATAAGAAAGGAAATGGAAAGTTTTTGAGATAAAAATGAAAAGTATTGATAAATACTTTGTAAATTGAATTGGTA
The DNA here is from genome assembly GCA_949130495.1 of Sambucus nigra. Taxonomy (NCBI): domain Eukaryota; kingdom Viridiplantae; phylum Streptophyta; class Magnoliopsida; order Dipsacales; family Adoxaceae; genus Sambucus; species Sambucus nigra. The sequence goes on along the minus strand of OX422222.1, from coordinate 91,496,886 downwards.
CACCTCAGTCCGGGAGATATTATCCGGATGTATATTGTAAGATGTATATAAAAAATGAAAATGATGAGGTTGTTAATATATATAAGTATGTATTTATACATTAAATTAGGGCTATGGGCCTAATGGATCTCCACCATTAACCCTGCTACGTAGTAGTGTATCGGGGGAGTTCCTTGTTTGGATTTCGCTTCGCGAGACATCACACGCACGAACTTAGTGCAGTGTTGAGAATGGAGAGAAGTTTAGCCCTTAGTGCTCGGGTTGTAGAGGTTTCTAGTAGCTGGGTGAATCAGATTAGTTAGGCGGTGTTACTTAACTATAATGTTAAGTGCGTTAGGTGTGCACTATTAGAAGAGAGGTGAGGGGGTATCTCATGGGAGCGCGATACCAATTTAAATATGAGATAAAATCTATTTTTCTAAAAATAAAGCATTTATGCACTTGCAAAATATTTTCAAACTCAGGCTCTGACCCGTTTGTCTACTTTTCCTCTCTTGCTATATATATATATATATATATATATATATATATATATATATATATATATATATATATATATATATATATATATATATATATAGGTGTCCAGACACAGGGACGCCTGGATGGCACATCTTTCTAGTCAGACGTCTGCTGCAGCAGCTGTGGATGCGTGCAGGTTCTTGATAGACGCTTTCATTCTTGTAATCTAGATAGGAGGTACTATAAACACATTCGGGTTAATAACCTAATTGCATTTATTTATTCTTTTAGTACAGTATTCGATATGGTTTTATATTTTGACCGAGTGTTCGATTATTTTATTTCATTTCAATTTCTTTTACGCAAAACTATGTGGATGTTTTAATTTTGTAGTTGTTAAAAAGAGTAGTTAAGTAAAATTTTGACACCGACATAATAGGTTATTAGTAATTAAATGGATTTTCGACAGTGATGCTAACAATGATCCATATGAGACTCCTGTTTTAATTTGATGTAGGAGTGATTGCCCGCTATTTTATTAGGAGGGTTGTCACAAAAATACACGCAAATTTAATTAGGTACACATGAACATTAGGAAAAATGACCACATGCATTTTAGTAAAAATACGTGTACTTTACTAAACTTCTACACAAAAAAAATTTAACAAAATAGAACTAAACACTAAACGGTAATATCACATTCATTTACTCTAAAAAATGTGTTATTAAATAATTTATTCAATCAAAAAGTTAAAAGCAATTATTCAACAATCGTACCTAATAATTTAGTATCATGTTTTAATTTTTTTTTTATATGGCAGTTCAACAAAGTACATGCAAAGTTAGTAAAGTACACGTGAACAGAAAAATTGATCACGTGTACTTTCTAAATAATACATGTATTTTGTTAAACTTCCATACAAAAAGAAAATCAAAACATGAGATTAAAAACTAACCACTAAAATTACAATAATTTTGTTAAAAAAAATTATGTTATTAAATAATTTATTCAATCAAATGGTTACAATGAATGAATTCAACAATTTTAAACGTAACCAAATGAATTATTTACATGTAAACCTTTAATGACCAATTTTAAACATAATAAAAAGGGTTCTTTACATGCGGTCCATAATACACGTACGAATGTGAGATTATGAGTGATTTGTTCATTAAATATTGAAAAATAATATAATAGAATCAAAATATTAAAAAAATTAATAATAGAAATTATAATGTCAAAATTGAATTAAATAAATCTAAAGTAAATGAAATTTAACATAAATAAAAGTGAAAATAGAAATTATAACTTCTACAATATATAAAGTACCCGCATGTTTTTATAAATTACACGCACATTATAATGACCAAAACCATTGAAGTACACACATTTGAAATAGATTTTGTTCATTACTATGTGCATGTCTTTTATAAAAATATGCGTGTACTTTGTGTTGATTCGATTCCCAAACAAATAATACACAAATGAACACTAACAATAAAATCACAATAATTTATTCAAATGTGAATCTTCATTTATTTAAATTAAAACTATTGTTACAATGAATGAATTGAACAATATTGAGAGGAATCAAATAGGTTCTTCATACGTGGACCTGTAATGACCCTTTTAATGCAGCTAATGCGAACCATAAAACACGTATGAATGTGAGAATATGAGTGACTTATTCATTAAATATTGAAAAATAATATAATAGAAGCAAAACCTTTGCCAAAATTAATAATAGAAATTATAATGTCAAAAGTGAATATAATAAATCTAAAATAAATACAATAATACATAAATTAAAGTGACAAATAGAAAATTTAAGTTATATAATATATAAAGTACACACATGTTTTTATAGAGTACATGCACATTGTACTGACCCAAACCATTTTCTAAATGCGTGTACTTTGTATATACAGTACAAGAACGAATTTAAGGGATTCTCTTATAGACAAAAAATCTGATTTTGTGGTGAAGGTATTATTAATTTTGTATATTTTTTTGCCCTTTTGTAGGTGTGGTGGTTGGCATTTGCGTTCCAGGAAGATGCTATGCTATTGTGTTTAATTTATGATACGGATATAGGTTTAAGGAAGGATTCTCTAGACAATGTTATGCTGAAGATTTTATATATTGTAAAAAACCAATTCTCTTTTCTTGTTCTTGCCATTGGTAATAATTCATTTAGATGGGGAGAAGTTGGAGTACTGTTGTATTTCTCCATTGTGAAATTTGGGAATGGTTAGGCTACATGGTTCTTATCCTATAATTTTGCATTTAATTATATCTACTTAAAATGCGTTGATAAGTATTTATATCCGCATTCAAAATGGATTCCAGTGCCTTGTAGTCCGTGAGTCAAATCTCAAATTGACCAAAATATAGTTCAATTATCTGACAATGCAGTGTTATTATGCATTTGTCGTATCTGATCACTAAAGGAACTTGTGCTATGTATAAAATCTCCTTACGGAGATAACAACACTTGGAATTACTTCGAGAGTATTACAACATTGCCTTTTTAAGAAGTTCCTTGATGGATCTCGTAATCAGGACGCTGGAAAATACCTAGGCTTTTTTTTATATATGTATGTTTATTACAATTTGTTAACATCAGTTAGTTATAATTGATTTTTTTTTCTTTTTTGTCCGATTGCGATCTACTCAATCCTATGTTGTTCTAGTTTATTGTGGAAAAAATGTTATTAATGAATGATTCTTGCTATGAATGTCATATCAAAATGGGGCTAACCGCACTCTCTATCAATAAATGAGTTTATGATTAAATCCAAGACGTTGAATATTCATTACCCTGTTCCATGTCCTTTATTTATTTTTTGTTCCAGCCATTGTATTCATAACTTATCAATGAGACTATAGTAAAAATTGTGTTTACACTAGCTAGCATTACTCTTATATCTTGGTTAATTTTGATATTTGATTGACGTAATTCTAAAATACAAACTGCTAATGGAAAAGTTTAAAATGAATGAAGTTAATCTCTGACTCGATTTCAATCACACTTTTAATTTATGATTTAATTTTTATTATGAAATTTTTAATCATGTTAATTTTGATAAATTAGTTTGACAATTTTTATTTTAAAGAAATTATATTGTACAGAAACTATTTCAATGCTTTAGGTTTAGGGATATATATACATTATTTATCTGGTATTGGTGATAAATATATTATGGTTTATTATCCTCACTCCTCACGATATCATTATTGCTAATCTCTCTACGCAGGTTGTGTTGAAGTGGTTGGTTGTGTTAAGGGTAAAAACCTCCTCTATTAGGAGGTTCCTAAAGGTGTTAGAACCTAACCTTTACTTTTTTTCTTTCTTTATACCTACATTTTGATGTGTATATTTTGTGTATTATTATTGATATTAGTAGTTATCATTGTATTCATTGTAGTTATCAATGTATTCAGTATTTCGACCAGGAGTACGAAGGCTATATTTTTCCTTGGTAATCTTACATGATGAACTGCTTGATGCCATAAAATTTGTGGCTAAATTGATGGAATAGCAAATGTAAAATGTTAGAGTTACGGGTTTTAATGAGTAAGAGTTTTACTGACTGACCAATTTAGTTATACTACATCACTCTGTTCATGGTTCAAAATCAAGGCCGATACCGCGACGATACGGTTGAGTTGACTAGGTATCAGTACCCATCGATCCGATTCCGAGTTAAGTTTTAAATTTTTGGTGTGAATCGACCCTATATCGGTAATTTCTCGATAGTATCGGGGATATCCCAGTAGAATCGACCCATATCGGCAATATTGCGGTAGAATCGGCCAATATCGACGATATCACGGTAGTATCGACCCATATCGGTGATATATCGGCCGATATGGTATAAGTTACTAAGCCTCGTTCTCTCTATCTCAACTTGTAACTCACTCAATCGAGTCTTGATTTTTCATCCATGTTACGATCGGAGCAATCACTTTCAATTAGTAGAGATTATACGATGTTTCATGGTCGCAAATCGGATTTTTTAGTTGAATCTCTCATTTCTTTTCTTGTAGTGTTACTAAAGGGGTTATCTCCCATTTAACATTCTATTTGTATTTACTTAATTTATATTAAAATGTATCATTATTCATCTATCCTTAAAGGGTATGATTATTTATATTATATATATCCTTAATTAGTAATAGGTACTATTATAACATTCACGAAGAATAAATTACTAAATATATATTGATTTTGACAATATTATGCATACTAAATGACGAGCCAATATAAATAATTACACAATGTTATACATACTAAATAATGATTCAGTATAAATAATTACACAATGTTATGCATACTAAATGATAATTTTGTACTTGTATAATTGAGCCATGTTATTATTCTTATTTTTCTAGACTTTTTTATATTTTTTTCAAATTTTTTTGAGTTCTCTAAATAGTGTATAGTTGCGTATCGTCCGAGACCGATACCAAGTCAAAAATTGAGCATCTGAGTCATAGATCGATACCACGATTTTGAATGATGAGTTTGTTAGTCAAATTATGTCCCCTTAGAATTACGCTACTGTGAAAACGTGAAGCAAAAGATGCTCTGACATAAACGTGAAGGAATATTACTTACATTTACTCACAAAACTAATAAGGGCAATGACCATATTTATAATACTATTAGCTAGTCCTAACCTTACAATTATTCAAACTACATTGAGGAGAGAACCTTGTGGAATGAGACAGTGACTTTGACATGTTACTGCTTATTTTTATGAAACTATTTAATTGGTCTTCCAGATTTTATCCAAACGAGCAAAAGGTTACCACTTCTCCTGTTTGGGTTAAATTTGTGGGATTAGGTATTGAATATTGTCACTCAAGAATCTTGTTTGATATCTCTAGATATCTTGGGGATCCTATTAAAATTTATCATCCCACCCTAGACAAAGCTTTTGGGCACTTTGCTACGGTTCCTATTGATATCGAAATCAGTGATTATTTTCCAGAATAAATCTTGATTAAGAATAAAAATGTAATTTTTGAATAAGATGTTGAATATGAAAAGTTCCTTCCTAGATTTTTTCATTATAGAATTTTATGCCATTGTGTGATTAATGATTGATTTGTGAGAACAATTCAATTGGATGGTGTTGATATGATTCATCACAAACCACCCAAAGACAAAGAGAAGGCTAGGCACATATCAAAATATAATACTAAAAGTAGATCCCTAGTAAATCAAATTTACCTGCCTTAGGAGATTCAAGGAGAAGGCATCTCTGAAATGAAGAACTTTGAAGACATTGATTCTGCACATCCGAATCAAGTTTCCACTCATTTAGAGCATTAATCAATTGTAGAGTAAGTTCACATAGTTAATTATGTTGTAGAAGATCTAAACACGGATGCATTAGTGAGGGATATTATAAATGACGAGGACAAGTCTACAACTGAGAAGATAAATCAAATCACTAGTATGGGGAATAAGGCTTTTGGTAATGGGTTAATGATTAACTCTGGTATATCTACCGAAACTTTTTTAAAATTCACCCTCACTAATGATCCAAGTCAAAGTTCCTCTCTAAAAATATTTCTTTCCAAATCATGGGTTGCTCTTATGGATATGGAAGAAGAGGAAGATCTAAAAAAAATATGCAAATGGGGATAAATTAATAGGTTATCATTGGAGAATGAAGTGGAGTATATTACCCATGTCTTCGTTGAAAACTTGAAGAAATATCATCATATCCATGTCCTTGACAAATAGGGATTCTTATCTCTACTGACCCTTTCTTAGAAGAAGAAATTGAAAGCAGATGTTAAAAAGAGTAGAGGTTGGTTACAATTTAAGTGGGTTTTATATTAGAATATAAAGGGTTTAGTCAGCGTCCTTTCAGTTAGTTCATTTTGTATGAGGAACTCTACAAAAAGAAACTCTTGGACTATGCATCATAGACCAAAGTTTCTTTTTGTTACTGAATATAAAATTGAATTTGATGTGCATATTTAGAGATACTTTTATTCATTTTATATGAGGATGTGGATTCTTTACTCTCAGAGGATTGATAAACATACTATTATTTAGATTTTAACTTCTCAAATCTCTTTTGCTACTAAAGTGATGGAATATTCCATAAAAATCAACAGTAACTCGTAAATTGACTCCCAATTCTCGTCATACTCAGTTAAAAAAAGGAATATTAGACATAAAAATCACATTTGAGGCCTCATTTAGATCATACGTTTTTACTACACCATAGAATCCCACAGTATGTACAAAAAATAAAGGTATAACTGTCACAATATATATTACATAGGGGCAGGAATGTTAGTTCCTCCCCTTATAGTTAGTTAGTTCTGGTTTGAATATTATACTAGATATAACTTTGAATACAAATACCTAATTTTACGTTGTGGTTTATAAGTATGTTAGTTTTCTTCGAATTTTCAAATGGTGATTTCAATATGCTACACATTTATAGATTCAGTAAATACAATTCACTCAAGGCCTCATTCTATCATGTAATGTGGATTTGGTGTAGTGGGATAGTCACTATTATTAAATGTAAAATTACTTTTACAAATGTGACTCGCATAAGTATGTTTATGACTCATACATGTTTTATGTTCTCATTTTTATTATAAACTTATAGCTATGAGTCATTTTTATTATGACTCATATATGACTCATACATAATTATGTCTATGACTCATACATGTTTTATTTTCTCATTACGCGGTTGGTCAAAGCTATGTGACATCAGGGAAGCATGAAGTAATGCAAAAACACATGATACTTTTTATCTTCAATTTGATAAGTCAAAATGAGAGTGTATTTCTATTCACATCGGTCAACTGGCATTCAGGTTGTGAATGCATGCTGGGAACTTTACTGCCTTGAGCATGGCATCCAGCCTGATGGCCAAATGCCAAGTGATAAGACTGTTGGTGGAGGTGACGATCCTTTCAACACCTTTTTCAGTGAAATGGGTGCATGAAAGCATGTCCTCCACACCACCTTTGTGGATCTTGAACCCACTGTTATTGATGAAGTGAGACTGGAACTGATCGCCATCTCTTCCACCCTGAACAGCTTATTAGCGACAATGAAGGTGCTGCGAACAACTTTTCTCATGGCCATTACACAATTGCAAAACAGACTGTGGACCTCTGTTTGGACCGTATTAAAAAGTTTGCTGACAACTACACTGGCCTCCAAGGGTTCCTTATTTTTAATGTTTTCAGCGGGGGAACTTATTTTTGTTTGGGCTCTCTGCTTTTGGAGCGGTTGTTTGTTGATTATGGAAAGAAATCAAAGATTGGGTTCACTGTGTACCCATCCCCACAGGTCTCAACCTCTGTTGTTGAACCCTATAACAGTGTCCTCTCAACCCATTCCTGAAACTATTCTTCTTGACAATAAGTCTATTTATGATATCTACAGGCGCTCACTTGATGTTGAGCGACCCACCTACACTAACCTTGACCATCTCGTCTCCCAGGTGATTTCTTCCTTGATGGCATCTCTGATATTTGATGGTGCCTTGAATGTAGATGTTACTGAATTCCGAACCAACTTGGTCCCCCACCCAAGAATCCACTTCATGCTTTCCTCATATGCACGTGTCATCTCAGCTGAGAAAGCATACCATGAGCAACTCTCTATGGCTGAAATCACCAGCAGTACATTCGAGCCCTCGTCTATGATGGCCAAGTGTGATCCTCTCCATGGAAAATACATGGCTTGCTATCTCATCTATCGTGGTGATGTTGTGCCCAAGGATGTTAACGCAGCTGTTGCAATAATCAAAACTAAGCACACCATTCAGTTTGTTGACTCGTTCCACCACTGGATTTAAGTGTGGTATCAACTACCAGCCACCTACTGTTGTTCCTGAAGGTGACTTGGCTAAGGTGCAGAGGGTTGTATGCATGATTTCTAACTTAACCTGTGTGCTTGAGGTGTTCTCCCTCATAGATCACAAGTTTGATCTTATGTACACCAGGCGTGCCTTTGTTCACTGGTACGTAGGTGAGTGAATAGAAGAAGTAGAATTCTCTAAAGCTCGAGAGGATCTTACTGCTCTTGAGATGGACAATGAGGAAGTTGGGGCCGAGGGAGCCGAGGATGATAGTCATGAAGGGGATGAGTACTGAGGATTAATGATTTGTTTTAGATTTATCTTTGCTAGCTTGTTTTAATAATTTGCGACTTCTGCTTGATATATTTCGGTTTTAATGTTAAAACTCATAACTACTTATTATTATCTATCACCGTTTATTTGTTAAACAAAATGATGCATTTTTAAGGAAATTCCAGAACCTTTTCCTCTTCCCGCTGAAGCTTCAACAGTGAGGTTGCACAGGTTGGTCACATTGTGTTTCAACTATAGGTAATGTTAATTTTCTTTTTGAGATGATGTAGAGTGTATTTATTAACCCTAAAATGGAGTCGTTCAGAAAATGGAGAAAAAGAGAAGACATAAAATGATGAGTTTTGTGTATTTAATTGCCTCTGTGTTAAAGACATCACGTTATTGAGTCAAATTGAAAAAGGTCCAAGTTGAGGGAACTTATTTTTATCAATTTATATTTTTTTAAAGATGTACTAGGAACTTGTAGAGGCAATGTGTATAAATTGATAAGACACAGGTCTTATATAATTGATTTCATGTATAACGTTCTTTATTATACAATGTCTATCTTCTCGCTAATAGAGTGTTGGACTAAGTAAGATTCATTTTCAAATACAGAGACTCGATAATTTTACACATGGGGGTGGAAAGAGTGTGTTCCCTCTTGGTAGGTCTTTAGGGAGCCATGTGAAGAAATTGATGTACTTGAGAGACAAATATCATTGTTGACAGAACAAGGTAATGTTCACTTGACCTCTTTCTATTGACAACATAAGCTTCTGTTTTACATACTGAATGTTGATGAGTTATATGTACTACAGTAAGCTGTCAATTCCAGGGATCAAGATCCGGTGGTGGAACAACATATGCTATGGTCAACAGAGGAGGCGAGGAGGAAACTACATAGCGAAGACGATTGCCATATGGTAAAATAGCAACTGAAAACTCATCATTTTGCGATGAACCTCTCTCAACATTGTTGTGTTTGGTGGAGTTGAATATAGGAGTAAGAATTTGCGCAGTTGTAGCTAGTGGGAGCCATATATTTTTACTCCCTCAGTTTACCATAAATTTACTTCAAAACTAAAGTTTCTTAAAATCTAAGCGTAAATCCTAAATTTGTGAAATACCACAAAGTTTGCTTTTATTTTGATAAATTTATCAACAATCTCTCTCTGAAACAAATAGAGCGGTATGCATACCAACTAAAACTACCATTGTTTATCAAAGTTATATGTTTGATTGGTTAAATTCATTAATTTTGACGTATTTTTATTTTATAGGTAATGCTTGAAATATGCCGTTGAGCAGGATGTTTGACATCAGCAAGACATTGAAGATCGAGATGCTCGATATCGATAGGAGCTCGAATAATTTAAAATTAGTAACCAACAAGCTCTTTATTAGTATTATCCCACACCATGCTTCTAGAATCTCAACGACTCATACCGACTAGGTAATAATACATCTTTATTATTATGAGATTGATGTATATCAAGCTATTTAAAATGGGAATTCTCCATTTCAAAGTCCATGTTGATGTGTGGTGAGAATTTGTTATTGGTTGGCTTATAGTATTCTTAGAATCAATGTTAATGTTTAAAACAGGCTGGCTACCTATGGTTTTCATGAATAAGCAAAGGGGACTCTGCTAATTTAAAAAAAAAAATAGTAGTAGTTAAATACTTATTAAAAAGATATCATAGTTTAAAATTTATATTTTTTGTGATGAGAATATACTATATTGATTCATTGCACATTGTATTGTTGATGAGTGGGATATTAATTTTAATATAATTGACACTAATTTTTTTTTGCAGGTGATAATTTTTTGTAGAATATGCAATGATAATCAGTGATTTTGGAGGTTGTACACTTTAAAATTGTGGGATTACTTTGATAAAAGCATTTTGTGTTTTGGAGTATATGAAATTAATGTATTTTCTTGTCAAGGCAAGTCGAATATTTGAACTTAGTGTTATCATTTTTGTTTTGATGAATATTTGGAGATGTTTGTAAGAACTCTAACCATTTTTGAATGAAAATGTTTCATTGTGTTGGTTGCAAATCATCTTATGTATTACATTTTATGATTATTCGTTGTGTTGTGTTGTCTCAAATATAATTCATTTATATATTAAACTTTAACGATAGATTTTACTATCCATAATATATTGGTACAAAAAATTTAAGATCCTTTCACCTCTTTTGGGATGGTCAACACTATCCCAAAAAAATCTTCTAAAATAATAACCTTTTGAGACAGATTAATTCATGTCTCAAAAGCACTCTTTTGGGACAACTCTCTCACCGTCTCAAAAGGGTCATACAAAAGGGTGAGCATTTGAGACGGATCTTTTCTCGTCTCAAAAAATTCTTTTGACACAGTTATGGCATCACAAAAAGTATTTATAACCCCTTATAAAAAAGACCCCCCCTACCCGTCCCAAATAGCATCCCAAAAAGTATTTGAGACAGATAAACCATCTTTTGAGACTGTAAGGCTACCTTCTCAAAAGCTACTTTTTTTTGTAGTGATGGCCGACCCCCACATAGCTGAGATTGTGGTCAGGGGGAGGTCAACAGTCGACGTTGTGCAGCAGCTGGGGAACCCTCAGTTCACCCTTTAAAAGTGTCTGGGGACAACCTCGGCCAGGCCGACATTGCTAGGCCATGGAATGCCTCTATTCAGAGGTTGGAAGAGAAGATAGGGAACCTCATAAAAAGTCGAAACCCATTACACAGGGGGTACTCAGAGGGTTCACCCTTTTGTGGCAAGGATTGTCAACTTTCAAACCCCTGCAAAATTTAAACCTCATGTGGTGTCTCCCAAGTACTATGGTAGTAATAACCCAGTCCATTATATTGAAATGTATTAATCTGCAACAGACATTTATTCAATCTCTGATGAGATAAGGTGCCGAGCTTTCTCAAGCACTTTGACTGGGGCTGCACATATCTGGTTCACGTCTCTTCCTAAAAATTCAGTTGAAAATTTTAAAGGTTTGGCTGAACGATTTATTCATAACTTCTGTTTTGGGGTAAGACATCAAAAGAAGACGAATCACTTGATTTATGTAAAGAAAGGGAAGAACGAAAGCCTCAGAGACTACCCCGCGAGGTTCAACAAGGAAAAAATGGAGGTAAAAGATTATGAAGAGAGAATAGCCATGACATCCCTTATTGGAGGACTTCAGAAGGGATATCTACTTTGGAAGCTTACTGAAGACCCTCCCAAGTCTATGGCCGAGCTGTTAGCAATAGATGGAAAGGTCATGAACGCTGAAGAAGTAATGGTTGTGAAGTATGAGGATGAGAATGGAAGTAGTAGTGGGAAGTTTCAAAGGAAGAAGGATGGAAAGAAAAGAACTGCACACGACAAGTTTACACACTACACTCCTCTAAATGTGAGCTATGAACAAATACTCAATGAAATAAAGAATGATAGATCCCTGAGATGGCTGAAGAGGCTGAAGGATCCTCCACATAAGAGAAATAAGAATTTATAGTGTGAGTTCCATCAAGATCATGACCATCTGAATGACAAATGTTTTGCCCTGAAGGATGAGATTGAGAAGATATTGAAGTTTGGAAAGCTCAGAAAGTATGTGGATGGTAGTGCTTCTAAGGGGGAAGAGACGACCCCAAAAAGAAAAGAAATGATAAATGCCAGGAAGATGTCCCTGCCAGAAGAGCTGATGACTCAGATGATGATGATAATGACCCTGGCCTCCCACTAAAAGACGATAATGCCCCAGTGAAGAGGGTCAGTATGATCTCTTTCGGTGTGAACACTATTTGTGGAGGACTAGCAGGGGGTGTATTAGAGGTAGCAGATCGCAAGGCTCATGAGGTAGAGGTTAAAGTAGTGACTAAAGCCGAGGTTATGAACTTGGCAGCTACGGAGGTTAAGCGCCAGAAGAAAAAGAAGGTAGATATGGACACCCTTATGGTCGGCTTCTCATGACTTGACTTCAAGGGTATCCTAGCTCCCCACGATGACCCTTTAGTCCACAAGGGTGCATGGGTGTGAACTTTAGAGGATTCTCGTTGATGGGGGTAGTTCTGAAGACGTTATATTTTAACCCTATTTTAAGAGTCTGGGCCTCAGCAGAGCTAGACTTATCCCTTATTATCATCCCATGATCGGCTTCAGCGGTGAAAAGGTTCGTCCACTAGGTATGTATGAAATGGATGTTAGAATGGGAGATGAATGGCCTAAGAGGTTGACCAGAAAAATCAATTTCTTTATGATGGATGAAAATGTCTTCTCACCTTACAACCTCATCATAGGACGAGAAGGCCTCAAGGAATTTGAGGCCATGCCTTTAACGATCCAGTAAATGTTAAAATGCCTGACTCCTTATGGAGTAGGGAAAGTGCAAGGTGAATAAACGTCGGCACGTGAATGCTACTTCAACTCTGCAGAAGAGAGAGAGAGGCTCATAAGAAGGCGACAACCACGTACAACATCGACACACTTGATTCTAAGGATAAAATAAAGATAAAAAAGGGAGAAGCCGTAGAGGAGGTAGAATCCATCGTCCTCAATGAGGACGAGTAAAAAAAGACCATCCAAGTCAGCAAAGCCCTAAAACCTGAAGTTAAGGAGGAAGTAGTAAAGTTGTTAAGGAAGAGACAAAGTATTTTTGCCTGGAGCCACACAGACATGCCAGGTATTGATCCTGAGATTATGTGACATAAACTCAATGTTGTACAAGACGCTAAGCCCATCAAGCAGAGAAGAAAACTATACTCAAGGGAAAAGTATGATGTCATCAGAGATGAATTCAGAAAGCTTGAAGAGTCCAAGTTCATCAGAGAGGTCATATACCCTGAGTGGTTGTCTAACGCTGTTATTGTGCCCAAAGCTAATGGGAAATGGATGATGTGTGTAGATTTCACTGATTTAAACAAGTCTTACCCAAAAGACAGTTTCCCCCTGCCTCGTATAGATCAGATGGTGTATGCCATAGCAGGATATAAGCTCATGAGCTTCATGGATGCATATTCGGGGTATAATAAGATCTTCATGGACTCGACAAACTCAGAGAAGATACTTTCATTAAAGATAAGTGGACTTATTGCTATAAGGTCGTGCCCTTTGGGCTAAAAAATGCAGGGGCTACTTACCAACATCCTGTAAATAAGATCATATAGTCAAATCCACGGAAATTTGTATGGACGACATGCTGACGAAGAGTTTAAAGGCAGACACTCATGTGGCCAACCTTGAAATAACTTTTGACACCATGGACAAATACAAAATGAAGCTCAACCCGGCCAAATGTGTCTTCGGGGTAGGAGTAGGAAAGTTTCTGGGATTCATTGTCAACCAAAGGGGAATAGAGGCTAACCCTGAAAAGATCAAGGATTTGTTAGAAATAAAGACACCCAGAACTATCAAAGACGTTAAGAGGCTAACTGGAAGAGTTGCTGCATTTAACAGGTTCATCACAAGAGCTACAGATAAGTGTCTTCATTTTTTTAAATTTCTTAGGAAGTTCTTCGAATGGAATAAGGAATGTGACATTGCTTTTAAAGAGATGAAGTCCTACCTCGGGTCTCCCCTACTACTATCCTGGCCAATTCAGGGGGAGAGGCTATATGTATACTTAGCTATCTCAGAGTCAACTATCAGTGCTGCGATAGTAAGAGAAGAGGATGGAGTGCAGAGACCAGTCTACTTTAATAGCAAGGCACTCTAAGGGTCTGAGCAGAAGTACCCTCAAATAGAAAAGTTAGCCTATTCTTTGATACATGCTTCTAGGAAAATGAAGCCATACTATTAAGCCCATTCTATGACCGTTCTCACTGATTCCCCACTCAGCCAGGTCCTCCATAAGCCTGAGAAGTCAGGAAGGTTAATGACCTGGGCAATCAAGTTGGGGGAATACGATATTGTTTATCAACCCAGGGTTGCCAACAAGGGACACGAACTCGTAAACTTTGTAGTCGAGTTTACCTAGGAAGAGGCTGATGTTGAAGAGAGTCACGAGGCCCGAGATGAATAAGACATAAACGTCTTCTGAGATTCAGACGAGGTTGGGTCAAGCAAAGCCAGACAAAGAGAAGTTGAGAATGAAGAAGTGAGATACCTCTTCAGACTGGGGACCCTAGCTGAGGGTAACTTCTCTTTATGTGAAACCATCTGGAACCTCTTTGTTGATGGGTCATCTTATGAAAACAGAACTGGAGCAGGGCTGATAGTGTCAGCACCGAAAGGTACCGATATTGAATATGTGCTGAGGTTCAACTTCAAAGCTTTTAATAATGAGTCAGAGTATGAGGCATTAATAGCAGGTATCTCTTTGGCAAAATCCCTCAATGTCGGCCAGATCCTAGTCCACAGTGACTCTAGGTTAGTCGTGAACCAAATCCTAGGGGTGTATGAGGCCAAATACGAAAGGATGGCCAGACACCTGAAGAGGGTGAGAACGATGCTAGAGAGCTTCAAGTAAGTCAAGATGAAAAGGATAGCTAGACTAGATAACAGCCGAGCAGATACACTCGCGAGGTTGGCCTCAGCAATAAGAACAAACATAAGGAGAACAATACTAGTTGAGATTCTGCTCAGGCCGACCATCGACGAGCAAGAGGTTGCTAGACCTTACCTAAATCTGAATATGGGAGCATCATGGATGGATCCTCTTATCAGATACATCAGAGAGGGAGAGATGCCAGAGTCGAAGTTAGAAAGGAGAAAGCTGGGGTTAAGAGCTACTGAATTCTCAATTGTAGGAGATGCCCTGTATAAAAAAGGGTTCTTGCTCCCTCTCCTCAGATATGTCCACCCTTAAGAGGTTCCACACATCTTGCACAATATGCATGAGGGATCTTGTTCAAGTCACATAAGAGGGAGGCCATTGGCTAAGAAGTTAATCACTCAGGGGTACTAGTGGCCAACCTTGGCCAAAGACGCGACTGCGTATGTGAAGAAATGTGATAAGTGTCAGAGGATCTCCACCATCCCTCATCAACCTCACCAACCTATGACTTCAATCATCTCCCCTTGGCCATTTTCAATATGGGGCATTGATTTGGTAGGACCCTTGCCAAGAGGTGTAAATAACTATCGGTTCTTAATAGTGACAATTAATTATTTCTCAAAATGGGTAGAAGCTGAGCTAATGATCACAATCATTGAGCAGAAGACCTTCCAGTTCATCTGGAAGAACATCATATGCAGGTATGGTCTTCCAAACACCCTCATATTAGACTATGGAATCCAATTCAAGAACATATCCTCAGAAAAAATACAGCAAAAGAGTGGGGATCAAGCACTTCTTCTCTTCTCCTAGACGGCCCTAGGCAAACGGCCAGACTGAGGTCACAAATCGAATAATCCTTAATGGAATAAAAAATAGGTTGGGAGAAGCCAAAGGAAGATGGATAGAGGAGGTATATGCAGTGCTTTGGCCTATAGGATGATAACGAGGACACCAACAGGAGAAACTCCATTTACGTTAGCCCATGGCTCAGAGGCTGTCATCCTAAGAGAGTAGGGATTCCTACTCATAGAATTCAGACATATGACCCTCAAAATAATAGGGAGGAAAGAATACTTGATCTTAATTTAATTGAAGAAAGAAGAGAGGATGCAGAGATAACACAGGCAGCCTATCAGCAGAGAACTGCGAGATTCTACAATCAAAGGGTGAAGCCAAGGCCTATAGCTTTGGGAGACCTAGTCCTAAAGAAGACTTGGCAAAAAGCAAATAAGCTCCATCCTAATTGGCATGGTCATTATAAGGTAGTTGATGAGGTTGTGCGTGGTACCTACCAGCTAGAAAATCTTGAAGGAGAACCTTTCTCCAACCCATGGAATGCCGATCACTTAAAGAAGTATTACATATGATGTTGCAGTTGTTATTATCTTTTTGTAATACATGTACCAGTTTATACAAATGATGTTAATGAAAAGATATCAATGTTGTGTTGACACTTTTATTATTTTGAAAGTCATTAAGTTGGTCAATTATGAGGATAAACATCATAATTTGTGACCACAAACCTTAAACATCATTATTTGGTTAAAACTGAAACATCATTATTTGGTGAAAAATATGAGGTGGAACATCATAATTTGGTGACCTCAGACCTTGGAACATCATTAAGTTGGTGAAAATATGAGGTTAAACATCATAATTTGGTGACCTCAAATCTTAAACATCATTATTTGGTGAAAACTGGAACATCATTATTTGGTGAAAAATATGAGGTGGAACATCATAGTTTAGTGACCTCAGACCTTGGAACATCATTAAGTTGGTGAAAATATGAGGTTAAACATCATAATTTGGTGACCTCAAACCTTAAACATCATTATTTGGTGAAAAATGGAGCACCATTATTTGGTGAAAAATATGAGGTGGAACATCATAGTTGGTGACCTCAGACCTTGGAACATCATTAAGTTGGTGAAAATATAAGGTGGAACATAATAAGTTGGTGACCTCAAACCTTTAACATCATTATTTGGTGAAAAATATGAGGTGGAACATCATAAGTTGGTGACCTCAAACCTTTAACATCATCATTTGGTGAAAATATGAGGTGAAACATCATAGTTTGGTGACCTCAGACCTTGGAACATTATTAAGTTGGTGAAAATATGAGGTGGAACATCATAAGTTGGTGACCTCAGAACTTAAAATCATTATTTGGTGAAAATTAAGAGTTAAAACATCATAATATGGTGGCCTCAGACCTTAAACATCATTATTTGGTGAAGTATAAGAATAAAACATCATAATGTGGTGTCCTTAGACCTTAAACATCATTATTTGGTGAAACTCAGAGGTAAAACATCGCAATTATATGTGCAATACCAACATATAAATTACAAGCAAAACAACGTATAAAGTAATAGAATTTGAAGAAGTTGAACTAATGATATCATAAAAAGGGTTTAGAGTATTAAGAGCCTTCATCAGAGTTCATAAAAATAAGAGTTACAGACAAGAGGGGGAATCAAAATTACAACTATTGAAAAGATTCACAAGAAAAGAGCTTAGGTCTTGGCAGGAGCTGACCCACCAACATCTGTATTTGTTTTCTCATGGATAACTTTTGTGACTTCAACTCCATCATCATGATGAGTCGCGTCTTCTGTCTCAGTGACCTCGAGAGGAGAAGTCTCGGCTGGAGCAGCATCAGCCTCTTCAACTTCCTACAAGGCCTAAGCGAACCAAGGGTCCCCAAAGTCGAGACCAATAAAGTCTGAGGTAGACAAGGCCCCAGACTCACCCTCCTTCATGGTTTCCCATTTGCCAATCGCTTTGATACCCCTCTCTAGGTATTCAAAGACGAAGCTAATAAATTCATCTGAGACGTTGTGGTCTTTGATGGCCTTCTCAGTAGCATCTTCCAAATCAGCCTTGACTACAACATTAACCTTAGATTGAAGAACGTCATCCTTGGCCTTTAGAGCTTTATCATAATCCTTTTTTAGATGAGACATGTCATTATCCCTCTGCTTGATGACCCCGTTTAACCTTGCAATCTCTGCATTCAGAGAGGCCTCAACCTTCTCGGCCTCCTGACCCTTTTCTATAAGGGGCATCTTTTTCAAAGTCCAATCAACAAGACGATGAAAAGACAAGACACCATGCAGAAGAAGATCAGGTGTATGAACATAAGAATTATAATTTCTAAAAGGATGATGTTAACTTGTGGAGAGCAAATGAGCAAAAAATTAATACCTGGATTTACTTGTGGAGAGCAAACTCGGCCAGTAGTGGGACATCCAATGCGCATAGGAAATGATTATCTTCCTCAGTCATTATTGCACCTATAACATCGGTAGCCTTCAGACTATGGACGATTAGGCTATCTCCGATCTTGAGCTGAGATAGATGAGCAGCCAAGGCATCGTCTGTACAGATGGGGATGTCACGATTCCTGGCTTGGGCATTGCTCGACCTCGTATGCGCATGCTCGACCGTGGACTTTCTCTTTTTATTAGCGTCGGCCCTGTAGGTGCCAACGTTCCTTTTGTATACCGGCTTGGTTCACTCTTACCACCTCTCTTTTCCATGAGCTTCACCAGACTAGGAGCAGACATCTCCCAAAGCTCGTCTAGTATACCTGCTGGATGCTCTGCAAGATAAGTCCCTGAGTTAGTCACTCAGAGATTACAAATATAAGAGGTACGAATTGGGTAAGAAAAATGTTAAAGACTTACAAATCTCTTCCAAAGGACCACCCCCTAAACCTGTCTGAGATAGGTAGTAGGGGGTCATCAGATGCTCATATTTAACGAGATGACCTTTCTCGCCCTAATTGTGAAGGTCCTCAACATTTTTGTAGTTATCCTGGATAAGACTAGGGTCGACTTTGGCAGCAAGGGAAACCTTCCCCCATTTCAGAGGGGTCCTTGGAGACGATGTTCCAGAAGCCTCGTCTGAACTAAATTCCCATGCCCCGAAAATAAAGAAGTACTGAGGTTTCCAATTGGGGGTTGAAGTTTGGGTAACTAAGAGAATTTTCTTCTCTGATTTCCTAGCTAGGAAGTGATAATAGCTGGGGTGATTTTTAGCAGACGAAGGAACATAACCACCTGTAAAAACTCAAATTGGAAGGTCTGAATGGTGAACATCCCTCTAAAGGATGATGGCCCCAATTATAACCCCTCAGGCATTTGGGGATAGTTGGGAAGGGGCAAGATTTATACGAGAGAGTATAACTATGATTGTTAGGTGAATAGGAAGACGAAAGCCAAACTTAAACATTTGCTTATAAACACAGATTTCTCCATCTCAGCCATCGAAGGCCCTCTCATCCTTCAGAGGTTTCCTAAGGATGGTTGAAGAATCTATGGAATAGAGGTTCCTGAAAGTAAGAAGGTCGTACTCGTTGACGGTAATCTTATACTCGGTTGCGTAAGAGATATCAAGATCGCTCCCTTCATCATCGTCACCATACCTAGTAACATCGGCCTGGGCAGTTGTAGAGTCACCACCAGGAAACCTTTGAGCAGATTTAACCCCGATGGTAGCCGATATCAGAATGGCATAAATGGGAATCTGAATTGCTATGCTGGGCCCTAATATTTTAACATCGAAAGACCTACGTGAAGTGCTAGCACCTTAGTGGGACGAGGTATGGCTAGAAACCTCGGCCTCCTCAGGAACCTCACCTTGCCTAGGAGAATAATCCATAGCCTCTTGAAAAGAGTCTATAGATTCACCTGCTTCAGATGTTGACATATGGTCTGAGGAAGAGGACTCAGACATTGGGATACAGTAGGCTCTGTAGGCTCAGGGTATATGACCTTTAGTGGAGGAGGAAAAATTGGTTCGAGGGGAAAGGCCTCAGCCCTACGAGCTTCCTCCTGGGCTAGCTCTATTTGCCTAATCTTCTTAAAGATCTTCTCGCAAAGAGATGGGAATTCTTCTATAAGTTGGTACGAGAGTTTGAGCATAAGGAAGATGACACTACACTTAAGGGAAAGACTATGCTACAAACATGTACACTACTTAAAGAACCTAAATTAAAGATCAAAGGGTGGAAATTAAAAGGTCTCAGATGAAGAACACCAAGAACACTCAAGGGCAGGTCACCAGAGAAGGTGACCAAAAGTTCCCCAAAAGCCTAAAAGAAGGAAGTTTATGGCTAAGGCAACCTCGAATGGTCCTAGAAACACTCAACCACTGCTCTCCTCCCCTACAACCACTTAACAATGGAAGAAACTCTCGTTAAAAAAATGAAAAGTCACCAAAAAACCTTAAACCCGGAAAATTATCCAGAGAGTAGGACCTAGGCAAAGAAAACACAGGCCGGGTCAATGTTAAAAAGTCTGAACAGCTCAAAAAGTGGCCATTTTATGTCATAGGACCTCTAACTCAAAGGGCGCAGGAGTGGAAATTGTCCTTTTAACTCCATACCAAACCACTATTGAACAAGGAATCATACTTGGATTTTAAGCATCCAATAATGATGTCGAATACGAAGCTCTCATCTCATGTTAGCTTGACATCTTTTATGACGTCTTTTATAACTCAATAATGGTATCTAATAAAATATTATGAGACTTTAATGCCTGGTATGAACATTTGCTATAATACATAGAGGTCGCCCAAGACTTCATCATCTATTTTAAGAAAGTTTATACCCAATAGTTTACAATAATAAATAAAAGCCATGGAGATTCTCTAGCCAATTTGGCCAAAGTTGTCGGTTCCTACCTTAAAAGAACAATTGAGGTGGATTACCTTTCCCAACTAAGCATTACAAAGCCAAGCATATCTGAAAACCTCCTTATTGTCCAAAAACCACCTATCTAGATGGACCTAATCATAGCATAACTAGAAGAGGATGTCTCGCCTACTGACAAGAAGCAAGCCTACCATACTAAAATGAAAGCTACTCGATTTTACCTTTCACTCGAGGAAAGTTTATAAGTAATATTTCACAAGCCTCCATTGCATGCATCCAAGGGACATCGACTAAGACCTACACGAACTACACAATAAAATATTACGAAGTCATACAGGGTAAGGTCTTTAGCATTCAGGGCATCAAAGAAGGACACTGGATGCCGTATATAGAAAAAATGCAGTTTCATATGTAAAAAAGTGTCAAAGGTTCTCACTTATGCTCCACCAATCAGCTAGTGACCTCGGGTCAATGACAACTCTATGGCATTGTGCCTAATGAGGATTAGATATATTGTCCCCCCTACCTAAAGTACAAGGAAATTGGTAGTATCTCCTTGTAAGCACATATGACTTCACAAAATGGATAGAGTTTGAGCCTTTGGCGAACATAAGGGCGATCGATACGATCATATTTATGTAGAGAAATATTATGACCCATTTTAGTGTGTCGATAAAGATCATCACCGATAATGGAATGAAATTTCAAAGAAAAACATTTCGAGAATTTAATAACCTCCATGATATCAAGAACTATTAATGTTCAATGGGCTACCCTCAAAGCAATGGGAAGACTGAGGCCTACAACAAAATAATGCTCAATATAATGAAAAATTATTGGAGAAGGAAAAAGGCAACTTGTGTGGATGATATTGCCTATGTCTTCTGGGCTTATTGAATGACGTCCGGGAGGTCAATTGAGGAAACACCCTTCACCTTAACTTATGGAAAGGAACCTATAAACCTATTATAAAAAGGCTTACCAACCATGAATTTAACTATTCTCGATCATGCCTAAATGAGGACCAATCTTGACGTAGCCAAGGAAAGAAGTGAGAAAACCTTGATCAAACTGGCCTCCTAACAATAGAAGTTGGCTAAATAATACTACAAAGGCATCAATATAAGGAAATTCTAGGTTAGAGATTATGCCATTCAAAGGCCATCGACAACACGAGGAAGCCATCAAATGAAAAGTTAGGTCCTAATTGGGAAGGAACCTTCAAAGTCATCAGAGACTACGTATAAGGAGCCTACCATTTGGAGGCAGGGCAAAAAGATACCTAGATCTTGTAATGCGACAATTTTAGATGATTTAAAGTCAAGTGACTCGAATTATCTTTCTTATTCTTCCCAATAATATTCCAACATTGTTGATTGTAGATTATCATTATGGTAAGGTTATATTCTTTATAAGTTTGTTCAAATTTACTCGATCAAGTTATGATTGCCAGTTTGAATGCCTTAACGAGATTGCACTTAATTAAAACTTAAGGTTATATGTTTTTTCACTGATAAACATGAAAACATCAAGAATTTCCTAGGAAAGAAAACTCCTTTGAGGGATTCCTTGGAACTAAGTGTCCCAACTTTTATCAGCTAAAATCCTGAACGAGTGGATTACTTTACGACTAGGTGTATGTTCTCCATAATTAGTCCCAATAAAATAAACTCGGCATAAAAATGAGAAAAATGAAAGACATGGAATTAACTAAGAAATTTGATTCATATTTGTTTGAATAAAAGTTTCTACATTGACGAGTTAAAAAGTTTGATAAACAAAAAGATGAATGCATGTTCATCTTCAGCGCTCTATCTTGGCGGTCATTCTAGTACGATGGCAATGATATGGATTAAGATGAAACTCATTGTCACTTTCATCATCAAGGACATAGTCCCTTATTAGATGAATTAGGATGTCATCTTCAAGGATCTAATATTCCTCGCTCTTAAAAGGGGGAAGCAAAACAAACGGGTAGTCTAACCCATACTAATGCAAAAGTTCGGAGTGGTAGGGAGCCTTTATAATAGCTAAGGCAATCATATACCCATGATTATGCGCAATCTAAATTGGTTCATCTCAATGTGCAGAGCATCCATCCATCCTTTTTCATAGATCTTTGAACAAACTACGCAAGATCCAAGATAAAAACGAATATCTCAATCATATCACCTTTTGGTGAAAAGTCCTCTTGGTGACCTGGTCTTACCTAATAATCTGTTTTTCCTTGCCAATTTGTTCCCTTAGAGAATTGTTCTCATGTTATAATATTCTATCCCCATTAGTTATATCTTTGATCTCATCCTAGAGAGTGGGGCACAAAAGTGTTTGCTCTCCATAAACACTTGTCATTTTTCGAAGCTCTATCCGGGTTGATGAAAAAGCCTCCCATTCTCATGTGGAACCATTTTGACTAAGTACGACATCCAGATCTTCCCTTGTCTTAGTGCTAAGTTGTTATAGAATTACAAAGGCCAAAAATAAAAGGCGCTCAAAAATAAGAAGACAGAGAAAGAATTTAACAACAATCAAAAGGAATTAAGAAGAGAACATAATGGATAAAAAATCATTAAAGTGAAGGAATGGTAAAGCCCTTACATTGAAAAACAAACAAAATATGGTAAAATACGGAGAACAAGAGTTCCTAGGAAAATTTAATTAACTTAGCATTATTTCTCTTTTACTTACTCTTGTTTGCCGAAGCCCGTGTTTGGGTTTGTATCCTCCTCTTTTCGATCGATTCCATCTTTCTCCTAACCACTTCCTAAGGAATCTCCCTCCTCCTCTTCTAGCTTTGGAGTAGAGTCTGGGCCATGCTCCTTAAAGAGTTCAGACTTATAAGGGACTCGATACATATCCAATGCCGTCTCCTAACCTTTCTTAAAATTGGACTGGCAGATGAAATCCAAATATTTCTTGTCCTGGTCAAACGCGTCACCCCACCCCTGGTCATAAGGCTTGTCTTTGGCTTCTAGGTCCTCAGACATTGTCTAAGCCGATTCTTCAGCATCATTCTCTAACTTCTAGATTTTTGACTTTTTTTTGGCAATATCCTAATCCTTGTCCTTTATTTAAGAATTGTGATCCTTCTAAATCATGAAAGACTTTTTGGGTTTCAATCAAAGCATGCCCCATGTTTGTTATTCTGTCTAGTATGTTGACAAAGTCCATCTGGAACTGTAAGGAAAAGATCGGTACAAAAATCAGTTACAATAGTGAAAATTCTAAGTAAAAGTTCGAGAAAATCTTAGATATTCACCAGAGATAACTAAGACTAGTCTCAGCCTTAGTTTTTCTTGCAAGCTGAGCTTGCATTTTATTGAGGAAATCTAAAAAGTTAATGAGGTCACACGTTCCCCTAACCTCCTTCCTCTTAAAGGACTAAGCATTTGAAGAAGTGGGTACGTTAGATTCATCCAAAAAGATGAGGATTCTTCTTCTTAGAGGAATATTTTCTTCCAAGGAAGAGGGAATCACAACAGGGAAGGATATGATGTCCATAAATTCAAATGATCCAAAAGTTATTTAACTTAAAGACTCCTCACTAACACAAGGAATTGGGATTTCTTCTACTTTATCTACCTATCTTTTGACAAATGAAGCAGTGGTGTTGGTGTACTCTAACCATAGAGGTGTTGACCTAGGATGATCGGTGCCATCATTTAGAGGTCTTTAAAGGTCCAGGAGCTTGGTAATATCATCAAAATTATGTGTTTTTGGTTGGGCTATTTTATTTTGGAATCTATTTCCCAAAACATAGAAGGAAAACATTAGCAAAGAATCATACAGATCATGGCCGACCAAATTGAAAGACAACCATAACCAATAATTTACGTATTTCAATCCCTCTTTTGGTACATCTAAAAACCTATAAGGCTCACCACCTACCGTGATTAGTGGATGTTCCCGCTACTTTACGACGAGGCCATAAGACTAGTACCCTTTTTTAGAGTTAAAAATATTCACAACTAGCACTCTCTGCCTTCCTTACCTTCATGTAGAAGGTATCATCAACCGTTGGTACCCTCGAGTAGAAGTATATGACCTCTTAGATCCCTAAATGAGTTTCGTATAACTCATTTATACTATTAACCCCATCACCCTCTAAGTGTTTAAGGTACATTGGACAAGAACTACATTGAAGCATTCAAAGAACTCCAAGAATAATTGGTTCAAATGGAAGGTCACACCATCTTTAATGATAAATTGGAAGAACATCCAATATAATCCCTTTATGGTATAATAATCCTTTGATTTTTCCCCAAACTCTATCACGACCAATTCGGGGATAAAGAACTTCTTTATAAACTCTCCTACGGACCCTTCGTTCACTTATTAAACCTTTTTTTAACTCAAGAAAGAATAACAATCAAAAATGAAAAGATGATTGTCGGAGAAAAGAGAGAGAGAGGGGGGAGGGGGGAGAGAAAGAGAGAGAGAGACAGGGAGAGACGACTTTTAATGGAGATAAAAAATGGATCTGAAATATTTTGAATAATGACTGAGTGAAAGCGCGCCCCAAAAATTATGGTAGGGGAAGGATCAAACAACCTAGTTCAACCTCCAAGAACACGTTATCATTTGAAATGATACCCTAAACGATGCCTCACACGCACGTCATCGTATCTTCGTCTAATCAACGTGTAATTACTAGTGTTCCCCTAAAACATTGGGGAAAATTATAAGCATTCCCTTAAGGATCAATGGGCAGAACAAAGTTAGTTGTCATATAGAAAACACCACGTATTGATATTCTACGACCATAGCTTCTATGGGCGATCAAATCTCAATACCGACCAACATCAAGATTAATAAGCGACCAAACCTCTTCACCCTATTTATGTTATAGATCTTTGAGAAAAATTATGGGGGAATCATCTGACCTAATAGGAATATCTGACGCATGTCTGTCCATCTAAATATTTTATCACACCTTAGATATAAGAACAAAGAAAGAACCTATCAGCATAGATCTTGAGATTTGGGCTCACTGAATAAAATCATAACATCATTACAAGGCCATAAAGTCTCACAAGACTCATTCTCCTTCTTTTCTCTATAAACATAACCCACACTCCTCAGAAAATTGGCATGTTATCCTTGTTACCGATACTTGATCAATAAATAAAGAGAAACATCCAGTAGGCATAACCATATTGCCGAACCACCTATATTTTTTTTATTATGTGATTGGGATTTTACTTTCTGCTCTGATTAATTTTGTTGAACAAATCATATTGGGATTTAGTCGCCTACATTATACAATCCAAACCTAAAAACACACAATCCACACTTCCAACTCACCTTGAATGTATTCAGACACAACCATATTTATACCAATATGAGTAAATGCTCATTTGGCCAGTAACAATTAGAATGCTTGTGTTATATAATCTCTCTCGAGGGTGTAGTAGCTGGCAACGATAAGGTGCAGGCTATATTGGATTGGCCAAAGCAAAAACTATTAAAGAATAAAGGTGCCTACTAGGCCTTACTCGATATTATTAAAGATTTGTCAATAACCATGGAATTATTTTCATACTATTAATTCGAATTCTCAAGAAAAAATAATTTAAGTGTTCAATTAAAGCACTACATGCATTTTATACTCTTAAAACAGGCTATTGATACTACTCTTGATGTTTCATTTAAAAATATTAGTAAAGAATATGTTTTAGAAACTAATGCATGTCCTGAAGGCATAGGAGCAATATTAATGCAAGAAGGTAATTCGATAGCCTTCCACAGGAAGCAACTACCACCAAGGAAAATAGGACTCTCTACTTATGAAAAAGAACGTTGATCCATTGTTCGTGTTGTATAAAAGTAGAGGTCATATATAGTTAAACACCATTTCTCCATTAAAACAGGCCACCAAGACCAAAATACCTCGTCGAACGAAAAGTATATACAATGCTCCAACATAAATGGCTGCCAAGTTATTGGGTCTTGATTCCACCGTTATTTATAAGAAGGGAATGGTTAATAAAGTAGTAGATGCCTTTTATAGAAGATATGAGAGTTCTGCACCCCTAAATGCTCTCTCATAAGTTCAATTTGATTGGTGAAGGAAGTATGTAAGGACAAATTTTCACATTAAGTTAATTTGTATTATTGGCATATTCCATTGTTAAAAACACGTAGGCTGTTAGGGAGTCATATAATCAA
Organism: Sambucus nigra; assembly: GCA_949130495.1. Taxonomy (NCBI): domain Eukaryota; kingdom Viridiplantae; phylum Streptophyta; class Magnoliopsida; order Dipsacales; family Adoxaceae; genus Sambucus; species Sambucus nigra. The sequence goes on along the minus strand of OX422222.1, from coordinate 91,469,970 downwards.
GCCTAATATTGAAGATAAGTAAATGGTCGTTAGTTTGTAAGACACCTCCAAAGTTTCATCTTGCAGCTTGCTCATTCCTAAAGCTATACATATCACTTTTTATAATTGGACAAAACATTTTTATGCCTTAAAATGTGTTAAAATAATTTTTAAAAATGGGATTTTCTTGCAGGTCATCCTAACGACTTTCCTAAGGTCGTTCGAACGAATTCTATACCTCATTCGAACGAGATATCCAACGAGGTAAATTTTTATAAAACAGATTCCCTCTAGAATCTTGTTGGATACCTCGTTCTATGGTAATCTCAATGAGGTTGGTGCCCTCATTTGAAAGAGCTTCTAACGAGGTCATTTGTTGCATAATCTCTACTCGTTCCAACACTCATTAGATAGTTGTTCGAACGAGACAAGGCCTTTCATTCAAATGAGTTGACGCGTTTATATAAGGAAGCCATGGGAGCAGTTTTGAAACATGTTTAAAGCCTAAATTCATTTTGGAAAAACCTCTCCATTTATCTTTGATCAGTTGTGATATAGTTTTCATCATTCAAACCCAGAAAACACTCTTTTCATGTTTCTTGGATTGTGTTTTGGATTCTGCACTGTGGGTGACAGTTGAGGTTATCAGAGGGTTCTGAGGCATGGAGTTGTCGTGAAGTTACTAGATTGCATGGTTTCTATAAGTCGATGTGTGATGAAATTCATCAGCATAGGCTTGAAGGGTCAAGTTTTGTAAGTCATGTGTACATTTTTGTAAAACCTTAATTACAGTGAATTTGTCTAGGTCTGGTAGTATGAGGTTTTTCTCAGTTGGGTTTTCCACGTACATCGTCGTCTCGTGTGATTGTGCTTCTTATTATTATCAAAATCAATCTTGCATGCAAACTTAGTAATTAAGTTAATCAAGATTAAAATTGTTAATTAATTGACAAGCATGTGTTACAATAGCTTAGACTCTATTTTGCAACTTGGGTAATTATTTAATTAATTAATTCTTAAGTAGAAAATTAGTAATTTCAAAGTACATGACAACCTAGAAGGTGATGAAATGGCCTAGCTAGTGATTGCTAATCTGGTCAATACACCTGAAGAGATAATAGTTTACTCCTATTACCATGACACTCTCAGATTCGGGGACAAACTGTATATAGGCAACAATGGGAATTTGGGGACCAAAGTCATCAAAGAATTACATGGCTTGGGTTTGAGAGGACATTCAGGTGTTATAGTGACCACGGAGAGAATTGAACAGTATTTTTATTGGCCGACTCTCAAACAAGATGTGGATAAAATTGTAGCTAAATGTGATATATGTTAAAGAACTAAGAGTGAGAACGTGTCTTACACTGGTCTATTTTGACCCTTACCTATCGTTACTCAACCATGGACTGGCATCTCCATAGATTTCATTGAGGGCCCTTGAAAATCAGATCACAAAGACTAAATGCTTGCGACTGTGGAAATATTAACTAAATACTCCAACTTTATCACCCTCATTCATCCTTATACAACACATATTGTTGCCCAATTTATTTTTACCCAATTCCTACATTATTACATGGATTGCCTCCATCCATTGTCTCTAATAGGGAACCTATTTCTCAACACTTTCTGAACTCCCCAACTCAACCATTCATCACCCTACCATCCATAATATGATTGTAAGATTGAGAGAATCAACCAAATGTTTGGAGAATTATCTCATATGCATATGTATGGACAAACCAAAAAACTAGGCAAAATGGATACCCTTGTTTGAGTGGTGGTACAACACCAGCTACAACACCTCATTGAATACCACACCTTTTGAATCCTTATATGTATACAAAGCTTCTCACTTATCCATCCTGTCCACTCATCATCTCCTCCTCCCCTCCCCCCCCCCCCCCCCCCCCCCCCCCCGACCTGAACCAGTTCATAGAATAAAGAAAAATCAAAATGCAGACTCTAAGGGAGCATTTACAATAAGCTCATAATAGAATGAAAGTCTATGCTAACAAACATTGAATTGAGAGAAGTTTTGAAGTGGGTGATTTAGTCTACTTACGATTGTAGGCAGACAAGAAAACCTCTTTGGCATTGAGACGACACCTCAAACTTTCTCCCAAATTTTATGGAATGTACTTGGAAAGATCTGGAGAGTATCCTACAAACTAGACTACCCCTAACTCTCACATCCATCCCATTTTTATGTATCCTTATTAAACAAAATGATTAGGTAACAGCTGAACTCAGCTGCCCGCCATCAATGTGCAAGGACAAATAGCAGTAGAACCAATTGCCATTTTGGATCGATGAATAATTCGTCATCACAATGCGATAGTACCTCAGATGTTTGTATAGTAGTTCAACACAGGTCCCATTGATGCGATATGGGAATATTTTAAGAATAGTTTTAGTATTGTTTCTCAGTATGATCCGTGAGGAAAAGGATCTCAAAAGAGGAGTCCAATGTCAAGAACTAATTATTTGGGGTTGAGCGTTTGGATTAAAAGGAGCACATTATGGTAGAGTTTTGAAGATATGAGAAGTAATAAAGAAGCAATAATGAAACGACAAATGACGTTGTTTTCCATGTGTTAAGGTATTGTTCAATCTGTTACAAATGGTTGGTTAGTTAGTTTGTTACAGCTATTAGTTATTTACAATTGAATAGTAATGTAAGTACCAAAAAGTTTTATCAAGTTGACAATTCAAGTAGTATGAACTTCACTCATTCTTTTTCCTCCCTATTATTCATCATTCTTTTCTTTTCAATTCGCATTTATCATTTTTTTATAAGTTTCTTTTTCTTTTGTTTTTAACAATGGATATAAAAACAGTTTTTAATATAAATTTTTTTTCTATTAATATAAAAAACAGTTTTTTAATCAAAACTAAACAGTTTTTTTTTTATTAAAATTAACAGTTTTTTATATAAAAAAAACAGTTTTTCAATTAATATAAAAAAACAGTTTTAAAATTAAAATTAAAAAAATATTTTTTCATAAATAAGAAAAACTATGTGTATTGACATGATATCGCGATTAATTTTAATTTTAAAACTTGTTTTTATATTAATAGAAAAACTTTTTTTATATATAAAAACAGTTAATTTTAATATAAAAAACTGTTTACTTTTTATTAAAAAAAACTGTTTTTTTATATTAATAAAAAAAAATTTATATAAAAAACTGTTTTTATATCAATTGTTAAAAACAAAAGAATAAGAAACTTATAAAAAAATGATAGATGCGGATTGAAAAGAGAAAAGAATGGTGAATAATGGAGAGGAGAGAGAATGAGTGAAGTCCATGTTATTTGGGTTGTTAATTTGGAAAAACTTCTTGGTACTTATATCATTGTCCTTTTTATAATGATGCTATTGCATCATAAAAACAATTCCATAATACCCTTTATAAAAATACTAGGATACTGCTCAGGGCAACCACATACTATAATTAGTTGAAATTAATTTTTACATTGTATTCCACTTCATTTTTTCTCCCCACTTACAACTCAAACTTCCATTTTATCCCAACCATCTTCTCCATCATCATCCTCCTTGCAACCACACCCCACCACATCATTCAATCACCCCCATCACACCATCTTAAACACCAATCAATGCATCTCTCCACACACCTACAAAGTCGCACCTTTTTCTCTATGTTTCTCTCACGCACACACAAAAAATCCAAATTATAACAAAGTTTATATTTGAAATGATAAAATGACCCAAATAAATATTTTCGCTTCATATTCAATCCGAAAATAACTTAAAATATAGTATATACTCACATAGGATTCAAAGTATAAAAAATCACAGGTTCGCAAACCTTCAAATTCTCTCCCCCGATCTTGAAAATAATGATAAAATTCAGGGTTCAATCACTGATGTGGCTAAGAAAAATATAATTGTACATACTTGGTGTCCCAGCCTCGTGTTTGAATTTTTTTTTTGGGTCTAATCCTTGAGTTTGGAGCAAAAGTTTGGGGTCCCAGTCCCGAATGCGTAAAAAATTATCATTTTTTAAAACTAAATTCATTCGGGGTCCAAACCCCTAATCTGGGCCAAGTTTCGAGGTACATGGCCCAAATATGAGGTAATGCAAGCCCCGAATTTAAGAAAAAATTTCGAGATTAGGGTGATAAAAATGTAGATTTCGAAAATATTGATTTTTTTTTCAAAATTTTACCTATATTTTGAATCATTTGCTACTATGTAATTTTTTTTAAGTTGTTTATGAGCTGAATCTTTAAAAGTAATGTCTTAGGGTCATTTTTTGATAAAAAAAAATACTTTATTACACTTGAGTTTTTTTGAGTGAAAGTTAATGAGACAGAGAGAAAACATATATACATGTGAGCACTCATACACTAATTATTGCCTCAGTGGTTATGGTTTGTGGTGTGGTGGTGGAGATTATGATGGTATGCTGATTGGGCATAAATATTGTATATTTATCTCCCTAATTTCGGTACTTTTGTGAGCCCGAGTGATGTAACATATATGGATTTGATTCACCTTTATGCTACTAACCTTCGTGGAGAGTATTTCGTGTTTTGTGCTTCTCCTATTGGTTTTACAGGTTAATTATGCAAGCAGTGCAAAGGAGGAAGCAAGACAATGCTAGAAAAGCTAAGAAGGCAAGTTCAAGGGCAAATTGATAATTTTGCAGCCAGATCCGGAAGGAGAAGTCAACTGGAAATTTGAAGAGCTCGGAACAACGAGAACACTGGAAGAAACGACACCCAAATCCGAGCTACGGTTGAAAAGTTATGCTCAGTTGAAGTTGAAGAAAAATCCAAGAAAAGAAGAGAAAAGTCAGAAAAATTCTTAGTGTTGAACTCCAGGCCAGCACACATTCGCAAACCCCAACCTGAACCGGTTCGGGGGGGGGGGGGGGGGAGGGGGAACCGGTTCGCAGGTACACCCGAACCGGTTCGGGGTACCTGATGCGCGAATTTTGTCTTTTATGCTGATTGGTTCCCAAGTCTCCTATTAGGTTTTAAACTCTCCAATATTGTAGGGAACGTAGGTCACAACTTAGGGGCAGCCATTAGGAGTAGTTTTACTCAGTTTTTGATAAAGAAGAAGAAGGAGAAACACCTAGGAACATCAAGAGATTATATTGCTTCAAGATTTCACTGTTTCGGGTTTGCTTTTCACGTTTTAATTCAAGATTCTTGTTATTGTTCTTGCATGCGTATTTTCCGTAGTTGATTCAAATTATTGCTGCATTCATCATATATATTTACATGTTTAAATCTAGTTTTATCATGAATTCATACACATGCAACGTTATTCTTTCATGCGTTAGTCCATTTAACATGTCCGGCTAGGTTTTAAAGGTTGGGATGCATGAACCCAATCTGATGTGTTAGTGCATGTGTATAACGTTAATCCTATGAATTTAATGATTAAATTTTGATCGTATCGGGTAATTTCATAATAATTGTGGATCTTTATATCTCGTTTGCCCTTGGGTACTCGTGATCATTTAGAGCACAATTTGAATGTAATTACCGCGATACCGATTTACTCATCCTCAGATTAGGTATGACGCGGGCTTGAACCTCGTATACATAATGCTTGGGAGTACTAAATTCCGGGTTTGAATTAATCGGATAAATTTATGATTGACGTTGTCACTACACTACACTAGGATTGGGGGATTGTATTCCCATCCTATTTTCTCATCATTTAAGTTTAGCAATTTCAATTTAATTCTTCATTCCTCATTCAGATAATTTAGTTAGTTGCATATCTCATCATAATTTCATAATTGCATTTAGTTTAATCAATCCCGAAAACCAAAATCAAATCTTTTCCTTTCTTTTTAGAGTCATCGTTAGGATTCCTCCGTCTCATCCCGTCGTCACAACTCCGTTGTCCTTTTTCCCTGAGGATCGATACCTGACTTGTTGGATTATTACTTGAACGATAGGCTTGAACTTGAGCCTAGAGAGTACACACTTTAGAGACACATTCTGAGTCGTGTCAAGTTTTTGGCGCCGTTGCCGGGGATTTAGGTAGACTTAGGATTAGACCGAGTCAATCCAAAGCTTTGACCAAAAATTCAAAAATTCAAAAAAAAAAAAATATATAAAAAGCACAAAAGGATTTACCACCATCTCTCACAAGCTTAATGCAAAATTCTGAAACCACTCCCACACCCCATAATACTCCAACCCGCATTCACGAAAATCCACTTGTTGAGTATAATCCTGATAGTCCCCACACTCCGAACGCCCCACAGTTTTGGATCCCACCGCCCACACCGTCGCACTCAGTCTCTAGTAACACTCCCTTCTCATTCGTAGGACACACGTCGTGCACACCTAGTGAGAGCGCCGTATCGTCAAGTGAGAGAGAGATGTCGCAGCATAGTAATGCACCTACCGGTGAGGACGAGCTTCCGTACCGCCCGTTGAGAGAATTCTTATATCCTGAGCGCACTGTCACTCCAGGATGCATTATACTCCCGTATAATGCCGGGTAGTTTCGTTTCAAAAATGGGATGATCCAGACACTACCACATTACCACGGTATGGATTCTGAAAAGCCATACCTCCATATAAGGGAATTTGAGGACGTGTGTGATACCCTCAATGATCAAACCTGCACACAAGAGGTAATCCACCTCAAACTTTTCCCCTTATCGCTTAAAGATAAAGCCAAAGCTTGGCTATGGTCTTTACCTCCAAGCTCGATTCCATCCTGGAATGAGCTACAGTCTAAATTTCTCAAGAAATTCTTCCCAACACATCGAACAATCTCTATCAAGGCTCAAATTCAAGCTTTTAGACAACATGAAAATGAGCCATTCCATCGATGTTATGAACGTTTCAACGAGTTAGTGGCTTCATGCCCCCATCATGGATTTGATCCGTCGCAAATCATCTCCTTTATCTATAATGGGTTAAATCTTAACTCCAAACAACTTGTTGAAAGTATGGGAAGCAGTCCGTTTGTCGATATAAATGCCCATGAAGCTGATCTTCACATGAGGTATGTCGCCGAGACTACCCAATCTTGGGATACCTCTGACCCGAACGCTCAAAATCGAAATCGACAACCCACCACTGCTCCATCGGCGTCTGTCCTATTCCATGTAGATAAGAATTCTATGACGGACAGTCGATTGGACACCATGGAGAAAGGATTGCGAGACTTATGTGAGATAGTTGGATCTATCCAAAACCCTGTCGTGAAGGTGTATGCGATTTGTGAGGCGGGACATTCAACTGAGGGATGCCCGACGATACCCGCCTACAAAGTAATGTTGCAAGAGCAAGTTAGTGGTATAGGAGGCTATAAGGGTAATTTCGGTGCCCCGCACGGGAATTCATACAACCCTTCGTGGAAAAACCATCCCGGTTTTAGCTACGAGCAACAACATGCCGCAATGAACCCTCCTTCGCATGTTGCCCCTCCTCCACCACAACAATTTCAACAAGCTCCACACATGCAAGGACATGTGCAAGCACCGCCACCCCATGGAAATTATATCCCGCCACAGCGGAGAACTCTCGAGGATACCATGAATCAATTCATTGCAAGTCAGACTGCAAACAATGCCAAATATGATCGTCTGATCGGTGACATAAATGCAAATCTGTCAAAAATACAATCCTCGTTGAGTGTTCAAGAGAAGGGAAAGTTCCCTGCCCAAGGCCAACGACCTCCCCAAGGTCAAACTAGTGTTAGCTACACATCTACTGAACATCAGGAGCAATGTCAAGCAGTGACCACTCTTCGTAGTGGAAGAGTTGCTGATTTATCACCTCCTCCACACGACACAACAAAAGACAAGGAGATTTCGCCCGGCACGAAAGAGGCCGAAGATGTCCCCTTGAACGAGAGTGATAAGGAAGACACTAGTGAGCCTGAGGTGGTGGTGAAACCACCCTCCGCAGCACCATTTCCTCGAAGATTGATTCCCGCTCAAAAAGGAAATCCACGTGATGAAGTGCTAGAAGTACTTAAGCAAGTAAAGCTAAATTTACCCTTTCTCGATGCCATCAAACAAATTCTAGCTTATGGCAAAGTTATCAAAGATTTATTGACGGTAAAAAGGAAGATGAAGGTAAAAAAGAATGTATTTCTAGCTCAGAACGTGAGCTCTATTCTACTAAATGATCTCCCGCCTAAATTCAAAGATCCCGGTGCACCCACCATATCCTGCATCATTGGAGATAATAAAATTGAGAAAGCCTTACTTGACTTGGGAGCAAGTGTAAACATACTCCCTTACTCCATCTATAGGCAACTCGATTTGGGCGACCTCAAGCCCACAAAGGTCACTCTCCAATTAGCGGATCGATCAGTGAAGATCCCTCGAGGCATAGTTGAGGACGTGATCGTCCAAGTTGACACTTTCTACTTCCCGGTAGATTTTGTCATTTGGGACACGGAGCCCTCCTTTAACTCGAGAAATTATGTTCCCATCATCCTTGGGAGCCCTTTCTTAGCTACAGCTAATGCAATCATCAACACAAGAAATGGGCGAATGCAACTCACTTTTGGGAACATGACCTTGGATTCTAACATCTTCCACATAGGCCAAAATGCAGGGGAGGAAGATGATCTTCACGCGGTGAGCCTCATCGACGAAGTAGTAGAAGAGTACTTTGAGGAAAATTTCTGTGGCGACGCTTTAGAGTCCTGTTTAGCGACGAGCTATGAGTGTGAGGGGACGTATACCCACTTCGAGAGGGAGGTTGGAAGGTTGAGAGAATTACTCGATGAGAGTATGTCGGACGGGGACGTGAGAGAGGTTACTTAGGTTTGTAGGTTCGAGGAATTACCTCCGAGGGATACACACATGACTCCCTCCAATGAAAAATTTCCAACCCTCGAACTAAAGAAACTCCCCTCCCATATTAAATATGCATACCTAGGAGAGGATGAGACATTTCCTGTTGTTATCTCCTCTAGCCTAGATGAAGGGCAGGAGGGTAAACTGTTGAGAATTCTGAGGAATCACCAAAGTGCTTTTGGTTGGTGCATCACTGATTTGAAGGGGATAAGTCCTCTGATTTGCACTCATAAGATTCATCTCGAAGAGGATGTGAAGCCCTCTACAGAAATGCAAAAAAGACTGAACCCCAACATGAAAGATGTTGTGAGAACCGAGATCATCAAACTATTGGATGCCGGGATTATCTACCCAATTTCGGATAGCAAATGGGTGAGACCTATTCAAGTCGTCCCAAAGAAGTCGGGTATGACTGTGATTGAGAATGCTAAGGGAGAGCTTGTTCCCCAACGCACCACCACCGGTTGGCGCGTTTGCATTGACTACCGAAAACTCAATGCGGGAACTAGGAAAGATCATTTTCCCTTGCCATTCATTGATCAGATGCTTGAGAGAGTTGCGGGCCACCCTTATTATTGCTTCCTTGATGGTTATTCCGGATATAACCAAATTGAGGTGGATGTACTTGACCAAGAGAAGACGACCTTCACTTGCCCCTTTGGTACGTTTGCCTACAAACGCATGCCATTTGGCTTGTGTAATGCACCCGCGACTTTTCAAAGGTGCATTTTGAGCTTATTTAGCGACATGGTCGAGAGAGGACTCGAGGTGTTCATGGACGATTTCAGCGTTTTTGGCACCTCTTTCGATCATTGTTTGGACAAGTTGGAAAAAGTACTTTCCCGATGTGTGGACAAAAACTTAGTGCTGAATTGGGAGAAGTGCCATTTCATGGTCACTGAGGGAAGAGTTCTTGGCCACATTGTTTCATCCAACGGAATAGAGGTTGATAGGGCTAAGATAGATGTCATAGCTGATCTTCCCCCACCAAAATCGCTAAAAGACGTGCGCTCTTTCTTGGGCCACGCGGGGTTTTATCGAAGGTTCATTAAGGACTTTAGTGCCATCGCTAGGCCCTTAAGCAACCTACTTATAAAGGATAACCCATTTGAGTGGACAGAGGCATGCCAAAGCTCCTTTGACAAGTTAAAAAACATGCTAGTGTCCGCTCCCATCATGCAAGTTCCGAATTGGTCCTTACCATTTGAACATATGTGTGACGTAAGCGATTACGCAATCGGGGCCGTTTTGGGCCAATATAAAGATAAGCAAGCTCATGTCATCTACTACGCTAGCCGGACTCTTACCGGACCTCAACTCAATTATTCTACCACGGAGAAGGAGTTGCTAGTGGTAGTCTTTGCCCTCGATAAGTTTCGTTCCTATCTCATTGGTTCTCCCATTACTGTTTTCACCGACCACGCGGCTTTAAAGTACCTACTTGCGAAGAAAGACGCCAAGCCGCGCCTCATAAGGTGGATCCTACTCCTACAAGAGTTCAATCTCTCCATTAAGGATAAGAAAGAAGTAGAAAACGTTGTTGCCGACCATTTGTCTCAGCTTTCGTCCGACGTACCTAGTGATCCCATACCCATAGACGAGCATTTTCCGGATGAGCAACTATTTGCCACTTCTTCGTATCCCTGGTTTGCGGACATAGTGAACTATCTTGTCACGGGAGCCGTCCCTCCCGATTGGACACCGCAAGATAAGAAGAGGTTTCTTAATTGGTCGCGCATGTTCTTCTACGATGATCCTTTCCTCTTTAAATATTGCGCCGACCAAATCATCCGACGATGTGTACCGGATGACGAGATCCCGAAAGTCATCCAGTTTTGTCATTCGGAAGCATGTGGAGGCCATTTCTCGACGAAAAAGACGGCCGCTAAAATTCTGCAATGCGGCCTCAATTGGCCCACAATCTTTCGGGATGCAAATGACGCTTGCAAGTCATGCAATAGGTGCCAACTAATGGGAGCCATTTCTCGACTCGACATGATGCCCCTTACCCCCATACTCATCATTGAGATATTTGATTGTTGGGGTATTGACTTCATGGGTCCTTTCCCCCCGTCCTTTGGTTTCCTATACATCCTAGTCGCGGTAGACTACGTTTCTAAATGGGTGGAAGCTATAGCTACTAAGACTAATGACAACAAGGTGGTGATAAAGTTCCTACAGGAACACATACTTTCTCGCTTCGGTGCACCAAAAGCGATAATTAGCGATAATGGCACGCACTTTTGCAATAGGCCATTTGAGAAGCTCATGAGAAAGTATGGCGTCGTCCACAAGGTTGGGACGACATATCACCCACAGACGAATGGGCAGGCCGAGCTAGCAAATCGGGAGATCAAGAACATTCTTGAAAAGACCGTCAATCCTAGCCGGAAAGATTGGTCCCTTAGATTGACCGATGCTCTATGGGCTTATCGTACCGCATTTAAGAATCAACTTGGCATGTCTCCTTTCCGTTTTGTGTATGGCAAACCTTGCCACCTTCCTGTTGAGCTCGAACACAAAGCGTATTGAATTATGCTTTAGACAAAGCCGGTGAAGCCCGTAAGCTTCAATTGAATGAGCTAGAAGAACTACGCAATGATGCATATGAGAACACCAAAATTTCCAAAGAGAGGATGAAACTTGCTCATGATAGCATCATTCGAAGAAAGGAGTTTCATCCCGGGCAAAAAGTTCTTCTCTACAACTCTAGGCTTCACTTCTTTCCAGGCAAGTTGCGGTCACGATTGTCCGGCCCGTTCATCGTTAAGAACATTTTCCCCATGGAGCTATTGAACTAGACGATTTAAAAGGGGAAAACACGTTCAAAGTAAATGGACAACGCCTAAAGCCATATCTTGAGGCGTGTGCAGAAGAGGTCGACACAATTTGGTTGTCGGATCCCGTTTACGGGATCAATTGAGCTGAGAAAGTGAGGTCGTCGCACCCCCGACGCGTATGGGGTGAAATTGTGTGTATAGGAGTCGTTTGTGAATAGGTTAGTTAGGAGTCAAGAGCCTGAGTTACAAGAAAGATCGGTTAGCACGCATTTCGAGGGAGCTAGCACGTATCACGATGTTGAATTCGAGGATTTTTAGGGAGACCTAGGGTCTAGAAGGTTTTTAGGGGCCTTATGCACAAGTTAGAGGATGAGAGAGCACTTCGAAACGGAGAGAAGAGTGAATTCCAGCGTTCGGACCAGCTTGCAACCCCGAACCCCAACCTGAACCGGTTCGGGGGGGAGAACCGATTCGCAGGTACACCCGAACCGGTTCGGGGTACCTGACAGATTCTTCCCCCCTTCTTTTCCAAATTCATCCCCTTCCCTCCATTCTTTCCCCCTTCTTTCCCCTTCGTTTTTCTTCCCTCAAAATCCTTCCCTCCTTCCCAAATTCAACCCAATTCACCCCTTCCCTCCTCTCCTTCCCACCCTTTCATATTTCCCACCAAAAACCCACCCCTTCACACCTATAAATACCCCACCACCCCTCCTCCATTTCTCACACCAAAACAATGTCCCTCACTCTTTTCCCTCCCATATTCTCTCCCCTATTTCCTCTCTCTCTCTCCCTCTTTCCGTCAATATTCCGCGCCAACGCCGCCCCAACCTCCGCCCAAAGAAATATGATGATACCACCATCCTTGCTGACCTGGGTAAGGGGGTCTTTCGATGCGTCCAAGAACGCCATTGGGCCGAGCAATACTTCTCGCATACGCGCCCCATTCACATTGAACGTTTCGTGGATTGGGACCACCTTCCGGGCGATGTCACCGCCCTATTTGCTCGCCGCGGGTGGTGCTCTTTCCTCGCCCCTACGAGCAATAACATTTTTGATGCCGCCATCCGCCAGTTCTATGCGACCTTGGTTCGCAAATCCTCCACACTTCACGAGGCGTACCTTGACGGCATCACTATTCCCTTATCGGCGGCCATCATCGCACGCAAAATGCGTGCCAAAGGGGTGATCCTCCCCGTACCCTTCCAATACCCCAACAACGCTACCCCCCATACCAAAGAAGAATGCATCGCACGCATGGCACCCGGGGTAGAATGGGTGCGCGAGTCCTTTCCTATTGGTGGTTTGGCCACCACGGTGCGCTTCACGCACCTCATTGCTTATGGGGCCATCCACCAAACCACTAATGACTCGGTTGTCCGGTTACAGCACGCTAATTTCCTCTATTACTTTTTGGACCCTGAGAGCACCATCAACCTTGCCCAGCTATTCTATGCGGATATCCTTAATGCCGCCTATGATGAGAACGACAAAACTGCACTACCTTACGCCCGTTTCATCACGGAGCTATTGATGGAAGCGGGAGTGGATGACCCCGGGCAACAAATTCGCCTTCCTCGCCCCATTGGCGGCACTTCCACCACTAGAAGCGAACGCCAAATGCGCGCAGCTCACCCCGACCGTCCCATTCATGAAGAGGATGTGCCCGAGGAAGCTCATGACGACCCGATGATGGACGTCGACGAGGAAGAAGTTGAGGATGATGAGGAGGATTCCGATTTCGAGCTCCCGGGGGCAAACTTCGATAGTCGCCTTTCGGCAGTTGAGGCCCGTCTCGACGGGTTCATCAACCAATACAATCAAGACCAAGCGGACTACCGACGAGATATCCGGATGATGTACCAACTCCAAGTCCACCTTCACCACCTCAACTTTGGCGGTCCCCCCCCCCCTTCTATTATGACCCATATGATCCGAATGCACCCTCCACCTCCCACCCACCTCCACCATGACCTATCATTGTTTTTATATTTTGGTGTAATTGTTAGTTGTGGTAGGGCTTTCACATTGTTCACAGTCGTTTCCCCATTTCTCATGTAACACAGGTTTCTCATTGGTTATAATACAAGATTGCATTTTTTTCATATTTGTTTGTTTTATTTTTCCACACTTATTATTCGCTTTGAGTTAGATTTTAGTCCTTTTTGCTTGAGGACAATGCAAAAGTCTAAGTTAGGGGGGGTCACAAGTGCGTATTTCTAAAACTTTACAAATTTTCAAAAATGCCCAAAATTTCCAAAAAAATCATAAAATTTTGAAAAATCCAAAAATATTTTTGTTCAAAATAAATAAAAATTGGAATTCAAATTTTTCAAAAATATAATTAAAAGTCGAATTGGAGTCTCAAATTGTAAATATCCGACATACACAAAGCCGAAATTGACCAAAGATGGAAATTGAGCGAAAATTGACGACTTAACGAATAAATGTGGAGATTAACAAACCCGGTGAGATTCGAGCCTATCACATTTTGCGAGATTTTAAATCAATCCGAGTTAATTGTTAACTCAAGGTTCTTTTTAGCGCTTAATAAGTTGTCAAGGATCTCAATTCGTTCATTTTGATCGGTTTTGAAAAATGTGTGCAATATTGCCTTGAAAACCGTGCCAAATTATTCTCTAAATTTAACTTCACCTCGAAACGCATATGGTAACGCAATTGGCATTTTGGACAATGAAGTAGGCCCTCGTTTGTCATCCCAAAAATATTGGCCAGAAAAAGATGCGAAAAATCACCCCATTTGCAACCCAAATTGAGTCGAATGAATTTTTCCTGTCGTTTGACAACCCGAAAAACCCAAAATAGCCGAAATTGTGAAAATTGATAAATTCAGATTTTAAGTCCGAAAAGTGCATATAAAGGGGCAAGAAACAAAATAGTATGCTCAACAAAAATAAAAAAAAAATAAAAAAGAAAAAAAGAAAAGAAAATGAGAAATAGCCCGGAAAATGCACAAATGGACATCACGAATGACTTTTCCAATTCCAACCTTCCATACCTCCTTCATTTTACCCAATACAACCTTCAACCCGAAAAAGTCCTAACCGAGTCCAAATTGCGAAAAATTGATTACCGCGTGGAGAGTTAAGACACCAAAAGATAATATAAGAGGCTAAGTGCGCGAAATAAGGCAATGTTCCTGTTTTTAAAAATCGTAGTCCGTTGAAGAGATCCTTTCGCCATAAAATTTCCGTCTTTCTAATTGCATGCGTGAATTTGCTTCAAGTACATTTACTCTTTATATCACACATGCCGAGAGAATAGCCATAATCCGAGAGGTTCGTTTGAGAGAGTATTCCGTGAAAAATTGAAATCAAAGCGAATTTTCGGATAAGTAACGTAATGATCAATCGGTGGAAATTGGCGGTTATATTTTCGGTTTCGCACACACACACTACGGTTTGAGACTCGTAAATACGACTTAATGATGACTATTTTCTAGAAAAGTTTGAATGGCTCAATTTTTACGTATTTTGAATTTTCTTTGAGTCGAATTTTGTGGGTATATTCACTGCAAAACCTCACGAGACACAACTCGTCCTACTAGGGTAACCTAGAGGTTTAAAGGCTTGTTGCATGCGCTAAATGCAATCGCTTGCCCGCGAAAGAGGTACTCTATCCCAATAAAGTCTTTGATGGATCCTTAACTCATATTCTCATTCTTTTACATTGCTCGGGACGCGCAAAGTTCTAAGTTAGGGGGGTTTGATTGGGCATAAATATTGTATATTTATCTCCCTAATTTCGGTACTTTTGTGAGCCCGAGTGATGTAACATATATGGATTTGATTCACCTTTATGCTACTAATCTTCTTGGCAATCATTCGTGTTTTCTGCTTCTCCTATTGGTTTTACACGTTAATTATGCAAGCAGTGCAAAGGAGGACGCAAGACAATGCTAGAAAAGCTAAGAAAGCAAGTTCAAGGGCAAATTGGTAATTTTGTAGCCAGATCCGGAAGGAGAAGTCAACTGGAAATTTGAAGAGCTCGGAACAACGAGAACACTGGAAGAAACGACACCCAAATCTGAGCTACGGTTGAAAAGTTATGCTCAGTTGAAGTTGAAGAAAAATCCAAGAAAGGAAGAGAAAAGTCAGAAAAATTCTAAGTGTTGAACTCCAGGCCAGCACACATTCGCAAACCCCAACCTGAACCGGTTCGGGGGGGGGGGGGGCGAACCGGTTCGCAGGTACACCCGAACCGGTTCGGGGTACCTGATGCGCGAATTTTGTCTTTTATGCTGATTGGTTCCCAAGTCTCCTATTAGGTTTTAAACTCTCCAATATTGTAGGGAACGTAGGTCACAACTTAGGGGCAGCCATTAGGAGTAGTTTTACTCAGTTTTTGATAAAGAAGAAGAAGGAGAAACACCTAGGAACATCAAGAGATTATATTGCTTCAAGATTTCACTATTTTGGGTTTGCTTTTCACGTTTTAATTCAAGATTCTTGTTATTGTTCTTGCATGCGTATTTTCCGTAGTTGATTCAAATTATTGCTGCATTCATCATATATATTTACATGTTTAAATCTAGTTTTATCATGAATTCATACACATGCAATGTTATTCTTTCATGCTTTAGTCCATTTAACATGTCCGGCTAGGTTTTAAAGGTTGGGATGCATGAACCCAACCTGATGTGTTAGTGCATGTGTATAACGTTAATCCTATGAATTTAATGATTAAATTTTGATCGTATCGGGTAATTTCATAATAATTGTGGATCTTTATATCTCGTTTGCCCTTGGGTACTCGTGATGATTTAGAGCACAATTTGAATGTAATTACCGCGATACCAATTTACTCATCCTCAGATTAGGTATGACGCGGGCTTGAACCTCGTATACATAATGCTTGGGAGTACTAAATTTTGGGTTTGAATTAATCGGATAAATTTATGATTGACGTTGTCACTACACTACACTAGGGTTGGAGGATTGTATTCCCATCCTATTTTCTCATCATTTAAGTTTAGCAATTTCAATTTAATTCTCCATTCCTCATTCAGATAATTTAGTTAGTTGCATATCTCATCATAATTTCATAATTGCATTTAGTTTAATCAATCCCGAAAACGAAAATCAAATATTTTCCTTTCTTTTTAGAGTCATCGTTAAGAGTCCTCCGTCTTATCCCGTCGTCACAACTCCGTTGTCCTTTTTCCCTGAGGATCGATACCTGACTTGTCGGATTATTACTTGAACGATAGGCTTGCACTTGAGCCTAGAGAGTACACACTTTAGAGACACATTCTGAGTCGTGTCATATGCGGTGGAGATAATGATATTGTGTTGTTTGATATTGAAATGGGTTTCAAGGTTTTAAAGAGAGAAATAGATGAATAGGGAATGACGAATGTTTAAAATGAAAATTTTGAACTTTAAAAATGTGGGTACCCTTTGGTGGTAAAAAGAAGGAAGAATTATGTAAGAATCGTGAGAGTAAGTTATTTTATCTTGTGGTTATTAGTAAGTAGTTTTTTGGGTGTCAATAGTAGCACCATTTAGTTAACAATTAATACTAGTATGATGATAAAATATTCTAATAAGCTTCTTTTTCATCCTTTTTACGTATTAAGAATAATAATTGAATATATATATATATATATACACACACACAATTTCTTCTATAGAAGATATTTTAAAAAAATATATGTATATTAAATAGTTTTTTATGAACAACTAAAATTGCTTTTATAATTTTTGATATAAAAAACTATTTTTTAACATTTAAAAATGAATTTTTTATTCAAAACAATTTTTATTTTTCTAAAAACCAAAATTTCAAAATAACTGTTAAAACTTTTCTTGTATTTTATAACATTTTTTATGTTTTTAAAATTGTTAAAAATTTGAAAATACTGTATATAGAAAAAAAATTATTTATTTTTTAAAAGTAGTTTCGTATAAAAAGGAAAACAAACTTTATTAATATCAAAAGTTCTTTCAAATAGTTTTTAATGAAATGGAGTCTAAAAGATTATATACATGCGTTTATATTTATTTGTAACCAATCTTGATGTAAAAGAAATTTTCGAGAATATTTCATCATCGCCGCGGAATTACAATTGCCAAGTAAAAGATATCTTTCTAATTATTTTTCTAAGTGATGATATATTTGTTGAAATTCAAGCGCTTTATTTGTATCCAAGGATCTCCATTTTGAGGAATCTAAATGTACTCGGGGCCGGTTCTGAAGGGAGGCGAGAGAGGCGAGTGCCTCGGGCCCCTAATTTTGATTCATTTCAGGTGTTCCAAAATTTTTATATATGTATATATATTTATAGCGTCAATTTCCAATTGTCCCAAAAATAATTTGTTGAAAATTGACCGGACAAACATTTAAACTTTTCGCAATTCCGAAAAATAAGTCGGCATCTTTTTGGTAAAAGAAAAACCTATAATTTATAAATTGATAAAAAAAATTCTCTTATTAAATATTGGGCCCCCAATTCAAGAGTTTGCCTTACTCCCCTAAAATCTCGGGACCGGCCCTGAATGTACTCCAGAGTATCTGTATCCAATTTCCATAAAGGTCCCACAACAAGCAAGGTTCCTTTACCATTAGAGATGATTACTTTTATTTTTTATTTTTTTGGTTACTAGGAAACGAAAAGAACATGTTATGCAATGCCTCTCCTTGTAGGAACACCCATGGAATCCTCCTCTAACAGATACACAATCCGGTCAGGTGGTACCTCCACGAATTCCCTATGTTGATCTAATCCTTCCTTAGCCATCCAATCAGCTGCGCATTTACCTTCTCTTTTATTTTGGATGAAATGAAATATATTATGAAAGGGACTAACCCAGGAAAATAGACTCGAAAATAAGTCAGGACAAACCGGCAATAAAAACATCACAAACACTACAAACCCAACAACAAAACATCACAAATAGACTAAAAAACAAAATCGGAACAAACCGACTGTCCCAACACATTTAACCCTATAAAGATAAGGGCCAAACACCAAATGGCCTAACTCAGAAAACCAACCCGCCTAACGAATTGATAAGGCCCAAACCAAGACAGCTACAAAGAAAGGTCTTTATATTTCCACAAAAAATATTAGTCTAAAACACCCTTTTCTACAAAACACCACATAAATACCCAATATTTGTACAAAACACAAACACACACGATATCACTTTAACCTTGTCCCATATAAAAACTCAAAAACTTTTAAGCCTTACTTTTTCTATTTCCCTTCTCTCTCTCTCTCTCTAGCTTCTCTCCCAAACCTTTTAACCTTCCAACTTACTTCCATTTTCTCTCAAATGCTACTACTTACCTTCAAGCTTCATTTCTGCTATGTTAGCCCATTAAAACTTACTCCCATTACTATTACGCTATCATTTTGTGTATTAAAACCTATCAAGCAAATTACATATAAAATCTCTATTATAAACTCATTATACCATACAAAATATAACCCTAATTAATCAAACTGGGAATATATTGCATCTGCGCAATTAAAATCTAGCGTTTAACCCATTTGAACAAGTTAGGGTTTACCATTTGAAAAAAAATAATTCTTCTCTACACATACGACCACCCCTCGCCGAAGGTGCCATGCGTATTCGGTCACATCCCACCGTTATTCACCCATATACGATCATATCTCACCGTGTTTTGGTTTTCACGGCCATACACCACCGTGGTTTGATTTTCACGGTCTCTTCTTACTGCATTGTGTTGTTTCCCGGCCATTAAACACCATATATATCAATGTATTTCATATTTCATATATACATGTATTTTTAGCAATGCTATCATCTATAGGACTTTACATATTATTCAACAACAATCCAATTCATATTTTCTTCATATTGAAAATATGTATAGTTATTTTTAATGTATGCATGTATACTTGATTGTGCAAGGTTCGCCATGATGAACGTATCTATGTACACATGTATTTCTAAAAAAATTGTCATTTTTAGGCCTTAACATATTTTTGGGCAGCCATCCATTTTATATTTTCTTCACATTGAAAATATTTATAGTTATTTTTAATGTATGCATGTATACTTGATTGTGCAAGTTTTTACATGATGAATGTATTTATGTATGCATGTATTTACAAATTTTTTTGTCATTTTCAGGCCGTTACATATTATTGGTCAACCATCCATTCTACATTTTCTTCATACTGAAAATATTTATTGTTGTTTGTAATGTATGCATGTATACTTGATTGTGCAAGTTTTTACATGATGACATTTTTATGTATGCATGTATTTTCAAAATTTTTTGTCATTTTTAGGCGGCCCTTACATATTATAATTTGATGTTCATTTGCTAATATAATTTTGTTAATTTCCTATGTAGGTCATATAAATGGGAGGAAGAAAAATATTTACGACAGCATCCGAGCGGAAGAGGAGGTTAGAGGTTGTTAAGGAAGTACGACCACCCGCATCTTGCTCTAGTAATAGTAGTGCCGATAAGACCACTAGCTCTAGTAAAGGATATTCTCCTATGAGGTCATTAGATAAAGTAGTCGACCAACTGGTAGGGGATATATATATTGTTGGTGAGGGTGCTACGTCCCAGTCAATTAAGCAAGTGATTGAGGTGGTGGTAGGTGATTTGCTTGGGGTTAGTGAAGAGGGTGAGGTAAGAGTGGAAGACAAAAAGGATGAAAAATCACGAGAGGATGAAAGAGAGCAGGAAAGAGAGGAAGAGAGGTGGGAGGAAAGAGAACAAGAGAGAGAGGAGGAAAGAGAACAAGAATTAGAGGGTGAAGGAGAGGAATTAGGAGAGGAAGAAGAGGTAGAAGGAGAGAAGAAGAAGGTAGAGGGGTGCACGAATGAGTCTTCTTCATCGAAAGATAAAGTTCAACCGTCCACATCTAAAGCACCCGAGAACAAAACACATAAAAAAAATATGCCACTCGTATTCACAACCACTTGAGGAGTAAACGCCAAATAACCCTGTACTACTGGCAATTTTTCATAACAACATCGGTTATTCTATATGGAACTGAGATGAGGAGAGGGCATAATGAAGTGCGTGTAACACTACAAAAAATTTATTGTGTGGGACATAGAGACGGAGGATGAGTTGTTTATCTACTAAGTGGGACATATAGACGAAGGATGAGTTGTTTATCTATTTGGTGAAGAACTAGGGTTTGTAGGGTCTGAGAAAACACTTCTATCGGTACATAGACTATGTATCGGTGTTCGCATTCAACGAATGATGGAAGCCGGAGATGAATTTATTTCATACATCATTTGGTGATATGACCATCACCCTTAACGATGTGTACCATCTCCCCAAAATCCCAGTAGTTGGTAAATCGGTGTACGATACTACTTTTGGGAAAGTCGAGGAGAAGGCGGCTTATATCGAATGGCTTATGAAATATTTGGGTTGTATCGAGGAGGAGGCTAAGGAGGAGTGCAAGTCTGTCTTTGACGTTCATTTTTAGTGGATGATAAATTTGTGCAAGGGGAGGGTAAAGAAGCTGGGGGAGGGTGTCACAAAGAGACAGATTGAGCAGGTTGCAAGGGGGTACTTGCTTTTCATGGTCAGTTGCTTGTTGTTTCCAGACAAATCGGGGAGCCGAGTCTCAGTGTACTACCTGAAATCTTTGCGAAAAGTCAGTAAATGCAAAGACTATGCTTGGGGCATGGATGTATTGGCCCATTTATATAGGAAGATGGAGATTGCCTCGTGGGTAGACGTTCGGCAGGTGGCCGGATATCTTCCCCTTCTCATGGTACAAATTTTAAATTTAACATGTGCTTTTAATTTTGTTTTGTAATATATAAATTTCCTAATTAATATGTATATTTGACTGCAGGCGTGGATATACGACCACTTCAATTTTTCCAGGAGTGTTAAAAATCTTGAGTTTCAGCATAACGAGTATCGTTTATACAAATTGAGGGCGCAAACGATGCCAGGTGATGCCTTTGCATAGATACTAGAGCGAAGGGAAACCTTAGACTATCTAAAAGCTTTAGACGTAAGTATTATTTGTTTTAAAGTTATGTTTAGGTTGTATGGGATCCATACGATGTAAATAGTGAGGTGCATCCTGCACCAGGTTGGCCAAGTACTAATAGCCTTTAAACTACTAATGCGCCCTTTTATAAGAGGAGAGGGGAAAGACCCATGCCCACTACAAATTAATGTTTGTGTGACACCCCCCCCCCCCTTATTAACCCCGGGTGATCAGTCCTAAATTAAATTAGAATAGACTTCTCAGTTGGTTCATTCTTAGCATCACTGTTGCCTTTTTAATTACTGACCACCTAAGTGAGAAAATTAGACTGGTGACAAGTTCTATATCATTAATTTAATGAAATACTCATGCGGAAACAAATTAATTTAAACAATCACAATTAACTGAAATCAACCATTAACATCTAAATTATTAACCGAATAAACCATCAGCTCAAATCCAACAAAAGTAAAGATAAGTAATAAATCTCAACAAGTCTGACATAAGTACTGAATAAACCGTGAGCGACATGCTCGAATAACTTATATGAAATCTCTAATCTAGAAATGAAAAGAACGAGGTGCCTATCAAACTACCACAACATCCACATATGCTGCAGTAACGGATCCTTGGAATGAGTCAAGCCTGGCGTCCCTGTGGCTGGACACCTAAAAGTTTTTTAAAAGTTTTTATAGCAAGGGTTAGTACCCAAAAGATTTGGAAAAACTTGCAGTAATAAATACGTATGCATGCTCTTCATATTTTAGTTAGTGTCGCACTCCATTGAGGACATTCTCACCCCTCCTCTAATGTGCACTACTAACGCCTTAATTAATTTACCTAGTTATTTATCCCATGACTAGATAACTAATATAGCCCTTTGCAACCACCCTACTCTAACCGAGTATGCCATAATTATGATTTCTAAGTTATTACTAACACTAACTTAATTAATCATTCCCCTTTCTAAATTCATATGACTTTCACACCCATTATAATTATAATACAATTCATGGTATGTATCAATTAACCCGTATATAACTATTTACATTATTATATACGTATAGTCATATTACAACATGCACAAATATGCTAAAATAATAATTAATAATGAACATCCTCCCGAGTAATAACTCACCGGATGTATATCTTTTAAAGTGTTATCCCACTAGGTATATTCACATAACCTAGTTACCTGAAGTCAGAATCGCTCACGAACTTGGTTAATACATAAATATTGGAGGCGCTCATATTCCTTCCCTGAAAGTGAGATGCCCCTCACCCATATAATGGACGCTATGACCTTGGAATATACTCGCCCTACTCCTCAAGCTAGGGGATTCATCTACTACGTTCAACCTCCCCCTATAGCACTAGAGTATATATAATATAGGGCTGTAAATGAATATTCGAAAATCTGCATCCGTCCGATATCCGAATCCGAATTTGTGGATATTTATGCGAAAATATGGAAACGGATACGAATATAGATACTCTTTAAAAATATCCAAGAAAACGGATACGGATACGAATAGTACTAGTATCCGACACGGATAATCCGTATCTGATGCAAAATATCCATTTTATTGGATATCCGTTTTACCAGATATCCGTATCCGTCAAACATATGTTTAAAATATTACTAATAATATTAGTATTAGTATTAGTATTAGTATTACTAATAAAATAATATTAAAAAAAATCTTAATCGTTTATTCGAAAAATACAATAAACACATACTCCACTAAAAAAAACACCCTAAAGTTATTGTTTTATTGAGTATATTATAAAATGTCGTATATTAATATTTTATTGGGTATATTATCATGGAGATACACTAAAGTTACAATACACCTTCTCACACACAACATACACCGACTAAAGAACATATACTACACTAAAAAAAAACTAACTTCGTTTCATTTCTCCTTCGTACAAAACAAGAGAAAATAAATTATCATGGGGTTGTTCGTTAGTTTCCTTAATTATAAATAAATGTAAGAAAGAAACAGAAAAGAATGTAAGAGAGAAACATAGTAGAATGTAAGAGAGAAACATAAAAGTAAAGAGATGGTTTTGATTGTAATGAGAATTGAAGTTAACAATATGTATATTATATACAAAATAAAAATGTATACTTATTAAAATAAAAATATTAGTATGTTTTGAAGACAAAAGGTCCATGAGGTTATCATTCTCAATAAATTTGATTAATCTAAAAGGTGCATATTTATTTCTACAGTCATGAAATGCGACTGTTATTTTCTTTGGATGGCTTTAAGTTGATATGGTTATAAAGTATGGACGACTTTAAGCCATATTATCATTATGGAATGATACTACTATAATTATGGAATCCATAATTGTTGATGTTAGGAGGCAGTAATTTTGTTACATATTTTTTAGATTGGATTGGATTTCATTGGATTGAATATTTTAATTATTATTTTTTGTGATGGCTAAATAATGTAAACGGATACGGATATTATCCGAATCCGAGGTATCCGAGCGGATACGGATATGGATAGTTGTTTTAACTATCTGGGCGGGTATGGATACGGATATGGATAGTACATTCAGATAGCGGATACGGATATGTAAAATATGGTATCCGATCCGTATCCGTCCGTTTACCACCCCTAATTTAATACTAATATCTAGCCACTGATATTAATGTACACATTATATATATATATATATATATATAAATGCCCCAGCTATACCGTGTACTAAGTCCGTAACACAAGCCCCTACAATTTATCCTGGGTTTATGGCCCACTCTCATTATTAATTAATTAATTAAATTACTTTTGGTGTCGCCCCAACCAATATATTCGGACTCGCTCTCGTGGTCCGAAATAAAACTATACGCGAGTCTAAATCCCCGACTCCAAATTATTTCACTTTCACTCTAAATTAATTTAACGCCTTGGTATCGCTCAACCATTATATCCGGACTCGCTCACTCGACCCGTATTTAATTATTTCGAAATATTTCTCCCAATATTTAACCATAGTGTGTCACACATAAATTATGTTCAATCCTAATTATTTTTCCCTCACAATTAATTTGATTATATCTCCTATGTTTATTTCTCATTAAAGAAGGTATGGGAAGAAGTTTTTCATTAAATTCCCCTTATATATATAAACTGGCCAAACTGCCAGAATTCCCCGACCATCGATCGATCGATCCCCAACCATTGATCGATCGATCGAACAGGTCTTCGTCTTCCTCATGTCTCTGTTTCAGCCATGGACGAAAAACTCCAATCTCCAACTTCTTTTACAGTCTAACCCAAGTCTTCTCATCAATAAAATACATCAAGAATCTCATAAGTAACCCCCATAAAGTCCCCAAATCCCATTTAATTTACGTTCTCTACTCTTTATCTAAATTGGGGAAAAACCCGTATCATTCGTTAATCCATCTCAACATCAAATTTTTATCTCAAATCCATTTCTAACTCGTTTGGGTCTACACATCTTACCAAATATATACAAATATAAGATTATACATAAATTTCTACACAAATTCGAAATCACGAGATTGATTTGCAAAAATCCCATTTTTGTATCCCCTAAATCTCAAAATGAATTTCGATTTCTCACATCACATAAATATGAA
The DNA here is from genome assembly GCA_949130495.1 of Sambucus nigra. Taxonomy (NCBI): domain Eukaryota; kingdom Viridiplantae; phylum Streptophyta; class Magnoliopsida; order Dipsacales; family Adoxaceae; genus Sambucus; species Sambucus nigra. The sequence goes on along the minus strand of OX422222.1, from coordinate 91,444,785 downwards.
TCATAATGCGAATTAGATGTTAAAGCAAGTTAACCACTTGCCTTATGATTTCGTAGGGTCTGATTTGAAGTTGGGAATTCCAAGGTTGAAGATGAAATTTTCTCTTTTAGCTCTTTCCTTTGTACAACAAATTGCCTTTAACTGCCTCTTATGGTTTCCTCTCCCACTAAGTGTTTTCTAAACATTAATCAGTCATTCCCCTTTTCCTTATAATTATGTAATTAATCTTAATCCAGTTTTTCCCTAATGGGCCAAGCCCAAGTGACCCAAATGCCCCCGTGTAGGCCCCGCTATGTCTAAAAACATCCCGTGACCCGTTTACTACCCCCGGGTACACTTTTTCGACTATCTCGACCCATCCAGACTCAACTATACACTCTTAATTGGCATCCAAATTAATTTATAAAATCCTTATCTCACACCCAATTTTATTTTTGTAATGGTTATCCGAAGCAGGTATGTGTTCTCAATAAACACTTGCAAATGACATTTGTAATGGTTTTGAACACTAGCAATTTTTTTTCAACGCGTCGATTTACAAGTGTTTCAGCAAATTGCCTATTTTCGTGTAGTTAAACAATTACGTTCGAAAGGGTTAGACTTGTTGGCAAAGAGATTCGTCCTTATCACCTATGAGGAACTAGGTAAGGTTATGTTAATACACATCAAATTAAGGTTTTCATATTTTATTTTAATACAATATTAATTATCAATTTTAGATTTATATACCTTTTAATTGAAAATTTTGACTTGACTCAAAATCCTCAAAAAATTGTCAACTTTAACTCACACGTGACAATTTAGTTTTGTTCCAATAGGTATCATATTTTATTTTACATATATGACTTATTTGTCAAGCACAATTAAATATTTCAGAACACCTAAAAATGTATAAATAAAAAAAAATTCTAAATGTAATTACAAACTAGGGAAAATAATTGACTTTATGATAGATCTACTAAACATGTGTGTGTGTGTGTGAGAGAGTGAGAGAGAGAGAGATGTGTATTGTAAAAAGTTTAGTTAAATCTGGTCCAGAAAGGAAGATTTCACAGTTAGGGTTTTATAAAAAACTAAGGCTTATCTTTAAAACATGTTTGCACATTTTATAACACACAAAACCATAATCACATGAAAACTGAGTATATATCTATGTATATGTCATTTCATCTAAAAGAAATCATGTTTAGAGATTACACCTCAACGCAGATCAATATGTTAAATGAGAGAAGAAAAGTGTAAGTGCTATGAACCTCAGCTGATCTAATCGAGAAAGCCGAGAAAGGTTTTCAAATTACAAAAACCCATAAATCTTTAAAAGGTTTTAAATAAATCCAAAACCTAGAAGGCTCAAGAACACTCAAATACACAAACCCTAAAAAATAGAAAGCTATCTTTCTTCAGAACCCATAAACAAAGTCTAAACACATAAACTCACATATTGATTTGTAGGATAAAGAGGTGTTTAGAAATGGTTTAGAGACAATCTCCCAAAAAATACAATTTATACAACTTTTTAAAGTGATAGAGGTCTGAAAAAATTTCGTCAAAGTTTGGTTTCAATTTGTAAATAATCTCGACGTTTAAAAACTCAACCCGAGCTCTCTATTTATAGAGGTTGAGGAATGCCCTAGGCATAATTGAAATTCCTTAACAAATAAGGGCATTGGGGTAAACAACCAAGGGTTTCAAAGGTTAAGACTGGCAATGAACAAAAGAGAGTTTGACAAGGGAACATGTTACATTAGTCAAGTCACCATGGAGGATAAAAGGGTAAAAATGCCCTCGATAGAGGACATAGACTCGCCCAAGGCTCGCACGTGATCACATCGCATGGGTGAAACCACTCATCCATAATGGTCCAAACAAGGTCACCCAGATCAACAACAAAATGACCTACGAACAATGAAAATGTTGTTGTTTCAATTTCTACTAATTTAATTTAAGAAATGAAATAAATGTTTAATTTTTTTCTTTTTAAATGTTAATTAAGCATTTCAAAATTCCAAAAAATTATAAAAAATAATAAAAGTAATTTTAAAAATCCTAAAAAAATATAAAAATATTGAATGTGTAACATAAAAAATATTTGAGTAAAAAATACATATATAATTCAATAATTCAAAATTCAATTTTGGGTTTTAAAATTAGAAAATTGAGTTCAAAAAATCTTTAAAAATCTCTTTAGGAATATGTTTAGTGCGTGTAATGGTTTAAGTTTATTTAATACCGTTGTTACAAAATTGATCCAATATAAAATCCCTTGAGATTTATAGAGTATATTTCCAATCTCTCCCTTCGGACAATTTTAGGACAAACCAAATTAAGACTAAAAAAGTTAGTATCAAACACGTAAATACATAACTCAACTATACACATAATTCCTAAAAAGAAGACTAAATAACTCAAATAAAAATATGTGTCTTAAAAGGAAGCGTACATAACTCAACTAATAACACATATTCTAAGAGACTAAATACGTACAACAAAAAAAGAAGTTTCACAAAATTTTCCCCAACATAAAAACAAGGAGTCTCAAATTCTCCCCATTTTTGTTACAAAGGGACAGAGGGCAAGGAAGAACTAACAAAGGTTCTAGTACCAAGATATTGTGATAAATATGTATTAACATTTAATCCTAACACATTTAAGATTGGGTAGGCACAAACACTAATAAACACTAAAAGGTTTTCAAAGGATTTTTCGTCTAAAGGTTTTCGAAAAAGATCTGTTAATTGATCATTAGTGTTACGATATTCAATGTTAATTTCCCTTTTCTCAATCAATTATCAAATAAAGAATTCTGGCATTTTCATATCTTTTGTTAGAGAGTGGAAAACAAGATTATTTGAAATACTTATAGGACTTTTATTGTCACATAATATTAGGGCATGTGATTCATTTAAGCCATAATCACTTAACATTTGTTTCATTCATAGAAGTTGAGTACAACAATTGTCAGCAGAAATGTATTCGACTTTTGCTGATGAAAGTGAGCCGCAATTTGTGTTTTTAGGGGATCAGGGAACTAAATTGCATCCTAAGTAAAAATAACCACCTAAGGAGATTTTACTATCATCGGTACAACCTACCCAGTTAGCGTTTGTATATCCAATTATCTTAGAAATTAAAATTAGTGTCAATGGTTTACATGATACCATAATTTATCGTTCCACTCATGTTCTTTATAATGTATTTTATAGCATGTAAGTGGGATTATTTTGGTTGACCTTGATACCTAACACACACACACACAGAGACACACACACACACACACACACGCACATACACACACACACACACACACACATATACATACATGCACGCGCACGTTATTCATTATATCAGGTCAACTTGCACTTAACTAAAGTAGGTTGCTTATCATTGTAGGTATAAAGTGACATGCATCTTTTTACCGTATAAGTATTTTGAAAGTTTATAGATTAACTCATATAAGCTTTAGAAGTCTTAGAAATAGTTAAACAAATGAGTTTAATTAAATAAATAGCATATTTAGAATGAAAAGTATAAATTTTTATCAATTTTTGTGCTACTTGAAGACTTAAGTGTAACACCCCTTACTTCTGAGTAATAAATATTTTAATAATTTGGCTAATTTAAATTACACATGTGACATAATTTATTTAAATGAATTATTATGTGGTTATTAAAATATTATTTGGGAGAGATTATGCCTAATATTAATGCAATATAATTACTAAGTGAGTAGTAAATAATTATTTTACATCATAACAAGTGATAGTTACGTGATGGCAATATATCCCACGCGGGAGTCGAGTGTAGGTTATATGAGGTCGAGATAGGGGATTATGGTAGGGTGACTCAAATGGTGATTTTGAGGTCACGGTTAGTTTCGAAAAGGTCGATATAGTCAAAATAGTGTACCCAGGGGTAGTAATTGGGTCCCGGGGTCTCTTTGGACAGTATAGGGCTCATACGGGGGTGTTCGAGTCATTGGAGCTTGCCCTATCAACCTAATTTCGGGATTAAGATCTTTAAACCTAATTTATGGAATTAGAGGCAACCATAACTCAAATTGAAAACCCTAGAAATTGAGGAAGAGAGAAGGAAGAAAAGAGGGGGAGGGCCTTTTAGAGACCAAATTCAAGGAGGAATTGGGTGTGTTTTATCAGATTCATCGTCTTCTATGTGAAATCAGACCCTACAAACTCTATAAGCAAGTAATTAACTTGATTTAAATTTGAATAGTAGAATTTCATGTTCATATTATAGTATGTGTTGACAAACTTCACATGTTAAATTGGGTTTTTTAGAGATTTAAACATTTTGTGTGAAATTGATATTTAATTAATGCGGAGATACTATCCTATGATGCTGGGATGTAATTTAGAGTCAAAATCCATTAGCTTATGTTGTTGAATTCGGATTTATGAATTGAATTGAATATGGGATTTTATGGAATTGAGAGAAATCCAATTCGTGAACCCTAGAAATTTTAATAAAAATTTGTGATGATTGATGATATATATTTGTGTTAGAACCTCTTTATAAATGTAATAAACATTGAATATTATTTGGTTAAAGGTTTGTATTGAAGTTTTGGACAAGATTTAAAAATGGTGGAAAACAGATTTGGAGAAGGAGACCTCTCGTCAATCAATCGATCGATCAACGACCTCAGAATGCAGACAATTTTGCTTATTTTTAATTAATGGCTTAATTTAATTGGGGTTTATTATAGCATTATTTATTTATAAAAAAATAAAGAGGGGGCCTATTCCCTAGTGGTTTTGGGTGGATATAATTTGAATTAGAAATGTGAGAAGCCTAAATAATAAATTTAGTGAAATAAATTCATAAATGTTTAATGATGGGCCGATTGGGTGAGTCTGGGTATATTAGCAAGTCAAGCTACATTAATTTATTTAATGGATGTGAAATTAAATAAAATATGAGTCGGGATAGAGACTCGAGAATTACGGGCTAGTGCTACGGGAGTTAGGCACGGGACAAGTGTGATTGTATATATATATACTTGTGTGCATTGTCAATATCGTTGTTAGATATTTATGTGAATACATACCCCTCTAGAGCTATCATAGATGTGGATGAATCTCCTAGCTAGTGAATGCAGGGAGAATATAATCCCAAGGTTATATTACCCGGTATTTTTATTTTGTGATTTATTTTCGAGGTGGGACATCTTGCGAATGATTCGGTATCACACTCAGGGAAATATGACCGCCTCTATTACGTTTGTGATTTATTTACCTATTTTAATGTGAGTTAATCGACTAATGATAATCGGGTTAGAGTGAGCATACCTGGGATGATAGCATTTTAGAGACAAGCATCCGATGAGTTATAACTCGGAATGATTGTTACTATACGCGACATGTGCGTGAATGTTGTAGTATGATAGTACATATATAATACGAGTAAATAATTATATACGGGATGAATACACAATGTGTGAATGTATTTCATATATAACTAGTGTGAAGGTTATATGAGTAATTATAGTTGAAATGATTAAATAAGTTAACGAGTAGAACAAATTATAAATTAAAGTAAGGAATACTCGGGTTATGGTAGCGAGATAGAAAGGGTGTACCAAGGCTTGTTAGGTCACGTAGCATAACTAGGGGCGTTAGAAGACAAGCGATATGTGTGCACATAGTTGAGGGGTTAACTATATCTCAAGAGAGTGTGACACCAGTTTAAATACGAAAGGTGTTCGTGCGTATTTAAATTATCGCACTTTAATTACTTGCTAAATATTTTCAAAAGGTTTTCTTGGGCTCTGACATGTGCAAAAATAATTTTAGGTGTCCAGCCATGTGGATGCCCATCTTGAGGACTCTTTCTAAGGAGGCATAGTTGCAGTATTGTGGAGGCTTGGAGGATTTGATTTAGACACTTCAACTTATTCTTTCCTAGTAACGAGTTCCATTTCAGTTTTTCCTTTAAGCGTGTTGTGCCTTCAGACTCTTCAGTACTTTAGTTTATTTATTGGATTTTGTTGAGATTTCATTTTATTTAATTCAGATTGTAGTTGGATTGATTGTTTGGGAACATATGGTTGTTTCGGTCTTATTTACTTATATATTTGTCGTGGACAGTACAGACTATTAATGTGTGTGGATGGTTTAGTTAATTTATTTTAGCTTTATTTCCGCATGTTGTTAAGTTAATAACATGATAAAATTTAACACCGACATATTTTAACATAGGTGGTTAGTAACTTAAGTGGTTTTTGACAGTGATGCTAAGAAAGAACCAAATGTGATTTCTGTTGATTTTGGATAAATGACTAATCACCCGTGATTAAAGTAGGGGGTTTCAAAAATGGTATCAGGGCATCAACTTCTAGGGTCCATGTTATATGTGCGGCATGCTACGATTTGGCATAGCATTCTTTGACATAGATCCCTATTATTAGGACTGTTGGATTCATGATTACGCATTTGAAATTACGTTCTTCTCTTGTTATATTTGTATTGATTGCAAACTCATACAATTCGATCGGTTTTCAGATGCCACCCAAGAGATGATGAGCGACGAGATCAACGACTATGGATAATTTGAGTGAGGCTCAACAGGAGACAGAGGCACCATTTCCATAGCCACCACAGGGGCAACGTTTCCATAGCCACCATAGGGGTCAGTGTCAGTAACAAAGGTGGCAGAGATTGTGGCACAGGCAGTTAATGAAATTATCACTACAATGACTCACCATTTTCGTCAGTCCTAGTAGCCATCGTAGCCAGTGGCACAACTTGTCTAGGCCCACCGGGGGATGTCAGATTGGCAGAGAGTTAGGGAGGTTTTTCAGAAGGGACACCCACTCGAGTTCTAGGGTAGCTCAGACGTGGTTACGGTGTGTCAGTGGAAGAAGGATAGCGACATACATAAGCAAATACTAGCCACTTTTAGTCTTATTGGAGCAGCGTTACAATGGTGGGACTCAGTTAACGCCGTGGAGGAGAAGGACACGATGTCCATTACCAAGTTCTCAGTGCGGTTTAATCGTAAATTCTTTTTGCCAGCAATTGGGACAGAGATGCGAAAGAGGTTTTAAGAGGTGGTTTATGGATATCGATCAGTAGACGATTATGAGGAGGAGTTTACTCATTTGGCTAATTTCGTTCTAAATGAAGTGAATAGTGAAGAAAGGAATAAACTAAAGTTTATGGATGGATTAGTCAGGAGGATCAGAAAACATTTGATTATCAACCCTGCATTGGTGACTTATACAGATGTTGTCAATGCGACACTTTTACAGTGCTAGGATTATCACTTCCATGTTAAGGGAAGTAGAGAGGGGGTGAGCCTAGCTAGCTGGGCAAGGCATGGGGAAGTGATGCTACCGGTACACCATAACAGAAATAAAAATCAGGCAAACATCAAGGGAAGGATTACCGACTAGGGGATTAGGCCAAGAAATTTAGATCCGGGGGTTATCGACCCGAAGAGGTTTTAGCCTCAGCAGCAGCAACAAAACGTTCCTCAAAGCTTCCTGGGCTAAGGGAACAATGGGGGAGGCCAACAGGGCCTAGGCCATCAGGGTTTACAGTAGGGAAATCCTTGATAGGGCCAAAGTCAGGGTGACTTCCAGGAGCATTCTTTTGTATGTGGGAAACCAAGTCACATGAAGAGAGAGTGTACTCAGAGGGGTGGAGGACTATAGAAGCTAGGTGCCTAGCAGGGGAAATAGGAACTGTTAGCATTGCCATCCCTATCACAATAGGACAGTTATTGTACAGATGTGTATATAACATTTGAGATGTAGCCATACAACAGGCTCCATAGGTGCCTTTAGCACTAGAGAGTAAGATTCCTATTCACTGACGGGAGGGTAAGATTTTATTTGATATGGGAGTGTCACACTCTTCCATAGAGACCAGATTTACATGAGCTACTGGTCTATTAGAGACAGTCGGTAGTCTCCTCATATGTGTGGAGTCACTGTTGGGTAGTGGATCGTTTATACACTCGATTTGTAGGGGTGTGGATATTGATGTGGGGAGATAATGTTTAGCCACCGACCTCCTAGTGTTATATATGGAGGGTTACGACGTTATCTTAGGTATGGATTTGTTAGCGAGATATTGAGCGATGGTGGATTATTTTGGGAGGAACATTGTGTTCTCTATCCCAGGGAAAGAGATGTTCATAGTGGCGATGTCTCTTCCTGAGGGATGGTCGAGCACACATCTATACTGCATTGAGAAGGAGACCTCACACGAAGTGGTAGTATCGTTAGACTTAATTCCAATGGTGAGGGAGTTTCAAGATGTATTTCAGGAGATACTTGGGCTTCCTCCTAGTCGAGAAATTGAGTTTATTATTGATCTCGCATCGGGTATGAGGCCTATTGTCTGAGTGCCTTATCGTATCACCCCATCTGATATGCGAGAGTTAAGGTAAAAGATTTAGCAACTCCTTAGGCAGGGTTTCGTTAGACGAAGTATATCACCTTGGGTTGCGCCGATGTTATTCGTCAAGAACATGGATGGATCACTTTGGTTATGTATTGATTGTAGGGAGATGAAAAAGGTCACGATCCGAAATAAGTAACCACTACCTTGGATCGATGATCTGTTCGACCAGCTGTGGGGAGCATCTTACTTCTCCAAGATAGATTTGAGGTCTGGTTATCATCAGTTGCACGACATGGAGGAGGACATCCATAAGACTTCTTTTCTAACGCGATATGGGTCATACGAGTTTAGGGTGATGCCATTTGGGCTCACCAATGCGCCAACAGAGTTTTCATGGATATGATGAACCGGGTTTTCTGAGAGTTCCTTGACTAGTTAGTGATCCTGTTCATCGATGATATTATGGTTTACTCTCACTCTGAAGATGAACATACCAAGCATTTGCAGATGGTTTTGCAGACACTTTGGGATCACGAGTTGTACGCTAACTTTAAGATGCGTGGGTTTTATCTTCGGGAGGTGCCGTTTTAGGGCCACAGTGTGTTTGAGATGGGTATTGCTATTGATCTGAGTATGATATTGACGGTGAAGAAGTGGGGACAGCCTAGGACATCGGTCGAGATTCATAGTTTTCTGGGGCTCACTGGATATTATAATTGGTTCATTAAGAGTTTCTCAAAGATTACGGGTCTGTTGATGAACCTGACGAACAAGGGAGTGCCGTTTGTTTGGGGTGACCTTTATCAGTTTGTTTTTAATGAGCTAAAAGAAAAATTATCCTCAATACCTATACTTGCATTTCATAGGGGAGTAATAGACTACCATGTTTACACAGATGCATCCTTATAGGGACTTGGGGTGTACTATAGTAGGAGGAGAAGGCTATAGCATATGTTTCTCACAAGATTAAGGCACATGAGAGGAATTAACCCATGCATGACTTGGAACTAGCAGCAGTTGTGTTTGCCTTGAGGATCTGGAAACACTATCGTTTAGGGGAGTAGTTTACCTTATTCATGGACCATAAATTGCTTCAATATCTGTTCATGCAGAAGGATATGAACATGAGGAAAAGGAGGTGGTTGGAGTTCATGAAGGATTACTAGTTTGATATTCAATATCATCGTGGGAAGGCTAACGTGATGGCAGATGCATTGAGCCTAGGGCTTGGTGGGGACATGTGACACCCCGCCTAATTAAACCTTGGGTTATCAAGCCTTAATTTAATTTAAATAGGTTTCTTAACTGGTTCATTCTTAGCATCACTACCGAACGCTTTTTAATTTACTAACCACCTAAATGAAATTAAACGAGTGCCACATTTTATCTTCCTTAAGCAGAAAATTAAACCATAAAACACATTAATAATTCTAGTAATAAATAAGCAGTTTGTATAAATACTCTGAAAGCAGGTAAAGTCTTGCCGAAAACCACGGCCAATAAAAGACAACTACAAATCCATGACTAGAATAAACTGTAACAGTAAAGGTAGGACAACATGTCCCAACTAAGAATATTAAAACTGAGATCCTGCACTAGAACTGAAAAAGAGGAAGCGTCTAAATAATCCCTGCAACATCCACACTTGCTGCAGCTCCCAACTCCCTGGAATGAAATCATGTTGGGTGTCCTTGTGGATGGGCACCTAAAAGGTTTTTAAAAATTTTACATAGCAAGAGTTAGTACTCAAAACATTTGAAAATATTTTGCAAGCAGTTACCACAATTAAGTTATTGATTACACATATTAAGGTTTCGCACACTCCCTTGAACTTCCTCACCTCACTTCTATAGTATGTAACTATTGAGGATACTTAGTCTACCTAGTTATACTACCCATAAACATAGGTAACTTATTTACTGTTCATTGTCCTTATTCTTGTAATAATTACATCACGCTATAAATTATTACTAAGATATTTACAATTCATTTCATTGTCTACTATTCTAAATCAGTAGATTATACACATAGAATACATTTTATCCCAGAATAATGTATTTAATATCAGTTATCACTAACATATCCTTTTATTACACATAAAGGACTCTTGGTTCGGAATGACTCATCGACCCCAAGTAAAAGTTGGATCGGAATGATCCATCGACCCCAAATATTTAAAAATATAAATATATACACATATTCTTGTTCGGGACTCTTTCTTCGCGACACCAGTTAAAAGTTTGGTTCGACATTTTTCATCGACCCCAAACATATAATAATTTTATGTTAGTTCGAAATGTCACATCGACCCTAACATAATTAAATTTAGGTAAAATTCTTTTAATCCAAACTTTTTATATAATTTAGTAGGTACACACCCGACCTATCAAATCATGCCCGTACGTAATATATTTTACTTATATTCACTGTACTCATTAATTTACAATTTATCTCACTATTGTAATCATTCGAGTATTCACGCAACTCTAAGGGTCCTAGTTACCCCTCCCTTAATTCAGTAGTTAAGTTAACTTTAACCTACTGGTATTATCCCGGAACTTTCTCTCACTCTTTTCGTAGTTAAATTCTCGAAATCCCAACGCACGGCTATCGATCATTTTCCTGCCAGTCCATTTCTCCAAAATTACCACCTAATCATTTATGAAGAAATCTAATGGTACTCCTACTGGTATTTATGAAGTCTCCTCATAGGTAAAATCTTATCGCTAAGGTTCCCATCGAGCGACGGTACATAAAGGAAATTTTCACAAAAAATTTCTAAAGTCTAGCCAGGGTCGATCGATCGATGGGATATGGTCGATCGATCGACTGCTCGATCGATCGACATTCAAGGGTCGATCGATCGATCAAGCAGTGACATACCCAGTTCATCTTCTTCCTACGGGTTTCACCATTTTTATCTCTCTATCTTTCATGATAATCCACCATATTTGCAACCAACAATTTCTAATCATTCCTACATGTTCTGGGATGATTACTAACGATTAAAAATAACAAAGTCATTATAAATCTTGGCCAAATCAACTAAAAATATCTCTAATATTCAAGAACCCTAAAAATGCGTTCTTTATATCTTTCATCCAAATTCCAGATTTTCAGTTCGAATTAATCATCTAGTTTTCTATGATATCAACATACTTGGAAATCCAAAAACGTCCTACATGCGATCCTTATCAATCATGGATCATAATCAATTGTTTTATTCCCAAGAATATCATAAAAATCATGTTCTTCCTAAAGCTTAATTATGGGTATTATAACTGAATTATTTTGTAAATAACCACTTGCCTTATGATTCGTAGGGTCTGATTTCGTGGTTGTTGATGATGGTTGATGATTTTGTTCCTTCAATCCTTCTTCTCAACGGATTGGTGGTGAAATCTCCATAGAATTTCCTTTCCTTCCTTCTTTTGTCTTAGGAATTTGCTTCTCTCTCTTCTCTAATGGCTTTGGTGTATTTTATTTCTTTCTAACCCTAGCCTCAAACTCATATAATCTGATTTAGGGTTACAAATTCGTTGGTCTACTTATCCATAAATGTAAAGAGACCAAAATGCCCTCGAATGGTCCCAGTTTAGCCCGAAAGTGACCCGACAATGAACTAGTACCCCCGGGTACACTATTTTGACTAATTTGACCCTTTCAGAATCATCCGTGGACTCTAAATTATCGTTTGAGTCTCCTTAAATATTTTTCTAATCTCATCTACCATTTTTGTCTATGCGTGACACTCGGTTGAAATAACTCAGGTACGTCTATATAATCACTAGACCATACTTCACAACATTCAAAATTTACTACTCACGTTTAGTAAATTTTTATATCATCATCTTAATCTTTATTAATCATTATTTCACATTAAATTACTCTTCTCACGTAATTTAAATAAAACGTCTTTTATCGCATTAAATTACTCTACTCACGTAATTTAAATAAAACATATCACATTAAATTACTCTACTCGCGTAATTTAAATAAAAAGTAATTAAGTAGAATTTCGGAGTATTACATACTTCCCCTCTTACAAAAGGAATTTCGTCCTCGAAATTAGAAAATACCTGTTATGAATAATTCTGGATATTGTTTTCGCATATCCTCCTCTCGTTCCCAAGTAGACTCATCCATATTGTGATGTCCCCACTGTACTCGTACTAAGGGTACCACCTTGGATCTTAGTTTGCGCTCACTATAATCCAGGATATCCACGAGTCTTTCTTCATACGAGACATCTGGCTACAAATCGATCTCCTCTAGTGGAATGTGCCAGAAGGCTCTCTCGCTCCCCTTATATTTCTTCAACGATGCCACATGGAATACATCGTGTATTCGCTGAAGATGCTCAGGGAGTCCCAATCTGTAAGCTACCGGTCCCACCCTCTCAATGATGGGAAACGGCCCCACATATCTCGGTGCTAATTTCCCCTTTTTGTCGAACCTCGTAATTCCTTTCATAGGAGATACCCGAATTAACACCTGGTCGCCCACATCTAGTTCCACGTGTCTCCTACCGGCGTCAGCATAACTCTTCTGCCTATCCTGGGCTATTCGAATACGTCCTCGAATCAACTCTATTTTGGAGGAATTCTCCTGTATCATCTCTGGCCCCAATAGCTTGTTATCCCCCACTTCTAACCAACAGGCGGGTGAGCGACAAGGCCTCCCGTAAAGCGCCTCGAATGGAGCCATGCCAATAGTGAATTGGTAAGAGTTATTATATGCAAACTCCACCAAAGGAAGGTATGGCTCCCAACCTCCCCCAAAATCTAGAATACACATCCTTAGCATGTCCTCTAACATCTAGTTTACCCTCTCCGTCTGACCGTCCGTCTGTGGGTGATACGCCGTACTCAACCGTAAGTCGATGCCCATGGCCTCCTGAAAGCTCTACCAGAAATGTGACACAAATATCTTATCTCGGTCCGACACAATATTAATAGGAATTCCGTGCAGCTTAACAATCTCTGAAATGAATAGCTGCGCGTACCGCATAGTATCATAATCCGTACGAACCGGTAAGAAATGGGCTACCTTAGTCAAATGATCCACTATCACCCATATGGAATCGTGACCCTTCTGTGAGGTTGGTAACCCAGTAATAAAATCCATTGAGATACTCTCCCACTTCCACACGGGAATCTCTAGTGGTTGTAGCATCCCTGAAGGTCTCTGATGGTCAACTTTTACGAGCTGGCATGTAAAACACCTTGAGACAAATTCTGCAATATCTTGTTTCATACCTGACCACCAATATAATCGTCGCATATCCTGGAACATTTTGTCCCCACCTGGATGTACCGAGAATTTTGACCCGTGTGACTCTGTCATAACGGCAGGCCTCAAATCATCATCTTCGGGTACTATCAGCCTACCATTGAACCGTAGTCCACCCTCTAAACTGATGGAGTAGGACTATTCCCCCTTGGCCAGTAACTGTCGTACTTTGCCCTGACAAAATGGGTCTTATGCCTGTGCCCTCACTACCCGCATAACACTCTCGGGAGTGATAGCTAAAACTGCCATGCATGCTCTCGCCATTTCATCCTCGTTTCGAAGTTCACTCCACTTCACCTTCTAAATTTCTGCTAACTCCCCGGTAGGTCTTCTGCTTAACGCATCTGCCACCACGTTAGCCTTACCAGGATGATTTTGTATATCAAATTGGTAGACCTTCACAAATTCAAGCCACCTTCTTTGCCTCATATTCAGGTCCTTCTGAGTGAACAGATACTGCAATGACTTATGATCCGTGAATAAAGTGAACTGCTCGCCCAGAAGATAGTGCCTCCATATTCTCAATGCAAAAATGACCGCTGCCAACTCGAGGTCATGGGTGGGGTAATTCTTCTCATGTGTCTTAAGCTTTCGGGACGCATAAGCTATGCCCTTCTCCTCCTGTTGTAACACACCCCCAAGTCCTTGTAAGGACGCATCAGTATAGACTCGGTACTCCACTCCGCTCCTAGGCAAGGCAAGAACGGGGGCTGATGTCAACTTGTCCTTTAATTCATCAAATGCTAACTGACAGCTGTCACTCCATATGAAGGGAACTCCCTTCTGAGTAAAATTAGTCAACGGTCCGACAATTTTTGAGAATCCCTTGATGAAGCAACGATAATAACCGATCAATCCCAAGAAATTGTGAATTTCAGTCGGTGTCGTGGGCTGTCCCCACTCCCTTACCGCCGATACCTTACTCGGGTCAACAACAATGCCTCTTCTAGATACGATGTGGCCTAGGAACTGAACCTCCCGAAGCCAAAATCCACACTTCTCAAATTTGGCGTACAACTGATGGTCCCGCAATGCCTGTAGAACCATTCGTAAGTGTTCAGCGTGTTCCTCCTCCGTGCGAGAGTAAATTAGAATGTCGTCTATGAATACAATCACAAACTGATCCAAAAACTCCCTGAATACCCTATTCATGAGATCCATGATTACTACCGGCGCATTAGTTAGCCCAAAAGGCATCACTCTGAACTCGTATGACCCGTACCGCGACAGCAAAGCGATCTTAGGTACATCCTCTTCACGAATGCGCAATTGGTGGTAACCCGACCTCAAATCGATCTTTGAGAAGTATGCAGCCCCTCTCAATTGATCAAACAAGTCGTCAATCCTCGGTAACGGATACTTATTATGTATCGTCACTTTGTTCAGCTCTCTGTAATCTACACACAGACGAAGTGAACCATCCCTTTTCTTTAAAAACAACACCGGCGCACCCCATGGCAATGTACTCCGTCGAATGAAACCCTGTCCTAATAGTTGCTGAATCTGTTCTCTCTGTTCCCGCATCTTCGAAGGAGCCATGCGATACGGTGCTCTGGCAATCGGTCTCGTCCCCGGTGCTAGGTCAATAACGAACTCTATCTCTCTACTAGGTTGTAACCCTGGTATCTCCTGAAAGACATCCTCAAAATCCCTCGCAACTGGGATTGAGTCCAGAGAAACGACAACCCCATGTGAGGTCTCCTCCTCAATATAATATAAATGAGTTCGCGATCCTCCCTCGGGAAGTGGCATTGCCACAAGGAACATCTCTTGTCCCTAGATGGAGAACACGATGGTCCTCTCATAACAATCTACCATTGCCCTATTATGTTCCAACCAATCCATGCCTAGGATGACGTCATATCCCTCCATATCCATCACTAGGAGGTCCGTCGCTAGACTCAATCTCCCGACCATAATGTCCACACCCTTACAAATCGAGTGTATAAGGGACCCACTACCCATCGGTGACTCCACACACATAAGATGAGTGTCTGCTATCGCTAATAGGCCGACTGCCCGTGCAAATCTAGTGGAAATAAATGAATGCGTTGCCCCCGTGTCAAACAAAATACTCCCCTCAAGCCCATGAATAGGAAACATACCCGCAACTGCTGGCGGTGCTGGAGGTGCCAGCTGAAATGGAATATCACGGATGTTGAACACACGTCCGTACTGCATCTGCCCTGGTTGTGGGGCCTGTACTGCTGCTGGGGCTAATGGAGCCTGCTGACCCTATTGGGCACCCTGTTGTTGTGCCCTGTCTGGCTGTGGACAATTTCTGCTCTTGTGACCCTGCTGGCCATAAGTGAAACACTGGCCCAAAAACTGTCTCTGCCCTTGGCCCTGTTGGCCCTGACGTTGGACCTATTGACCTTGGCCTTGTTGTCCCCCATTTTGACTACCTTGGCCCTGTCGGCCCTGAGGGACTGGTTGCTGGGGACCCTGCTGGCCCTACCGGTCAAAGCGATGCCTCCCGTGCTTAAACTTCTTGGTAGAGTTCCCCTGTCGGGAATCCTGCCCTATCTGGCCCACTGTTTGCAGCTGTGATGCGCTGATGCCACTACCCCCATCCACCTTGACCGGTTGGCTAGGCTCACCCCTTTTATTTCCCCTCGCATGAAAACGGTGATCCTGACAGTGTAGTAGATCATCATTGAAGACATCTGTGTATGTTACCAACGTCGGATTACCAATCAAATGCTGTCTGATTCTCCAGGTTAGGCCCTCCATAAATTTGGACTTCTTCCTCTCCTCATTGCTCACCTCGTTTGGCAAAAAATTGGCCAAGCGGGTAAACTCCTCCTCGTAGTCAGCAACTGAGCGATCACCCTGAACCATTGCGCTGAATTTCTTCCTCATCTCTGACTCCACTGCTGGAGGGAAATAATTGCGGTCAAACCGCACCCAAAACTTAGAAATAGTCAAAGTGTCCCTTTCCTCGGTGGTGGTAACTGACTCCCACCACTGTAGGGCCGCTCCTGACAGACGAAAAGTGGCTAGCATCTGTTCCTGTACCTCGGTGCACTCTAGCATGCGCAAGTGGCGCTGGATATTTTTCTTCCAGTTGCACGCTTCCACTACATCGGTACTGCCCTGAAACTCGGGTGGGTGTCCTTTCTGAAATGTCTCCCTGACTCGCTGCCAAGTAGATGGTCCTGCTGGAACTGGAACTATCGATGCCACAGGAGGAGGTACTTGGGGCTGAGGAAAGTGGGCTGCCATGGCCCTCATAGCTGTCTCGACTGCCTGAGCCACTATCACTGCAACCTGAGTAGTGGAGATTAACTCGGGTGGGGGTGGTGGTATCGGTACCTGTGGCTCCTGATGAGCCTCCCTCACCTCCTCTCTGGCTTCAGCCCTCTCTGCTCTCTGTCTCCTTGGTGGCATCTGAAATAAGATTCAAATTGTATAAGTACACAGTTTATACAAAATTTAAGAGCAGAAGTACGATAACGCAACAGTGGAAATTTTGAATCAACAATCCTAATAGTAGGGCTTTAATACAACCAAACGTTACGCTGAATCGTAGTAAGCCCTATAGATCCTATGGACACTAGAACCTAATGCTCTGATACCATCTGTGACACCCCGCCAAATTAAACCTTGGGTAATCAAGCCTTAATTTAATTTAAACAGGTTTCTTAAATGGTTCATTCTTAGCATCACTGCCGAACGCTTTTTAATTTACTAACCACCTAAATGAAATTAAACGAGTTCCAAATTTTATCTTCCTTAAGCAGAAAATTAAACCATACAAACACATTACAAATTCTAGTAATAAATAATCAGTTTGTATAAATACTCTGAAAGCAGGTAAAGTCTTGCCGAAAACCACGGCTAATAAAAGACAACTACAAATCCATAACTAGAATAAACTGTAACAGTAAAGGTAGAACAACATGTCCCAACTAAGAATATTAAAACTAAGATTCTGCACTAGAACTGAAAAAGAGGAAGCGTCTAAACAATCCCTGCAACATCCACACTTGCTGCAGCTCCCAACTCCCTGGAATGAAATCATGTTGGGTGTCCTTGTGGCTGGGCACCTAAAAGGTTTTTAAAAATTTTACATAGCAAGAGTTAGTACTCAAAACATTTGAAAACATTTTGCAAGCAGTTATCACAATTAAGTTATTGATTACACATATTAAGGTTTCGCACACTCCCTTGAACTTCCTCACCTCTCTTCTATAGTATGTAACTATTGAGGATACTTAGTCTACCTAGTTATACTACCCATAAACGTAGGTAAATTATTTACTGTTCGTTGTCCTTATTCTTCTAATAATTACATCACACTATAAATTATTACTAAGATATTTACAATTCATTTCATTGTCTACTATTCTAAATCAGTAGATTATACACATAGAATACATTTTATCCCACAATAATGTATTTCATATCAGTTATCACTAACATATCCTTTTATTACACATAAAGGACTCTTGGTTCGGAATGATTCATCGACCCCAAGTAAAAGTTGGTTCGGAATGATCCATCGACCCCAACTATTTAAAAATATAAATATATACACATATTCTGGTTCGGGACTCTTTCATCGCGACACCAGTTAAAAGTTTGGTTCTGCATTTTTCATCGACCCCAAACATATAATAATTTTATGTTAGTTCGGAATGTCACATCGACCCTAACATAATTAAATTTAGGTAAAATTCTCTTAACCCAAATTTTTTATATAATTTAGTAGGTACACACCCGACCTATCAAATCATGCCCGTACGTAATATATTTGACTTATATTCACTGTACTCATTAATTTACAATTTATCTCACTATTGTAATCATTCGAGTATTCACGCAACTCTAAGGGTCCTAGTTACCCCTCCCTTAATTCAGTAGTTAAGTTAACTTTAACCTACTGGTATTATCACGGAACTTTCTCTCACTCTTTCCGTAGTTAAATTCTCGAAATCCCAACGCACGGCTATCGATTGTTTTCCCGTCAGTCAATTTCTCCAAAATTACCACCTAATCATTTATGAAGAAATCTAATGGTACGCATACTGGTATTTATGAAGTCTCCTCATAGGTAAAATATTATAGCTAAGGTTCCCATCGAGCGACGTTACATAAAGGAAATTTTCACAAATTTTTTTTCAAGTCCAGCCAGGGTCGATCGATCGATGGGATATGGTCGATTGATCGACTGCTCGATCGATCGACATTCAAGGGTCGATCGATCGATCAAGCAGTGACAGACCCAGTTCATCTTCTTCCTACGGGTTTCACCATTTTATCTCTCTATCTTTCATGATAATCCACCATATTTGCAACCAACAATTTCTAATCATTCCTACATGTTCTGGGATGATTACTAACGATTTAAAACAACAAAGTCATTATAAATCTTGGCCAAATCAACTAAAAATCTCTCTAATATTCAAGAACCCTAAAAATGCATTCTTTATATCTTTCATCCAAATTCCAAATTTTTAGTTCGAATTAATCATCTAGTTTCTATGATATCAACATACTTGGAAATCCAAAAATGTCCTACATGCGATCCTTATCAATCATGGATCATAATCAATTGTTTTATTCCCAAGAATATCATAAAAATCATGTTCTTCCTAAAGCTTAATTATGGGTATTATAACTCAATTATTTTATAAATAACCACTTGCCTTATGATTCGTAGGGTCTGATTTCGTGGTTGTTGATGATGGTTGATGATTTTGTTCCTTCAATCCTTCTTCTCAACGGATTGGTGGTGAAATCTCCTTAGAATTTCCTTTACTTCCTTCTTTTGCCTTAGGAATTTGCTTCTCTCTCTTCTCTAATGGCTATGGTGTATTTTATTTATTTCTAACCCTAGCCTCAAACTCATATAATCTGATTTAGGGTTACAAATTCGTTGGTCTACTTATCCATAAATGTAAAGAGACCAAAATTCCCTCGAATGGTCCCGTTTTAGCCCGAAAGTGACCCGACAATGAACTAGTACCCCCGGGTACACTATTTTGACTAATTTGACCCTTTCGGAATCATCTGTGGACTCTAAAGTATCGTTTGAGTCTCCTAAAATATTTTTCTAATCTAATCTACCATTTTTGCCTACGCGTGACACTCGGTTGAAATAACTCAGGTACGTCTATATAATCACTAGATCGTACTTAACGACATTCAAAATTTACTACTCACGTTTAATAAATTTTTATATCATCATCTTAATCTTTATTAATCATTATTTTACATTAAATTACTCTTCTCACGTAATTTAAATAAAACGTCTTTTATCGCATTAAATTACTCTACTCACGTAATTTAAATAAAACATATCACATTAAATTACTCTACTCGCGTAATTTAAATAAAAAGCAATTAAGCAGAATTTCGGGGTATTACAGGACATAACAAAGGGTTGGAAGGTGAAGTGAAGAGAGCTTCGTCGTGATATTGAGATTTCCAGGGCTTGTACGTCCGTATTAGCTGTCACACTTGATATTTTTATGTGGGTGGTGAAAGCACAGGCACGAGATCAGTATTTCCAAGACAAAGTTTGTTAGTTGTTAACCTATGGGCCAGATTCTTATCCTATTAGTTCAGAGGGACGCTTACATTTTAATAGGAGACTCGTGGTCCTCAAGGATGAGGTTTTAAGACATGCAGTGATGTTAGAGTCATATATCCAAGTTTGCGATACATCCCGATGGGGATAAAATGTACCAACATATGCGCAGGTAGTATTAGTGGTTGAGGATGAAGCGAGACATAGCGGAGTTTGTCTCAAAGTGTGCTACCTGCTAACTAGTGAAGATAGACCACCGGAGATCGACTAGGATAATGAATCCACTTAAGATTCTAGTGTGGAAGTGGGAGAACATCTCCATTGATTTCATTAACGGGTTATGATTATCCTAGCGAGGTCACAATTCCATTTGGGTGATAGTGGATCGATTTACTATGGTGGCCCACTTTCTATCTGTTTGCATGGATTTTAAGACAAGGTAGTATGGACAGTTGTTCATTGTTGAGATTCTATAGCTACAAAGGGTTTCGATTAATATTGTGTCTGATCAGAACAAGATCGGTGTGTCCCATTTCTGACAGAGCTTTTAGGAGGCCACAGGCATGAATTTACAGTTAAGTACAGCGTATCACCCATGGACTGATGGGAAGACAGAGAGAGTTAATCAGATTCTAGAGGATATGTTGAGGATTTTCATACTTGACTTCATTAGAGGATAGGAGAAATATCTCCGATTGGTAGATTTTACGTATAATAACTCCTAACAATTCACTATCGGCATGGAACCATTTAAGACACTATATGGAGAGCATTGTCGTTCACCCGCTTGCTTGTTAGAGGTGGGGGACAATAAGTTATTAGGGGCAAAGATAATTCACGACAACACTGCTAAGATTATGCTGATTCGAGGGCATATCGGGATAGCTCGGGACAGGTAGAAGAGCTACAATGACGTAGATATGAGGCATATAAAGTTAGAGGTTGGTGACCAGGTTTTGTTGCAAGTGTCTCCTATAAAGGGGGTTATGAGGTTCAGCAAGAAGGGAAAGCTAATGCCAAGATTTATGGGATTGTTTTCGATTATAAAGAGTGTGGGACTAGTGGCATATAAGCTAGGACTATAGGAGCACTTACAGTGGATTTTCACGTGTCATCGCTGAAGAGGTACCATAGGAGCGAGAGGTATTTTTGTCACGTTCCATTATAAAGATAGACTTATAGCAAGATATCTCGTACGATGAGAGATCGATGGTGATACTTGATCGTAGTGAGAGTAAGTTGAGGTCTTAACTGGTAACCTTTGTTTATGTTCAGTGGATGCACCACAATGTTAACGAGTTAATGTGGGAGCGAAAGGATGAGATGCATGAGAAGTATCTAGAGTTAATCACCGCATGCACGTCCCAATTTCGAGGGAGAAATTCCTTTACAAGGGGGGAAGTATTTAACACCCCGTATTTTCGAGTAATAAATATTCAATTAATTTAGTTAATTTAAATTACACATGTGATGTAATTTATTTGAATGAATTATTATTTAAAGTATTCATCCGGAGAGATAATGATTAATATTTATACAATATAATTACTAAGTAAATACTAAAAAAATATTTTATGTCATGGAGAGTGATTGTGATGGGCTGGTACTATATCTCACCCGGGAGTCGAGTGTAGACTATAATGTAACACCCCGCTAAATTATGGCGTCGGCCGCCACCAAAATTAAGCCGGACATTAGTAAATTAAATATCACCCTTAGCATGCGATAGATATGAGACATGTTAAATTGTAATCCACAAGATATATATTTTAAATCAATCCCAAATATTAAGAACATCCAACTCATTTATCACCAAAGTGCGATATAAAGTCCGTCACATGCAATCTCCAAATATCTCAATTATTACAATAAATCAAACCCAATTGAAATCTTAAGACAACTTTGGAACTTAAAGGCCCAAATATAGTTTCACAATAAATACGACGGAATAGGAGAAGAAACAAACAACTAAAACAATAATATAGCTCCAATTGCACTTTCGAAAGATCTCCAATAATTCCTATGCAGCTACTCCACTTAAATCCATGAAAATATTAGTCAACGCATGTGTCAGAGCCAAGGCCATGATCATGAATCCCGGCTACTCCTTTCAATTAGGGTCCTTGAACCCAGAAAATAGTGCTATACATATCAACCAAAACAATAGAATCTTTTGATTAAAAGAAAGTCTATAATCATCACCAGTAAATTTCTAAGTACATGCAAGGTTTAAAAGTGCCACACCAATATTATTCTAAGTTTACCCCAAGTCCCACGATGTTAATGTGTTTGAATTAACCAGAATTTTTTATTCTCACTTTGTTATTAGGTATAGCGGTCTTCCCGTCGTGGGTGGTTTTCCCACAAAAAATCATTATTATAGCGGTCCTCCCGCTACGAGTGATTTCTCCACCAAAATTTTAACGGTCCTCCCTTCATGGGTGATTTACACCAAAATACACATCCCCTTGTCAAGTCCGTCGTCTGATCCATTTTTATCCTACGATCCTCACGATATGACAAGGTTCCACACATGACACGACATAAAGCACCCTCCGACCTGGTTAAACTGTCGGTCTAGACACATTATGTCGCTAATGAATTTTAATATCCATTTTAGTCTTGCAGTATTAATTTTCCAAAATTACTCATACTCAGTATTCACATAAATTTCCCCCACCCTTAAAAGCGACGTAAAAATTCTCAAAATACCCCTTAGTCCCAACTAAAGGTTCCCAATACACAATTTCGTCCAATCTTTAATAAAGGATAGTTATAACAATTTCACTTCAACTAGATATCAATCCAAGGTTATCTCAACAACGGTAAATAGAGAGAATTTTCCCCCACCCCAATTTATATAGCCTGTATAGACTCATACTAACTAGTCCCATACCTAATTAGCATAAATCGCAACTAAAGCCCACTTACTAGTCCCATACCTAACAAGTGTACTATAACAAGTGGTAAAAACCAATTATCTACAATACCAACGTTCCCGAGATATTATAATATTTCATAAGTGACACAATCAACAATTTATAATAATATTCTCAACAACACTAAATTCCCAAATAAATGATTATTAATCTAAATAGGGGGAATCAAGAACACATAATTATTGCGATTTTCCGAATCATTATTACTTGCAAGTTTCATATTAGCTATTATTTTTCTAGCACAAGTAATTTGATTAATTTAGGAATTGTTACATAAAACATCCAAATTAAATTTTTAAGGGATCCTCTACATGTGTATATGCCCATAATATAACCAACTACGTAAATACAATCTAAATAACAACAAAGTTATAATTATTTGTTATCATTAATAATTTATAACAAAACAGTCGCGAAATTAATTTCTTAAAAATTTTATGTTCTTAATTTATTTTAGAACACATGAGTTTAATGGAGGCTACAATCAAGACACATAAACACTAAAGGAAAAGAATAGGATAAACATGCCTGATTTTTATATGGAGAAATTGATGAGAGATTCAAGTTCTCCTTGAAAAATTGATCGAAAACCCCTCTTGAACCACCTTGAAATATTTATGTTTAGGCCCTCAAAATTGAGCTTGAAAATCTGTTTTAATGGAGGTTAAGGTTTGAAGGTAGAAGATGCTGGAAATGTTAAAGGTTGGCTGCTCAAAGTTTAGGGAGGAATGGGTCTTAAAAACCTAACCCCGAAATCATGTATTTATATAACTTTAAGGGTTTTAAATAAAATAGAAATTCGTCAAAATGGCGAGCTGCTAAGCAAAAATTCTGGGAGGGTCAATCGATTGACAAAAAGGGTCGATCAATCGATCATACAGTATATCTAACAGTTTCCCCTAAAAATTCCATAAGGCAAAATATTAAAAATTCGTTTTAAATCCGATTTCAATTCCGCTTGAAGTTCTATTCTTCTAAAATCATAACCAACATATTTTACCAATAAAATTTATGAAATTCAAAAATTTATTTTTTTCGAATATTCCAATTTTATTTCAAAATACCCATTTAAAAATTTGGGTTGTTACATACTTCCCCACTAACAAGAAATTTCATCCTCGAAATTTGACGAAAACCCAAAAGCATAAACAAAATAAGGCTCACATATACCTACCCGTAATGTGTCAAAAATTGGAAGCCCATACGCCCAATCCTAGTTAGACAAAATCCCATGGTAAAAAATATAGTGCATATCACCTATATAATTATACATAACTATGAAAATAATGGCGTACCACACGCTCTCATGAATCATCACCAAATTAAATCCCCAAGTCCTCAAATTTTTTCATATTACAAAAATCGATACTTACAATAACCAACAATTGCACTAGCAATATCCAAAATAACTCTCATCTTCCAAATCACCTATAAAGATATTCGCCTAGAGATTACAAATTTTAACCTCAATTATCACAATCTACACAAAACTCCAAGTCATTCTAATGCTAACACATCATTCTCATCGACATTCCTATTTCCACACTTCGCTAACACGTATGCTAGGATCACTATCTTAGAAAGTACGAATCAACAAAGGGAATCAAAAATAGGTAATGCGGAAGCTAAATGGAATCATAACCTACGAGACCTAAGACCATGCTCTGATACCATCTATAACACCCCACTAAATTCTGGCGTCGGCCGCCACCAAAATTAAACCGGGCATTAGTAAATTAAATATCATCCTTAGCACGCGACATATATGAGACATGTTAAATTTTAATCCACAAGATAAATATTTTAAATCAATCCCAAATATTCAGAACACCCAACTCATTTATCACCAAAGTGAGATATAAAGTCCGTCATATGCAATCTCTGAATATCTCAATTATTACAATAAATTAAACCCAACTGAAATCTTAAGACAACTTTGGAACCGAAAGGCCCAAATAAAAACCCAAATATAGTCTAACAATTAATACGACGGAATAAGAGAAGAAACAAACAACTAAAACAATAATATAGCTCCAATTGCACTTCGAAAGATCTCCAATAATTCCTATGCAGCTACTCCAATTAAATCCCTGAAAATATTAGTCAATGCATGTGTCAGAGCCAAGGACCTGAGCATGAATCCTGACTACTCCTTTCAATTAGGGTCCTTGAACCCAGACAATAGTTCTATACATATAGACCATAAAAATATAATCTTTTAATTAAAAGAAAGTATATAATCATCAATAGTAAATTTCTAAGTACCCGCAAGGTTTAAATGTGCCACACCAATATTATTTTAAGTTTAACCCAAGTCCTACGATTTTAATGTGTTTGAATTAACCAGAATTATTTATTCTCACTTTATTATTAGGTATAGTGGTCCTCTCGTCATGGGTGGTTTTCCCACTAAAATTCATTATTATAGCGGTCCTCCCGCCACGAGTGATTTCTCCATCAAAATTTTAACGATCCTCCCGTCATGGGTGATTTACACCAAAATACACATCCCCTTGTCAAGTCCGTCGTCTGATCAATTTTTATTCTACGATCCTCGTGAAATGACAAGGTTCCACACACGACACGACATAAATAGCCCTCTGATCCGGTTAAACTGTCGGCCTGGTCACATTATGTCGCCAATGAATTTTAATATTCGTTTTAGTCTTGCGGTATTAATTTCCCAATATTTCTCATACTCGTTATTCACATAAATTTCCCCCACACTTAAAGGCGATGTAAAAATCCTCAAAATATCCCTTAGTCCCAACTAAAGGTTCCCAATACACAATTTCGTCCCATCTTTAATAAAGGATGATTATAAAAATTTCACTTCACCTAGATATCAATCCTAGGTTATCGCAACAACGGTAAATATAGAGAATTTTACCCCATCCCAATTTATATAACCCGCATAGACTCATATTAACTAGTGACATACCTAATTAGCATGAATCGCAACTAAAACCCACTTACTAGTCCCATACCTAACAAGTGTACTATAACATCGGGTAAAAACCAATTATCTACAATAGCAACGTTCCGAGATATTTTAATATTTCATAAGTGACACAATCAACAATTTATAATAATGTTCTCAACAACACTAAATTCCCAAATAAATGGGTTTTAATCTAAATAGGGGGAATCAAGAACACATAATTATTGCGATTTTCTGAATCATTATTACTTGCAAGTTCCATATTAGCTATTATTTTTCTTGCACAAGTAATTTAATTAATTGAGGAATTTTTACATAAAACATCCAAATTAAATTTCTAAGGGCTCCTCTACATATATATGCCCGTAATATAACCAACTATGTAAATATAATCCAAATAACAACAAAGTTATAATTATTTGGTATCATTTATAATTTATACCAAAGCAGTCCCGAAATTAATTTCTTAAAAATATTATGTTATTAATTTATTTTAGAAAACATGAGTTTAATGGAAGCTACAATCAAGACACATAACACTAAGGGAAAAGAATAGGATAAACATTCCTGATATTTGGATGTAGAAATTGACGAGATATTCGAGTTCTCCTTGAAAAATTGATCGAAAACACCTCTTGAACCACCTTGAAATATTTATGTTTAGGCCCTCAAAATTGAGCTTGAAAATATGTTTTAATGGATGTTAAGGTTTGGAGGTGCAAGATGATGGAAAAGTTAAAGGTTGGTTGTTCAAATTTTGGGGAAGAATGGGTCTTAAAAACCTAACGCCGAAATCATGTATTTAAATAACTTTAAGGGTTTTCAATAAAATAAAAATTCATCAAAATGACAAACTGCTGAGCAAAAATTCTGGTAGGGTCGATCGATCGACAAAAAGGGTCGCTCGCTCGATCATACAGAATATTTGACAGTTTCCCCTAAAAATTCTATAAGGCAAAATATTAAAAATTCGTTTTAAATCCGATTTCAATTCCGCTTGAAGTTTTATTCTTCTAAAATCATAACCAACATATTTAACCAATAAAATTTATAAAATTCAAAAATTTATTTTTCCCAAATATTACAATTTTATTTAAGAATACCCATTTAAAAATTCGAGTTGTTACATATATGAGTTTGAGATAGGAGATTATTGTAATGTGACTCAAATTGTGATTTTGAGGTCACAGTTGGTTTTAAAAGGGTCGAGATAGTCCAAATAGTGTACTTGGGGTAGCAATTGGGTCCCGATGCCTTTGTAGACATAACAGAGCCCACACGGGGGTGTGGGTGTTTGGGTCATTTGGACTTGGCCCATCATCCTAATTTTGGGATTAAGATATTTAAACCTAAAGTATTGAATTAGAGGCAGCAATAACTCAGATTGAAAACCCTAGAAATTAAGAGAAGATAGAAGGAAGAAAATAGGGGGTTTTAGAGACCAAATTCAAGGAGGAATTGGGTGTTCTTTGTCAGATTCGTCGTCTTCTACGTGAAATCACACCTTGAAAAATCTAGAAGGAAAGTAATTAAATTTCTTTTGATTTAAATAGAAAAATTTCATGTTTATATGACAGTATGTGTTGACAAAATTCATTTTTGGGACGGTGTCACATGTTAAATTGGGTTTTGGGGCATTTCAACATTTCATGTGAAATTGATGTTTAATTAATGTGGAGATATTATCATGTGATTTTGGGATGTGATTTAGAGTCAGAAACCAGTAGATAATGTGGTTGATTTCAGATTTGTAAATTAAATTGAATATGAGATTTAATAGAATTGAGAAAAACCTAATTCGCAAACCATAGAAATTTTAATGAAAATTAGTGATGAACAATAATAAATATTTGTGTTAGAAGCTGTTTATAGATGTAATAAACATGGGATAATATTTGATTGAGGTATGGATTGAAGTTTTCGAGATTTAAGATTTAAAAATGGTGGAAAATAAATTCAAAGAAGGAGACCTCTCGTCAGTTGATCGATCGGGGTCATTGATCGATCAACGACCTCAAAATGCAGGCAATTCTGTTAAATTTTAATTAAAGGCCTAATTCAAATGGGTTTTATTCTAGGCTTATTTTTTAGAGAAAAATAAATAGGGGGCATATTCCCTAGTGGTTTTGGGTGGATATAATTGTCATTAGAAAGATGAGAAACCTAAACAATAAATTGAGTGAAATAAATTCATAAATGTCTAATTATGGGCCAATTGGGTGAGTCTGGGTATATTAGAAATTGAAGCTACATTAATTTATATAATGGATATGAAATTAAATAAAATAAGAGTTGGGATAGAAACTCGGGTATTACTGGCTAGTGCTATGGGAGTTAGGCAGGGGTTAATCGAATTTTATTTAATTATATATGGATAGTGTGATCGTGTATATATATATATATATATATATATATATATATATATATATATATATATATATATATATACTTGTGTACTTTATAAATATCGGTGTTAAATATTTATGTGAATAAATACCCCTCTAGTGAAATCATAGGAAGTCGCGCGATGTTGGTTAATCCCTTGGCTAGTGAATGGAGGGAGAGTATAATCCACATGTCATATCATTCGGTATTTTTGTTGTATGATTTATTTTTGAGGTGGGACATTTTGGGTATGATTTGGTCCCACACTCGGGGAAATATAACCGCCTCCACTACGTTTATGATTTATTTACCTATTTCGGCGTGAGTTAACCGATTTATGGTAACTGGGTTAGAGTGAGCGTACTTGGGATGTTATCATTTTAGAAACAAGCATCCAGTGAGTTATAACTCGGAAGGATGGTTACTATACGCAACATGTGTGTGAATTTTGAATATGCTAATACATATATAAGACGAGTAAATAATTATATATACGAACAAATACATAATGTGTGAATGCATTTAATATATAACTCGTGTGAAGGTTATATGAGTAATTAAAGTTTAAATGATTAAATATGTTAATGAGTAAAAAAAATTATAAATTAAAGCAAGGAATACTCGAGTTAGAGTAGCAAAATAAAAAGGGTGTACCAAGGGTAGTTAGGTGGGGTAGCATAACTAGTGGGGTTAGAAGGCAAACGGTTTGTGTTCACATTAGTTGAGGGGTGAACTATATCTCAAGAAAGTGCTACACCAGCTTAAATATGATAAGTGTTCATGCATATTTAAATTATCGCATTTTAATTACTTGCTAAATATTTAAAAAAAGGTTTTCTTAGGCTCTGACATGTGTAGAAATATATTCCAAAATAATTTTAGGTGTCCAGCCACAAGAAAAACCAACTTGAGAACTCTTTCCAGGGGTGTGTAGCTACAGTATTGTGGAGGCTTACATGATTTGATTTAGACACTTCAGCTTACTCTTTCCTAGTTAGGAGTTTTATTTTTGTATTTCCTTTGGCCGTGTTGCCCCTTCAGACTCTTTAGTACATTAGATTATTTATCAAATTTGGTTGAGTTTTCATTTTATTTAATCCAAAATATAGTTGGATTGATTGTTTGGTAACCTATGGTTTATTCGGTCTTATTTACTTATATATCTGTCGTGGATTGTTCAGACTATTATTGTGTATGAGTGGTTTGGTTAATTGATTTTATCTTTATTTCCACATGTTGTTGTGTTAATAACTAGATAACATTTTACACCGGCTTATTTTAACATAGGTGGTTAGTAACTCAAATAATTTTCTACAGTGATGCTAAGAATGAACCATATGCGATTACTGTTTATTTTGATAAAGGACTGATCACCTGTAATTAAAGTAGGTGGGGTGTCATATTAAGAAGAGTTGAAGTTCTCTCATCACAGACATTTGAAATTCAAATTTCATTATGTTAGCAAAATTTTCAACTTCCGAGGTAGAAGTGGACCCAAAACTATGTCATTAATGTAAACTTGTGCAACTAGAAAGTAGTTTTTATTGCGTATAATGAATATGGTTGGGTCGAGTCTCCCTAGGTTAAAACCATATTCTATTACAAAATTTTGTAACCATCATACCAAGCACTAAGGGCATGTTTTCAACCATAAAGGGATTTTTTGAATCTAAATACATGATTTGGAAATAAATGATCAAAAAACCTTTAGGTTTTTGTACATACACTTCTTCATTTAAAAATGAATGTTTTACATTCATTTGATAAAGTTTTAATTTTGAATAGCATAAAGCACCAATCAAAAGAATAATAGTAACTAGTCTAGCTACAGGAGCAAATGCCTCATCTCCATTTATGCCATAAATTTGTGAATAACCTTGCGCTACTAACCAACCCTTATTTCTTATAACATTAATAGACTCATCACACTTATTTTTAAATATTGTGACAACCCGCAATCTGAAATAAGAGGTGGCCAGCCCGATACCTCAACATAACGGAATCATGGATGGAAATCATTCTCAGCATCATAATAATAAAATAAGTATACGGGAAAACCACCCAATAATTCAAAAAATGGGTTGCCAAAATTTTAGTTTGATTACAAGTTAAGGAAATAAAATAAACAACCCAATCTGAAGAGAAAGCGGAGTTCTGTGGCACCCCGACTAATTAAATACCGGGTAGCTACTCCTTTATTAAATTAATACAAAATGCCAAGTTGGTTCAGTTCATAGCATCACTGTCGAAAACATTTTTATATTTACTAACCACCTAGTATTTAAAAAGTGAGTTGTCCATTTTAATTAAATTCGATTCACATGCAATAAATGAATTATGAAAAGTTACATAACCAACACAATATAGTCACAATAGAATAACCATCCAATAATAAAGAGTCTAGAGGAAAACTCCTCACAACAAACGGAATTCCGAAATAAATAAATACAAAGTCTGCATCACTAAAATTAATTACAACCCAAAGTCTGAAATAACTGAATAATTAATATGTCTCTAAAAGGAATGGGCGACATGTCCAACAAATGATAAAAACTGATAATAGAGTCAAGATCAAAGATGGAGGCGTCTACTGTCAAGGTCCTGTAACTTCCACAGCAGCTACAGCACGTCACCTGAATAGAACTCCTATGCATGGTGTCCTTGTGGCTGGGCACCTAAAAAGGTTTTATAGAAAAATAGATATGAAAGCAAACGGGTCAGAGCCCGAATGTGAAAATAATTTAAAAAATGCAAGTGTTTAATATCATTAAACAGTGAATATAAAGTACATGATAGTGTGTGCACTCACATGAGTTCCTCACCTCTCAACTAATTGTGCACTCCAATCGTACCCGTACCCATTTCTAGTTGTTCCCACATCTATCTAGTTCAATGCTAGATCTAACATTTCTATATGATATCCAATTCAAATCCCAACACCTTCTATTTAATAGAGTATTGTACCTTATTACACAGTTTTCACCACTTTAGCACTACAATTTATTAGAAATCTTACACTTTCCCTTTACAAACCGTTGCTATTATTTATACTCGTAATTGTTCACGACAATTCATCTCAATCAACAGTATGCTATTCTCACCTTAAATATACAATACTAGCACCCTGAGACTAAGCTGCGGTGCACACATACTCTGCTATCAAATCCCGGTACATCACGTACATGAGGACCACGTATTCAGAATCTCTCAGAAATCATTTCAATAACAACAATCACAAACAATGGAGGCGAACATAGTTCACATCACATGGGTCACACACATACCTACGCTCCCGTGATCAGCAGACTTATTGAACTCTCAATAAGCCCTTCTCTGACATATGTTCTCGAGGTACCAATCTAAATTCCCCCCGTAGGCACACAAAGATTAGATGGCCCTAAACGAACGCCAACCTCCCATGATAGCAAGTACGGTAGGTATGTCATACACAGATAATTACATATACTAAGCATTCACACATATTAGATATCGCGATATTTTATTAGTGGTATACTTCTCATTCTCATACCAACACTTAGTGTTACACAACTCACAAGTCCCCAGTTTATATGTTTTTAAGTTATCGACTCTTCTCACGTCGTGATTAATTACTCGATCCCCAAATCGACAAATGTCATCCGGTTTACTACACAATTCTAAGTTTTACTCCCCAATGTACCCCAAATCTCCCCACTATACCAACTATTTAATAAGGGAAGGTCATCGCAACATTTAAATAAGTTTACGGGATACTAGAAATCAAATCAGGCCAAAAAGGCCATTCTGTCAATTCGTTAGAAGTCTCATTCGAGCGAGGTCATTCGAACGAGTTTGTTCAAACGAAGGGCTTCGAACGAAATACCAATTCGTTAGAAGTCATACTTTGATCTCGTTAGAAGTTTGTTCGAACGAGGTCGTTCGAACGACTTGGGCAGGTCTTCTAACGAGATGGCAGTTTCAGCCCAGAAATCCCCAAGTCCGTTTTTCTCAATTCTTCTCTTCTATAAATCCACCCTAAGGCCATCCAAATTATGTTTTAACGTTTATAAACTATTTCTAATCATCCTAGATCACCTCCTAACGTATTTTAGGGGTCAAATCTTATAAATCATCAAGAAATTTATGTAAATCTCCACATATTTCCCCAAACCCTATGAACATGAACTCATAATTTTCTTATGCCAAATTACTCATCATAAATCCATTTTTAAATCATCATGTATAACTATTCAAGTATTAAATCAATCCATTATCATACTACATTCAAATCCTAACCCAAATTCAAGATTTCTCCAACAAATTTCATGGGTTTTCTTCCCAAAAGTTCAATAACAAATAATTTTTACACTAAGCATGGAAGACATATTCAATGCATTAAAAATACTAAATCACTTGCCTTAAGTTGTTCTTCAGAATTTGATGTTGGTGAATGATGTTGGTTCTCTCCTTTCTCTCCAGATTTTCTCCCAAGGTTGAAGATGGTGGTTATGAGTTTTCTTTTGGGAACCTCTTCCAACTCTTCCTATAACTCCCGTAGCCCTCTAATTTGTCTAATATTGATAATGGGCTTAGTGGGTTCCTTAAAAACATATAATTAACTCCCAAAATTCGTAGGTTTTATTTCCCAAAATTTCAAAATTACCAAAATGCCCTTTTAAGTTGCTAGTATGGCCCAAAAATGCCCCGGGACCGAAACTAAACCACCGAATAGTGTTTTCTGACTATTTCGAACCTTCCGGGCACGTTGGCGCACTCAAAATGGGGATAAAAATAAAATTCACTTTTTAATTTAAATAATTACATTCCTAATGCGACTAACACGCGCGTCCCAACTAAATTTCCCAAATTGTCGTATTTCAGTCTCGCCACAATTTTAATATTTTCAATATTCATATATTGACATTTATACACTTCCTAATCAAATACCAACTCACATCTCGTTAGTATTTATATCCGGACTAATCCTCAATTAATTCACATTTTATTTAATTAATCTCTCAAATAAATATCAATAAAAATACGGGGTATTACATACTTCCCCCCTAATAGCAGAATTTCGTCCTGAAATTCGGAACTAAAAAGTACCTGATAAAAACAACTCTGGATAACGTTCGCGCATCTCATCCTTGTGCTCCCATGTGTACTCCTCAACATTATGATGTCGCCACTAAACACGTACCAACGGTACAATCTTTTACCGCAGTTTCCGCTCGCTTCGGTCCAAAATAGCAATCGGCCCCTCCTCATAGGAGCTATCGGGCTCGAGATCGATGTCCTCCAAAGTAATGTGAGTATGGGCCAAATCGTCCCTAAGATATTTCCTTAGCGCGGAAATATGGAACACATCATGAATCCTATGCAAGTGCTCCGGTAACCCAAGTCTATACGCAACTGACCCAATCCGCTCGATGATAGAGAATGACCCTACATATCTCGGTGCCAGTTTCCCCTTCTTCCCAAAATGCATAATCCCCATCACAGGAGATACTCTGAGTAAAACCTGGTCCCCCACTTTGAATTCTCTGAAGAACCTTTTCGCATCAGCATAGCTCTTCTGCCGATCCTGAGCTACACGAATGCGACTCCGTATCAATTATATCCTTGCCGAAGTATCCTGAATCACCTCCGGCCCAAGGAGTTTGTTATCCCCCACCTCTAACCAATATGCTGGGGAACGACAAGGTCTACCATACAACGCCTCAAATGGAGCCATGCCAATGGTGAACTGGTAGGAGTTATTATAAGCAAACTCTACCAGTGGAAGGTACTACTCCCATCCACCCTCAAAGTCTATAATGCACATACGCAACATGTCCTCCAAAAGATGATTTGTTCGCTCGGTTTGCCCATCAGTCTGCTGGTGATAATCTGTACTCAACCGCAACTCCGTACCCATGTCCCCCTAGAAGCTCTCCCGAAATCGTGAAACAAATATCTTGTCTCGGTCAGACACGATATTTAGTGGCACACCATGAAGTCTCACTATTTCCGCAATGAAAATCTGGGCATACTGTCCCGTGGTGTAGTCTGTCCTCACGGGTAGAAAATGAGCAACTTTGGTCAACCTATCCACAATTACCCAAATGGAGTCGTGACCCCTTTGTGACGTAGGTAACCCCGTGATAAAGTCCATGGATATGCTCTCCCATATCCACGTCAGAACCTCTAATGGATGTAGAAGTCCCGCCGGTCTCTGATGATCCACTTTTACTAGCTGA
Organism: Sambucus nigra; assembly: GCA_949130495.1. Taxonomy (NCBI): domain Eukaryota; kingdom Viridiplantae; phylum Streptophyta; class Magnoliopsida; order Dipsacales; family Adoxaceae; genus Sambucus; species Sambucus nigra. The sequence continues at coordinate 91,410,109 of OX422222.1, read as the reverse complement.
CAAGTGGCGCATTTAGAAATAAACACAGCAATATCTCTCTTCATCCCGCTCCACCAATACTGACGTCTCATATCTTGGTACATTTTGTCCCCACCAGGGTGTACCGCGAATCATGATTCGTGCGACTCTGCCATAACCTCATGTCGCAATTTTTCCCCTTCCGGAACGACTAATCTCCCATTGAAGCGTAATCCCCCGTCTGAGCTAACGGTATAGGACTCGGCTCCCTCTGCTAGTAATCGAACTATCTTCTCTTGACAGAATAAGTCATTTGCATGGGCCTTTACCACTCTCGTGATAATCTGCGGTGTAACAGTCATTACAGATATGAACGATCGGGCCACTGCATCCTGGTATCCCAACTCCTTCCACTTGGCTTTCCAGACCTCGGCCACCTCATCTACTGGCCTACGGCTCAACGCGTCTGCTACCACGTTAGCCTTCCCCGGGTGATATTGGATATCAAACTGATAATCCTTCACAAACTCAAGCCACCGTCGTTGACGCATATTCAACTCTTTCTGCATAAAGAGGTAATGTAGAGACTTGTGGTCCGTGAACAACCGAAACTTCTCCCCCAGGAGATAATGTCTCCAAATCCGAAGGGCAAATACAACTGCCGCTAACTCCAAGTCATGGATTTTACTCCGACAAGTCACTGGGCGATTTTAGGATCCAGTTGACAAGGGTCAACCTTCCGAACTAAGAGAAACTCTTTGGACTGTCAAATTACATCTCCTAAACTTTCCAACGGTCTACACCGTGCACAATTCTGACTTACCATGCGGACGAATGATCCATTTTCGTCTGACGATCTCGCATTCAAAGGACCAACGTGCGATTCTGAGACACATTTGACCCAAAGTCAACTCCTGGACCCGGGATCAATCCAAAGGACTCTTAAATCTATCTCAATTACTTTCTAATGATATGCCCCTTGTGCAATTCGGATCAACGGATTACGTTCTGCGACCATTTAAAAAAAATATATATGCACGAGACTGCCAATCAGCAGGTCTAGTTCCCTACCTATCGGCAGTGTGTCTAGGGTCACCTACCGATAGGAAGGACTATGGTAACGAAAATCGGCACCACCCCTGACCCTATAAATAGAATGCCTAGCCTCACTCCCAAGGCACACTTGATATCCATCGGCATCAGTCATCTCAGCAACATTCTCTCCAAATCAACGAACTTCCTCCATGTAAAGTTCCATTCAAGCTTATATTCCCCTCCTTTTCATACCCAATTGAGAAAAAAAACTTTCTCTCTCATCCAATCTTCATCTCACATCAAGGGAGATTCATCCAAGATCAAAGATCAAGTTTTAAAGAAGGTCCAAATCCTTCCCTCTCTCTTTAAATTCCGTATTTTTGCATAAATTTCATTAGATTCATAATCAAGTTCCCACTTTAGTTAATACACATGAATATCTATATTTTTATTAGTTTATGGCACATACTTTATTTTCTATACAAAACCTCAAAACAAACAAAAAGAGGGTTACGCCTTTAAATTCTAAGCGGGATTATCCATCACACTTTTTCAAAACCAAAACATATTTTTCTACACAGACACCTGTAATAAAATCCCGTTTGAATCTATGGGATAAACCCACCCCCATGCCGCTTTAGAACTATGTGGACTTTAATTCAAATTATAGGCTACACATGCATTTCAGATTAAAACCCGAGACTCGACTCCAATTTTCCAATTTTCTCAATTTTCTAATTTTTGAATTTCTTTAAATCCCCTAATTTCCCTAAATCCCCCAAAATTCCTATTTTCTGCATTTATCATTATTCTTGCATTAATATACATATTATGTTAGCATTTCATCCAGCACATATTGTCATTTCATAATAGCCAGGGGCCTAACCAGGAATTTATATTCGGGTGGGCTGACTTAACACTAATTTTCGGGGGTTCGGGAGCGTGAGCCCCTGAGCCGAATTATTTTGAGGTTATTTTTGAGTTTTTACTTAAAAATAACGAAAAATAGTGTTAATTAAAAAATATAGGAGCAAAATAATGGTTCCTATAGTTTTTTTTGTTTTGTTTTTTAAGTGGATCATTAAGGTTTGTTTGTTTGGGCGGGTTAACTTTTTTATTTATTGGGTGGGCTGTGATGTATTGGACCTTAAAATTTACACTATTTTTTTTTAAAGTGACCCGGGCTTGAGCCTGGCCTAGCCCTCCACTTAGCTACGCCCCTGATAATAGCGATCAACATCGTGATAAACGCACATGTCATATTTTCTATCTATATTATTTGGGGAACATTCCTATGGATGACTTCACTTTATCTTTCCCATGGTATGAGTTGAACGATTCCGATCTCCATTAAATACACACACACACATACACACACGCGTGCGCGCGCGCACACACTTCACAGACAAATAAAAGAAAGCAACAAGACAAGCCCATGAGAGACCAAAAGGGTGGGATGGGTGACTAACACCTTTCCATTTCGTAACTTAGCCCCCGAACCTTCAAACTATTGGTTTCGTATGCATCAGTTTGCCTTTGATACCGCTCTCTCGAGGCGACAACATGTTCTTTTGCCTGTTTTGTGGAAAATAGGCTGACGACTCCATCTCTTTATATTTACCCCACACGAACAATGGTCGAAGCATTCTTAAGTAGGGGCGTGAGACCTTTTGATCCCCCCGGGTGCTCGATCTCGACCGGGATGGCCACAATGGCACACGTGCAATTTAAAATAACCTTTAATTATTTTCTAAATACTTGGAAATACGTGGTGTTACAATTTTTTCCTGACATCTAATATTAAGAAAAGTCGAGTCTCGCATCATTGTTTAACCCACTTACTAAAAATAAGAAATACTAATTAGATCATCCCAAACTTGTTGATTTGTTAAATATTTTAAAGTGAGAGTGCCCAATGATCTCAATGGATTGACTTGTACAATTCAATTCACCAAACACAAATCCAATTTTTATTTTTTTACCCTAAGACATGCATCTAGGTGATAAAAGAAATAAAGTAAAGCATCTACTCAAAGGCAAAATTTGAGGAAAAATTCCTTACAGGCAAAATCTTTTATTTTTGCACTTTAGAAATAATACAAGCCAGTTGACTTACAATATTACTTAATACCAGCCACAAGTAAAATGAGTTAGTCTTCGCAAGATCTCTAAAGAATATTACTCGGTCAGTACTAGTCCATAGGTAGCATTCTACCATTGGTATCCACCGATCAACATTTGTCTTTAGCAGTGCTCCGTTCGAGTATCACAAGGTCAGCAATGAAGATGATCTCTCCATAAGAGTAGTGTATGCAAGATGCCAACTACTTAGGGTTCAAAAGGATTAACACAAATCTATTTGGGGATGTATTTGTGAATTAAAAGTTCTTTTAAACACAAAAGGTTTGAAATTTTTTGCAATGGGTATGCAAAACTCGTTTAGGCAAAAGTCCTAGAAAAAATAAACATGAAACATGTACTTATAGATCGAACAAAAATTTTGTGGCGGCAACTTATTCGAACGAAAATGAGGTTCGTTCGAACGAAAATAATGTTTCGTTAGAACAAAACTGGAGTTCGTTCAAATGACAAGGCTATCTTGTTTAAACTAGATTCAAATGACCTCCAAAAGATACAAAATCATACTCCCTCATTAGATGCACGTTAGATGTAGAGATCAAATGTTTCTTCAAATGCCTTTGACAACTCGTTCGAATGAGAATGATTTCTTATTGGAACGAGGTAGGCGAACTTTGATTTTTTTTTAAATGCGACGATTTTTAAACTTAAAAAACCCTACTTCAGATTTAATAATATATCAAATAAATTTAAACACTTGATAGCTTTTACCTTTTCGAAATGTAGGGAAGTCTTGAATGTTCGAGTCGGTTCGTCGTGATGATTTGTAACGGGATACGCCAAACTAGCATAAAAAGTAACAAAGCCTATGCTATGTGCAATATCAAAAAATTTGTTCTTACATAAAACTCATCTTATTTACTGAAATTATTGAATTTATATTCATATTTTATTATAAGAGATTTTCATTTCAATCATTGGCTAATTTTTTTCACTCTAGTCCACTTACATATTTTGTAGGCAAAGTCCCTCACCCTATAATATATACCTTACAAGTTAGGTTATACAAAAACTTAAAATATGCATATTATAAAAAATTGTGTATATAGTATAAATTTTTTCGTATAGGAACCTTAGTGCCCAAAGAATATGTTAGTGGATTAGAGACAACAAAAATTAACGCCGAGGGAGTTAAGCTAAAAAAATATTGTTTTTATTATTTACATTTTGAAAATTAAAGAAAGTGAGCCTTCTTTGAGCAAAACTTAGTGCATTAGAGCCAAATAGGAGATGTCGTGATATTCAAATCAAGACTATTTACCTTAAAGCTAAATTTTTCTAAACTTAATTCAATTTTAGACGGGACATGAAATATAATTCATCAAACTATTACAACTGGTGGTGATTCTATTTTGAATAGTGCTCAGACATAGTATTCGGAGATCACATTTTGTGTTTCTTTATATAATCAAACTATTTTTTGTTTTTGCAGGTAAAGGGAAAACCTCATCAACAACTATCGTTGCCATTATTGCTCCTGTAACTTTCTATTGTTGTTTTTGCCATTAGGCTATTGTCAACCAAAGAAGCATATACAAGAGGACAATGGTAAATAACAATAAAGGAACATTGTTGCTTATTTAAATATTTCCATAAACTATGTAATAAAATTCCAATATTCATTTTCATTAAAAAAATATGATTCCATCACCATCAAGATTAGAGAAGTGGACACAATAATAGACGGATATAAAATTTCCTTTGGGAATAATACACAGATTCCACGACCATCATGTATTTGGGAAATTATTTTCTTTGATTCCCTAAAAGTTTGGCAAAGCATATATGACCCTCTACAATGTAATCTAGCATATAAATGGCTACTAAAATAAATTTAAACTACTCTGTATATATTATGCCTAAAATGACTCATTTACAATAATGTATGGATGACAATATGCATACCATGGACTGCAATCTTGAGTTATTTGTTACATTTTAAAGTTTATACATTTGAAAAATGTGCAAACGAATAATATAATGAATTAATCTGTCTCACCTTGGAGACATATTTGAAAGAGTGAGCTCATTGATAGAACATATTTTATCACTTGGTTGGTATTGGTCCGACGACAACACACATCGGCCAATAGAGAATGCTGGTTCTTTTGGGCGAGGAGGTGAAATGGTGTCGCTTGCCAACATAACAACTACAGATGACATGGTGGGTCTATCTGTGGGGTCTTCTTGGACACATAACAATCCAATATGGATGCATTTAAGCACTTCCGTGGCCTCATAAAACTCAATTAAAAACGGGTCCATCAATGTTAGTCCTTCATCCTTGCACCATAATTTCCATGCCTGTGATATCATAAAATTGACAATCTAGGTTTAGAGCTTTTAATCATATATGTTTTTTAAATAAGAGCTAATATAGTAAACATATAAAAGTGGGGGGGCTTTGTCCATCTTCATAGAGATAAAAATGACTAATCTTTTCCCGCTTACTATCTCCAACATGATAACTCCAAAACCATAAACATCCGATTTAACTGAAAATATACCTTGGATAGCATACTCCAGGGACATGTATCTGCTATTAAAATTAGAATAATTTAAACATATTAGATAAATATAGTATTTGAAAAGTAGAAAATAATTATAGGATCATTATTTAATTTCAATATTTGTAAGATCATAATTCATCTAAACAACTACATTTAACATTGCCTAAGTTTATGTAATTAATAAGTCACCTTATGACTCATTAATCTTAGCAATAAAAAAAAACCAAAACAAATTTAGCTTGCCTCTGCACGTCGTTAAATAAAGCTAAATAAGTTAATATGAGACAATCTTAACTGATCAAATAGTATTTAATTTAATAATTAATTAGATTCATAATATGGTTCGAAAATTCTCTTGTAGATATCCTCGACATTAGTAATATTAGTAAATAAAAGATTTACTGAATAACATAATGTAACCTAATTTTATTTTTAGTATAGGTAAAAGTAGGAGGTCTTGCACTCAATCATACTAGGAATACCATCACATCCAATAAGCTTGCAAATAAAGAAATAGGGGATACAATTAATCTCAAACGGAAAAGAGGCTTACTATGTACCAACAACTCTATTTGTATTCGCTTCACTCTGATCTCCACCAAAAATACTTGCCATTCCAAAGTCTGATATCTTAGGGTTCATTTTATGATCAAACAATATATTGCTGGCTTTGAGATCCCAGTGAATAATTTTGAGGCGAGAATCCTCGCGACGATACAACAGTCCCCGAGCAATTCCATTAATAATGATAAGACGTCTCCTCCATTCTAGTTGAGTACCTCTATTTGAATCTATGAAAAGTATATACAAATAATATTAATATTATTAAGATCCGAAGATCCAGGTAGCCACCAACATTGTCCTAATATTAATCACCTTGGCTACAACGAGGTATGGGGTATTGATCCAAAAACGTCTCGGTGTTATTTAGAGGGTTCATCTAACTTGGACACAACAAGTTAAGACTCTGCATGTGCAAAAATGTTTTACTACTATTATTTTCCACTTTTTTATTGAGTATTATTAGTTGCTTATGTAACTTTGAACAATAAAGTAATAGATGTTTCTATGCCATACCAAATAGGAAGACATCTAAGCTTTTCTTAGGCATGTAGTCATAGACCAACATGAATTCATTTTCTTCCATGCAAGAACCCAAGAGTCTAACAAGATTCTTATGTTGTAGTTTTGCAATTGAAGTAACTTCATTCTTGAACTCTTGTAATCCTTGGCTAGAATTTCTTGAGAGCCTCTTTATACAATTTCCTTTCCATCTTCTAGCGTACCCTGGAAGTGGTTTTCAAATGTTCTACTTATTATATTAAGTGTCATAAATAACTCATTTGAAATAAAAAGTAGCTTGATCAAGTCTTACAAATATTTTCAACAAATTACAAATTATACACTACATATTATATCCATTTTTATTTTAAAAAAGCTTTTAATTTAATCATCTTTCATAATCTGTTGAAATTATTCTATCATAATATCAATTTGACACAAAGCATTCATTCAACAGTGATTTATATGTGCATCGTAGAATTATAGGCCACCACCAGGGCTACCATGTATACCGGACTGATTCCACCTTATCCAAGCTTGTTTTTTCTAGAGAAATCTTGAGTAGTGGAAGGTATGACATGTAACGGTATCAAAAAGTCTTCGCTTTGAGCATGATTTTGTCCAAAAGAATTTTTGTTCAAGAAGTCATCAACAACTATATCTCCTGCCAATTCAAGTAATTGTACCTCGTGATTATTTTTGAAAAATAGAGATTTATTTGACATAATTTGTAATACTGAATATTGTTTAAGTCCAATACGACCATTACATATCTTCAAGTGCCCTTTTTCGTCTCATGTAATAATAAATATAAAATCCTAGTGGCACAACCACTATGGAAGTCGATACACATGTGATGATCAAAGTCAATTTTGGTTTCCTTTTTCCTTCTCCTAATAAAATCACATTTAATCATTGAATAACTTGTGTCCAAGTTAAGAAGTCACAAGGTAAGAAGTCTTAATCATTGAATTTTAGATTACAGATCTCTCCTCCCACTTTTTCCTTCTACTATGACTTCTTACCTTTTCAGTTTTGTAACTAAAATGTATCAGCATGAAAATTATAAAAGTAACTTATCCATGTTCACTTTCTTTTCTAGATAATAAGACCATTAATCATCGAATTAAATTTTTGGGATGGGGGATAGAGTGAGTCATAGATAAAGTTGATATACAACTCTTAAAATACTAATAAAATTGAGGTGCAAAAAAAATTCCTTGGTGCACCAACAATATACATCATTTCATTACCATCGGGGACAGAACCAAGAGTTCCCAAGAGTGGGGGCTAATTAACAGTGATTTGTGGGAGCTAGTGACGGGAGCTCCCGAACCGAATTTTTTGAAGTTATTTTTGAGTATTTACCAAAACATAATGTAATTTATTTAATATAATGGAAAGAGAAACACATATTTAAACTTACATTTCAGCGCGAAATATAAACCAACAATGTCCATAATTATCCCCCAAAATATAAACCAACAACAATATTAAAGAAAACTCTAACAAACGTTAACATTATAACCCTAAAATAAACTCCCAATTTCAATTTCAATATAGTTAGTTCAATGCAAATTAAATTAATGTTTTGATTATTTTTTCATAGGCCCCCAAAAGCTTTAAAAATTATTTTTTATACCGATATTTTTATAAATACCTCTAAAATTTTAATAAAAAATTATCCATTGCATAAAAAACTATAAAATTTTAATTTAAAATTACCCTAAAATTTACCCTAATGTTAACCTTAAAATTAAAGGCAGGGGGGAGAAGATATACCCATCAAAGTGGGAGGAAGGATCTCTAATATATGGAGGAGAAACAAATTTTGATTAATACAAAAATTAAAACCGCAGAAAATGAAACCATAAAAATAGAGTTAATGAGATGAATAATATTTATACAAAAAAGACATGAATAAGTTTCTTACACCGGTAGACCAAAAAAGGAGGTTGTGAACTTGTATTGTATTGTAATTTATGGGACTCAGAGGGAGTGTTTATGTAGAGAATAACAAAAGAGAAGCAGAGCTCTTAAATTGAATGGAAAAGGAAGAAAAAACGGGTATTGACTGAGTTGTGTGGAGAAAAAATACGCTTTTCAATTTAAGGTTTCATTATTTACATCTTTTTAACCTAGATTTTAAAAGTTTTATTTTTTACCCCTAATATTTTTTACACGTTATGTCTATGGGGGCCATAAAAAAACGTCCAAGTTTTTTGATCACATAAAGGTGGTTGGATATTCATTGAATCATAAAAAGTGAGGAGAACCCTCATAACAACAAATCTGATCAAGCTTTGGGCGTGTACATGAGAGCCAATAAAAAGGGAGAGAACAAAGAGACTTCTCATTTGCAATCCAATGAGCAGCCTGATTAGCACTTATACTTACTCAAGAAAAAGAAATATTATAATTAGTAGCTAAAGATTTAATATCTCTAAAAATAGTATTACTATCCCAAGGTGGTTCAAGATCGGATGAACAAAGGGTGACAACTTCCTTGCAATCACTCTCAATAATGAATCCATGAAGGTTGAGAGCACTAGCATGAAAACACGTTGATTTAGCCGTTTCACCTTCACCAACACGGGCATTCGAAAAGAGATCTTCATGAGCAAAATCACTTTTAAGTTTCCCAAAACAGTCCCGCAACACCCCCTACAGCAACTTTGCCATGTGGCGGGTGGGTTGCAATATAATTAGAAGAAATTCCCAAATCATGTGTGACAACTTCAAATTCCACATTCACACCCTCAGCACGATCCCCCATCATATGAATCACTCTTATCTTTTAGCAAGTGTCACTATATACTATACTATGCCACTACTTAAAAAGTATGAATATTTGACATGGTATGTAATTGCTAATTTTACCCCACCTTCTTCTTATAATATCATTAATACCATTCATCCTTTTAATTTTTCGTTACTTCCCATCTCTCTCACCATTAAAAACGAGTTAATTTAAATATTTCCCATTAATATCTCATTATTACCCGTTTCTCTCGCCCTTATCCGACCTCGTAATGAAAATACGCTTATGAGTTATCCACCATTTTGGATGGAATTTGATGGTTCGAAGAAGATGAGGAATATACTAGATAACTACTCGGAAGCTTCGACTTTTTAAATTTTTGGAAATCGACAGTTAATGAATTTCACAATCTAATAATTCAAATTGTGCATGTAAGGAATAATAAGTATGCTTCAATAAACGAATGACGCGTCTTTTATAACATATTGAGTTATGAATATAACCACTAAGATTTTAATATGGACCATTCAATCCATATTTTCAAGGATTGGCAAAAATGTTTTCACTTCACTCCTTCTTAAATCTCTTTATATATATATATATATATATATGTGTGTGTGTGTGTGTGTGTGTGTGTGTGCATGCGCTTCTGCACGTGTGTGTATCTATTTGTTTGTCTTGCCTTCCTATGAATCTTCCACTGTTAAATATTTTTATAAGGTTTGGCCCTCTATTACTCTATAGTGTCCACTCTTAGGTACATTCCTAAGTATTTCTACATTTTGATCTTGTTATCACTCCTTAGGTAACAATTGTTGTTTTATGTCTTGATATACACAACTAGTTCTTAACAAGTTAATGTCAATGTAACTATAAAAGTCGAGACTACCAAGTATAAGAGAAACTCTGCACCCTTTACTAGATATGAAATTATATAAACGCCGATAAAATACTTCAAAGGTTGGAAGAAGGCTTACTCACATTCTTCCGGCAAGGTAAAGGCCTTCTTAAGTGTTTAGAGGAAATAGAGACATCTTATCTTTCCATGCAAAAAAAATTTGTTCAATGATATCAACTATCTATGATATGCTAAAAAATTACTTAATATTTTTTGGGTCTTCAATCATAGAAAATTACTAAGATTTTCTTGTTATTTGTTTATATTCGTTATTCAATCACCATCAAGTGGAGTAACTTTTCTAAGGAAACACAACAAGCGCATTTAACATGACTAACCTTCATGTTATACATGTTAAGAATTTAAAACTTATCCTCAATATACGTGATGTGATTATAATAATTATTAATCTTGACTAGGATATCATCCACGTGTACATCCGCGGTCAATCTTATGTGATTAGAGAATACGAAATACATTAGTCACGAGTATATGGTCTAACATTTTTAATGCCATAATGCATGACCCTATTAAAATAACCAGTAATTTTGAGATCTAGAATTAATTGATTAAAATAAATTGTGACGTTATAATTTAAATTAAACAAGAAAATATTTAATTTAAAGGAATTTTGTTAATTTTGTCTAATTGAATGAATAATATAAATATTTATTTAAAGTAATTGGTAATTTGGAGTTTGGCTGGAAACCCTAGGGGAACTTGAGGCTTTTTGGACTTTGGTTGGACTCCAAGAAAGGTTATAGAAAGGTCAATCATGTTTTATTGCGGGTTAGAGCCACAATAACGGGTCTTTTGCCACTATAGCTATCTTGAACCCGTGATTACGAGTTAGTTTTTTCGCGACAACGGATTTCTTGCGCGTGTTGTTCTTTATGAGCTTGCTTGCGGGCTGGTCTGTATTTTTATTATAAATATTAACTTGGACGACCTATTTCATACTTTGAACATCAAAGTAGAAACTGCCAGAACCTTTTATTTACATCTTTAAACAACTTCAACCCTTATTTTGGGATATTTTCACTTGGAATTTTAAAAAGCTCAAATAACAACTTTATATGCTTTTTGAAGGAAGAACAAGATTCTCAAATCGGATTTTCAGAATACTTTCAAAAGGCGAGATTTTCTCTATTTTTTAAAGTCGTACTTGATTGAAATGTTTCCTAAACCCTAATTATATATATATTCTAAATATGATTAGGAATTTAATTAGGGGAATTAATAACCTAATGAAGAATATATTTTCATCAAATTTATGGAATAGACCCAATACTTGAAATCTTGCATATTATAGGATAATTTGATAATGTTAATGTTTGAACTGGATTATATCGCATGTTAGTTTCATTTGAATCCCTAAAAAATAATAAGTCTTAAGAAATCAAATATTGGTAAATATTAGTTCGAATCATGGAATATGTCCTAAAAATGTTAACTCGATGTTTAACTCGTTATATGCCTTAATTTGTTTAAAACTCTCATGAATTAGATTATTTCATTTTGAAAACTTTTGGGACGTTGGGTTGAATTTGTAAATCATATGATGAAATTGGTTTGATTCACATGTAATTGAGATTGCATAAGTATGGAATAAAATAATATGACTTTAACATAGAGAATCTAATAATTTTAAAAACTGGTGATATGTTTGAATAATGGCATCGTTGGGTATATAGAGTTACGTAAGTTAGATTGTACTTATAATTAAAGTATTTATAGTTATTGTTCTCTATGTATGGGACTAGTGAGTGGTTGATTTTTCGGTTGGTTATTTCCTACGTATGGGACTAGGGAATGCTTGTGTCTTTGTTTATTTCCTAGGTATGGGACTGTTGATGTAAAAAATTAGATTGCTTCTAATTATTTAATCACAGATAAATATAAATGAGACAAAGAATTTTAAAGTGGTTCAGCCTTATAAGAATGGCCTACGTCCACTGTTTCTGTTATTGCCAAATGTTTTGGAATTCTCGATATGTGGTTCTATCAAGAAATTTCGGTCCCCTTGAATAAGGATGATACAATGTATTTATAGCCCTTAGGCTGTACATGTGAAAGGGTAAACAATTAATGCCCTTTAAGAGTATACGTCTGTATGATGAGCATTCAATGAATAGTTGAACTGTTGATTATCTGGCAATCAATGCTATGGCCGAGATGCAGCTCGGACCGCCTTAGTTGCTCGTCGTTCAGGAGTTTCTCGGAGCAGTGGGGTTCCTCAGAGTGATGGAGTTCCTCGGAGTACACCTGTTGCTCGGAGTATCTGACTTGATCGGGGAATAAAGTTACTCGTTGCTAAAGTAACTGTAGAAATGTGCCACGTAGATTGACACGTGTCTTCTTGTGATTCATCCACGTCAGCATATTAATTTTGGTATCAACAGAAGCCCCCAATGTTTCATAGTTTGAAATTTGAGGAGTATGGAACATTCTTTCTCGGAATATGGCAGTATTAAATGATCCTCCTAATTTTTAGGAACATTTCCTTTGTATTTATTTTTCCTTCCAAATTCGCAGAATCCGCCTTTTTGAATTTTTATAAACGCTTCGAACTTCGCGCATATTTGTCCTTTTAGCCGCCGGGAGCGTAATAGTTTCTTTTTGTAATCATTTCTTTCACCGTTTCCCGAGGCAAAGTATTTAAGATTCATAGACAATCCCATCGTCTTCTACCTTTTCCAATTTCTGCTTTCGAGTTTTCCATAGTCTCTCTCTCTCTCTTGTGCGTTCATCCTTTCCTTCGTTCATTGTCAACAGATCTCCCTTTTTTCTGTAAGATCTTCTTCCTTCTTTTTCATTTCTTTTATTCACCATGGTTTATGTTATTGAATATCTTGAGAAATTCCGTTCTGATTTTTCTATCCCTTCTTGGGTAACTCTGGAGGATCTTTCTGAGCCTTCGGATTATTTTCGCTTGGCTGAGGGACATTGGTTCCCCAGCCTCTTTATTGCTGAGTGTGGATTTTCTTTTCCACCAAACCCCTTCTGCTTAGAATTCTGTCAATATTTCGATATTGTTCCTGCAAAAATAGCCCCCAACACATGGAGAATAGTTAATGGGGTGTATAAGTTAAATCAAACTCATGGAACTCGTATAGGAATTCCTGAGATTATGTATTGTTATAGATGGGCTAATCTAGATAATGTTTTTTATTTAAAAACTAGATTTTTGAATAGGGCTTTAGTAGTCAACCTCCTTGATGCCAATAGGGATTATTTTGAACATGGGGTAGTTATTAAAAACTGGCAACATGCCCCTTTAGTTGGAGACGAAGTATACCAGGGTCCTCGATGCCCTCCATATGGCAATGGGATTGGTTATTTTTATTTTATTTTATTTCTGAAATTATGCTTTCATTATGTTTGATAAAATGTGTGACTGATATGTGTATTTATTTGCAGTTGATAACAAGAGAAAAATTCCAAAAGAAGCTGAAGTTAATATCAAGCATTTGAAACTTATCTGGGGTTTGCATCAGAAAGTTACAGACGAGCACATTAGGTCTGCTTCATACTTGTTGCAATACAAGAGCTACACATCCTCTTTTAGTGCTCGCCCTGTAGTCAACACTAGTGAATCAGTGCCAATTTCTGAGGACTCTTCTCCAGAATCTCACATTCCCTTAAGTAAGAAGATGGGTAAAAGAAGAGTTCCTGCTATCTTCGAGGAGGCTGCCTCTGCTGGTGAGGGAAAAAGAAACAAGCCTGATGTCCCAAAGGGGACAAAGAAAGTAGATGTTGCTCCTTCTGGTGTACCTCAGAAGGCTACCGAGAAGCCCCCAGTGGCTTCAAGCAAAAATGATGCTCCCAAGTAAGTAATCACCATATCTCCGACCAAGAGTTCTTCCTTGGTTGAAGCTGTTGCAGTGCCACCGAGGAGACTGAAGAAATCCTCCTCGGTCAATTTGGCTGAAACCATCCCCCAGCTCCCAGTTAGTGGTGCTGGTGTTCCAACTATTATTCCCCCGAGCTCTGCTATGAGCTCGGTGAAGACTTGGATCATTCCCGAGGTCCAAGTAATTGAAGAGAATCTTCCTCGGGATATGCTTACATCCCTGGCTACTCACCACATTGCTTCAGTAAGTTTCTCTTATTCTGAACTTTCTTTATTTTATATATTTATGTACTGACTTATCGTTATTTCTTTTTTTTCAGCTGGTGAGTTGCTTTAACACCATTGTGAAGAAGGATGAAGCGATTAAGGCTTCCAGCTCATCGTCCGGAGTAGAGGATACTTTACTAGGTTTGACCCAATCTTTGAAGGATTCCCGTCAAAAGTATGACGAGGATGAAGTTGATTGGGAGAAGATATTGGCTTCGGTTGAGGCAGAGAAGGTGCAACTTGCTGAGATCTCCAAGGGGTTGGAGAATAAGGTGAAGGATTTAGAGGGGGAGAACAAAAAGTATGACGAGAAGCTCAAGAACTTTCGGGAGCTTGAAAACAAGCTGAAACTGGCAGAGGAAGAATTGACCCTTCTGCGAGAAGTAAATCGCCAGAAGGAAGAGGTGGAGGGAAAACTGAAGGCCACCGAGGAACTTCTATCCGAGAAGATCTCCTCGGAGAGGGTAAAAAGAAAAATGGTAGTGAAGAAGTCCTTCAGCACTGGCTGGGACAAAGGATGGAACAAAGGGGTAGCAGCAATGATGTCCCAGGTGAAGTATGGGAGTCTCAAGTACTTCCGAGATGGTTGGGTCGCTGCCTTGCAGGAGTTGAAGGTTGATGAGGGCTCTGAACTGTTTCAACAGCATCTTCCTGGTCCCCCTCTAAATATTGAAGATGAAGAAAAGGACGAAGCTGCCTTCGAGGAGTCTTCAATGGTAGTGGGTGATCAAATCCTTGCCCCACAACCTATTCAGCCAGTCAACGAGGAGATTTCATCTCAGCCTGCTCTATCTGAACAGCTTCCTGCTCCTGCAGTCCAAATTATTGTTCCCACCGAGCAACCGAGCTCCTCATCCCAGCCTCCCGAGAAAGTCTTGGGAGACAAGGAAAAGGTGTGAAGTTATTCGGTATTTGTTTTATTTTCTTTTGTCATCTGTACTCTGAACATTGTACTCTTCTCTATGATGTAATAAAAATCACCTTTTTTGTTCCTCTATGTTGTTGATGCTCTGTTTGCTTTCTTATTAACTCTTGCCTTCTCTCCTCTTTATTAGTTTATGGCTAGAATGGAATTGTTGTCTGCTCATGACACAACTCTGCTCAGGTAATGCAATGAATATTTTAAAGCTGGTCATATTGACTTGGACAAATCCCAGATTATATACATTCTTGGCCGAGATGTTTCAGAACAGGCAGTTGAGGCCTATCAGTATTTAAAATGTCTTCTTGATCGTGCTGTAGCCAATAATGTGGCTTATTACAAAATGATTGAAGACTGGCAAGTTACTCTCGATGAACTTCAACAGAAGTACAAAGAATCCTCAGCTCTTTTGCACGAAGGGTATGAAAAGAAAATCAAACAACTCAGTGCTGAGAAAGGCTATGACAAGATGCTTGCTGGCTATGAAGTGAGAGAGAGAATGTTGAAGACAGAGGTTGAAGAGCACAGGCAAATCGATGAGCTATTGGAGCAAGAGAATAACAATTTATAAAAGGAATTAGCTCAGTTGACGTCTGTTGCTTCATCTTATACTGCCTTAGTACCTGTCACCGACGAAGGATTCTCCTTTTTAGAAGTTGAGAATGCCAAGTTGCGAGAAGAACTGGAGGCTTTGAGAAGAGCTGGCCCTTCAACTGCTGTTCGGGGACGAGGAAGAGGTTCTCGGGGGCGAGGAAGAGTTGTTATCGAGGAACAAGGTACTCAACCTGCTCAGGGACGACCAATAGTTCTTCGTCCTACCATTGAAGAAGCTCGTACTCAAGCAGCGTTGGAAAACCAGGCATTCCAATTGGTGGAAAAAAACCAAGCCTTATCTGAAATGTCTAAGAAAATCCAAAGTCTGGAGGGGGAACTTTCTACACAGAAGTCTGCCTTGGAGCATAAGGATATTTTTGCCAGAAACCTTCACGAGAAATTAGAGAGACTAATTTTCCAATTCCATAAACAACCTCGTGAATTCTGGATGGCAGGATACAATGAAACCCTCTGTCACTTGGATGCTCGTATTGAGAATGCTAACAATGAAGGCTATAAACAGGGATGGTTGAATGCTATGGGTGTACTGAAACTAGAGCAAGGTCATTATTTATGGAATTACCATGCCCCTGGACTGCTCGATCTACCAGTTTCGCCTTTCAAACTTGACATGAGTTGGATCCTGTAATACCCCGTACTTTTGGCTATATTTATTTTTAGGATTAATTAATTAAATGCGTATTATTTGGAAATTTATCCGGGTTAAAAATACTAACGAGATGCGAGTTGGTATTTGATTATGTGCATATATGTCTTATATGAATTTGGAATTATGAAATTTGTCGTGAGATTTATATACGGCATTTTAGAAATTTTGTTGAGACGCGTGGGACCGCCGCGTCACGGTGTAATATTTTGACTATAAAAGTGAATTTAAAATCTATAAACCGTATGGTCATTTTGAGTGCGCCAACGCGTCCGGAAGGGTCGAGATAGTCAGAAAACATTAGCCGGGGGTGTAGTTTGGGTCCCGGGGTATTTTTAGGCCATACCAGCATCATAAAGGGTATTTTGGTAATTTTGTATTTTGGGAAATTAAAAGTGACGAAAATTGGTTAATTACATCTGATGTGGATTTGACCCACTAAGCCCCTAACCAACCCATATTAACCTAGAAGGCTACGTAGGTTATTAGAAGAGTTTTCTAAGTTCCCCAAATAAAACCCTAGCCACCTTAAGCCACCATTGGAGAAGAAGCTTGGAGAGAAGAAATTCTGCAGAAATCTTCACCAAACCAACATCAAAATCAGAAATCAAATCAAGGCAAGTGATTTAAATTACATTCCTTATGCAGTGAATGCTTCTTCCATGTTAGAAACCTTGATAATCAATCTTATATAAGAGTTAAAAGAAAACCCATGAAATTGGAATTCATTATTTAATTTTGGGATAGGTTTGCATGTAGAAACATTGTTTGAAGATTGAATTCAGAGATTTCATATTTATGTGATGTAAAAACGGATTAAAATCTGGGAAATTATGATGAGAAAAATCTAGGGTTTATGTTCTTGAAGAAAATTGGGGAAAAATGTAGAAACTTGTGATTTAATGATGTTTAGGATGTATTAAACCCTTAAAAGATATTAGTATATCACCTTAGCATGTTTGAGGATGATTAGAGAACTTAATACATCGTTGGAACGAGTTTTAGAAGAGATTTGAGGAGTAAAAATGGTGAAAAATGAAACTTAGAGAAATCTGGGACGAATCTAGTAGGTCGTTAGAAGCCCCTGCCTAGGTCGTTCGAACGAACTCGTTCGAACGAGCTTCTAACGAATGGACCATTCGTTCTAACGAAAAGGAGCCTCGTTCGATAACTTCGTTCGAACGAGATCTCGTTACAAGGTATAGTTCGTTCGAACTAACTGGAATCTCGTTCGAACAGCCTCGTTCGAACGAGATTTCTAACGAGTTGACAGAGGAATCTCGTTCGAACAGTCTCGTTCGAACGAGACTTCTAACGAGTTGTCAGTTTGGTCCTTTTTGGACTGTTTTGATTTTTGGAGTACCGTAAACTTGTTCGAGGATATAGATAACATTCTGATGATGATGTAATGATAGAATTGGGACTTTTGGGTATTTATGAGAAGGAAATCATATACGAGAGTTATATTAAATGGACGATTTGGGTTGAGACGTGAGTGTCTACTACGACGAGAGAATAAATTATGGTGCGTATGATTATAAACCGGAATGGTATAAATTGTGATAATTATAAGTTAGTACGAGAATGCGATATGTACTACGATTAAACTACGGGATTACTAAGATGTGTGTTTACTTAGTATTGGTATATGAATTGTGTGTATGACATACCTACCATACTTGCTATCACGGGAGGTTTGCGTTCGCTTAGGGCCCTCTAATCCTTGTGTTGCCCGGATTTAGACTGGTTACCTTGATGAACATAGGTCATACAAAGACTTATTGGGATATTAATAAGTCCGCTGATCGTGGGAGCGTAGGTATGTGCGTGACCCATGTGATGTGACTGTGTTCGCCTCCATTATTTGTGATGTTGTTATCTGTGAACTATTCCTGAGAGATTCAAAATATGTAATCCTTACGTACGTGATGTACCGGGATGGATAGCAGAGTATGTGTGCACCACAGCTTAGTTCTCGGGGTGATTGTATTGTATATTTATGATGTGAATAATATACACTTAATTAATGGGAACCTTCATGTTAATGTTATGAATATAATTACGGTATTGCTTCGAGAAATATAACGAGTTAACTGATAGTGATATATATATTGCTTATTGAGCATCTGAGTTCACGTTAAGCCCCTACTTAATTACGAGTGTTATAATGTTAATAGAACCGAGTAATATGGGTAGGACCTATGATAGTCTAGCTAGAGATGATGTCACTTAGCTAGTGGTTTGTGTCGTTGTAGATGGGTACTTACGTTAGGAGTGCACAGTTAGACGAGAGGTGAGAATATCATGTGAGTGTACGTCCTAACATGTACTTTGCATTTAATGTTTTAAATGTTTTTAAAGCACTTGCAGGTTTTTAAAATATAACTCCACATTCGGGCTCTGACCCGTTTGCTTTTCAAATCTATTTTTCTTTGTAAAACCATTTTAGGTGCCCAGCCACAAGGACACCATGCGTAGGATATTCATTCAGGTGACGAGCTGTAGCTGTTTGTGGAAGCTACAGGGATTTGCTTGTAGACGCCTCTATCACTTGGATTCCAGATTCATTATCTACCAGTTGTAGGGCATGTTGCCCATTTCTATTAGAGTTACATTTCCATTACAGTTTTCAGACTTTGGCATGTACTGTTTTAGTTTTCGGTTTACTTATCAGTTGTGGGATTTGTAGTGAGGAGTTTTTCCTCCAGACTTTATTTACGTTATGTGATGTCATTCTATTTACTTCATTATGGTGAATGGTGTTATTATTCCTTATTACACTTGTTGCACGTTAATCAGACTTTAATTAAAATTTGGCACTTACTTTTTAAATACTAGGTGGTTAGTAATAAAAAAAAAAAAAAAATGTTTTCGACAGTGATGCTATTAACTGGACCAACTTGGCATTTTGAATTAATTTAATAAAGGAGTAGCTACCCGGTATTTAATTAGTCGGGGTGTCACAGGTGGTATCAAAGCATCAGGTTCTAGTGTCCTTTAGGATCTGACGGCTTGTTATGTTTCCGCTAAGTTTCTTTGATATAGAGCCCTATATTTTAGGACTGTTGTACTCTTTTTGTGTATGCTTCGTTCTTCAGCTATTTTAAGTTTATAAACAGCGAACTTATAAACTTTGTTCTTATTTCAGATGCCTCCACGACGTGTACGACGAGTTCCCAGGGATGCAACGCCCGAACCCACCCCAGCCCGCTCCAGTTCAGGGCATGATGAACGCCGCTGAGGTTGCAGCTATAGTAGCCCAAGCGGTAAATGCCGCCATTGCCGTTGTTCAGCAGGCACCACCTCAGGCGCCGGTTGTCGCGCCAGTACAGGCTAATGCATTCCCGTCTGCTTGGGAGCGTGTACGTGACGCTTTTCAGAAAGCGCATCCGCCAGAGTTTGCAGGTAGCTCAGATGTGGTAGTCTCGAGCCAGTGGAGGAAGGATATGCAGAGGCACTTAAGGATGTATGAGTGGACGGATGTTCAGAAGCAGGTTCTAGATACTTTCAAGCTAGTTGGATCTGCGCTACAGTGGTGGGAGTCTATTACCACCATGGAGGAGAGGGATACTCTCATGATTCAGGAGTTCTGGGTGCGGTTCGACCGCAAGTACTTTCCGTCAGCTGTTCATAAGGAAATGAGGAGGAGATTGATGAGTTTGAGGCAGGAGGGCAAGACTGTGGCCGAGTATGAGGCCGAGTTCACGAATCTGTTGAATATCGTTCCAGATGAGATACCAACAGAGAAGAAGAAGATTGAGAAGTTCACGGACGGGTTGACTTGGAGGATCCGTCAGCATCTGCTAGGGAACCTATCGTTGACCACCTATTCTGATGTGGTTAACGCTGCATTGTTACACTGCCAGGACCACCGTTTTCATATGGCCAAGGGTAAGAGGTCGGGGGAGTCTAGCCATCAGGGCAGGACTGGAGGACATGGTGCCAGCGGGGCACAATCTGGTCAGGGGCAGAGACAGAATGAGCAGGGCTCCCAGCAGGGGGATAATAAGAGGTTCCGGTCAGGAAACTACAGACAGGGACAAGGAGGTTTTCGTCAGGGCCATTAGGGTCCAAACGGCCATCAGGGCCAACAGGGGCAGAATGGGCAGGAGTTTCACCAGGGCCAGCAGGGCCAAGGGAGGAACGGTAACGGCCACCAGGGCCGGGGACAGCAGGGACAGAGAGGAGGGAACTTCCCAGGGAAGTGCTTTGTTTGTGGCAAGACTGGCCATAAACGACAGGATTGTCCTGATAGGGGCAGGGCCCCACAGCAGCAGCAGCAGGGTGCTCGCCAGGAGCCACAGAGGCCTATGTTTCCCGCCGCTCTTCCCGCACCGCCACAGATGGCAGCATTGCCACCCATTCCAGCAGTCCCAGTTCAGCAGGGGCAGCTACAATATGGACGTGTCTACAACGTCCACCAGGCTGCGGTTCCACAGGCACCGCCCGCGATTGAGGGTACGTTTCCTATCCATGGTACTATGGGTCGGGTATTATTTGATACGGGTGCTACACATTGTTTTATAGCTACACACTTCACGAAGGATTTAGGATTGTTAGCTACGGCAGAGAGCACACTGACGTGTGTTGACTCACCATTGGGGAGTGGGTCACTTATTTTCTTTATATGCCGGGGAGTGGGGGTAGAGATTGGTGGTTTGGTATTACCTGCAGACATGTTAGTGTTAGACATGCATGTTCACAATGTGATTATCGGTATGGATTGGCTCGTAGCTTATAGGGCCATGATTGATTGCTTCAGCGGGAGCATTGTTTTTGCCATTCCGGGGCAAGAGATGTTTATAGTGGCGATGCCTCGCCCAGAGGGAGGATCGACCGCTCATCTGTATTACATTGAGGAGGATACCTCTAAGGAGGTAGTGATTCCTTTAGATTCTATCCCAGTAGTCAGGGAGTATTCAGATGTGTTTCAGGAGATACCAGGCTTACCCCCAGTCGAGAGATAGACTTTGTTATAGATTTGCTACCGGGTACGAGACCTATAGCACGCGCACCGTACCATATGGCTCCAGCTGAGATGAGGGAGTTACGGGATCAGATAGAGCAGCTGTTAGGTCAGGGCTTTATTCGCAGGAGTACCTCACCTTGGGGCGCTCCAGTTTTGTTTGTGAAGAAGAGGGACGGTTCACTGAGATTGTGTGTGGACTACCGAGAGTTTAATAAGGTCACGATACGGAATAAGTATCCGTTGCCTCGAATCGATGACTTATTCGACCAGTTGAGAGGAGCTTTTTTCTTCTCAAAGATTGATTTGAGATCGGGATACCATCAGTTGCGTATCGGGGAGGAGGATGTCTCGAAGACTGCGTTCTTGTCGAGATATGGTTCTTACAAGTTTCGGGTTATGCCTTTCGGTTTGACCAACGCTCCAGCTGTGTTTATGGACTTGATGAACAGAGTGTTCAGGGATTTCCTAGACCAGTTTGTCATTGTCTTCATTGATGATATTCTGGTTTACTCCCAAACAGAGGAGGAGCACGCCGAGCATTTGAGGCAGGTTTTACAGACACTTCGTCAGAACGAGTTGTATGCAAAATATGAGAAGTGCGGGTTTTGGCTGAAGGAAGTCCAGTTTTTGGGACATATCATTTCCGACCGGGGAATATCTGTTGATCCGGGGAAAGTATCAGCGGTGAGGGAGTGGGGACAGCCCACGACACCAACGGAGGTTCGTAGTTTCTTGGGTCTAGCAGGATACTACAGGAGGTTTATTCGGGGCTTCTCAGAGATAGCAGGTCCTTTGACACATCTGACTCATAAGGGTGTGCCATACATCTGGAGTGATGCCTGTCAGTTGGCATTCGATGAATTGAAGGACAAATTGACCTCAGCACCTGTGTTAGCATTGTCGAGACCGGGAGTTGAGTATTTGGTTTACACCGATGCCTCTTTGCAAGGGCTTGGAGGTGTATTGCAGCAGGAGAGACAGGCATTAGCTTATGCTTCCCGTAAGCTTAAGCCTCATGAGAAGAATTACCCCACGCATGATTTGGAGTTGGCGGCAGTGGTATTTGCCCTACGGATTTGGAGGCACTATCTTTTGGGGGAGAAGTTCCAATTGTTCACGGACCACAAGTCCCTACAGTACCTGTTCACACAGAAGGAATTGAATATGCGGCAGCGTAGGTGGCTTGAGTTTGTGAAGGACTACCAGCTCGACATCCAGTATCACCCAGGTAAGGCTAACGTGGTAGTAGACGCGTTGAGCCGTAGGCCAGCAGATGAGGTGGAAGAGGTGTGGAAGGCCAAGTGGAAGGAATTGGGACACCAAGATGCAGTGGCCCGATCTTTCATGTCTGTGATGCCCGTTACACCGCAGATTGTCACGAAGGTAGTACGGGCACAGGCTAATGACCCGTTCTGTCAGGAGCAGATAGTTCGATTACTAGCAGAGGGAGCCGAGTCCTATACCGTTAGCTCAGACGGGGGATTACGCTTCAATGGGAGATTGGTAGTTCCGGAAGGGGATGAATTGCGACACGATGTGATGGCACAGTCGCACGGCTCACGGTTCGCGGTACATCTTGGAGGGGACAAAATGTACCAGGACATGAGACGACAGTATTGGTGGAGAGGTATGAAGAGAGATATCGCTGAGTTTGTTTCGAAATGCGCCACTTGTCAGCTTGTAAAAGTGGATCATCAGAAACCGGCAGGATTGCTACAACCTTTGGAGGTCCCGGTGTGGATGTGGGAGAGCATATCCATGGACTTTATCACGAGGTTGCCTACGTCGTAGAGGGGTCACGACTCCGTTTGGGTAATTATGGACAGGTTGTCCAAGGTCGCTCACTTTTTACCCGTAAGGACTGACTACACTACGGGACAGTATGCCCAGCTCTTCATTTCAGAGATTGTGAGACTTCACGGTGTGCCCTTAAATATCGTGTCTGACAGAGACAAGATATTTGTTTCGAGGTTTTGGGAGAGCTTCCAGGAGGCCATGGACACGGAGTTGCGGTTGAGTACGGCTTATCATCCGCAGACTGATGGGCAGACTGAGCGCACAAATCAGATGTTGGAAGACGTGCTACGCATGTGCATTATTGACTTTGGGGGTGGATGGGAGCAGTACCTTCCACTGGTGGAGTTTGCTTACAACAACTCCTATCAGTTCACTATTGGCATGGATTCGTTTGAGGCATTGTACGGTAGGCCTTGTCGTTCCCCAGCATGTTGGTTAGAAGTGGGGAACAACAAACTGCTTGGGCCGGAAGTGATTCAGGATACTTCGGCAAGGATTGAGTTGATTCGGAGTCGCATTCGGGTAGCTCAAGACAGGCAGAAAAGTTATGCTGATGCGAAGAGGTTTTTCAGAGAATTCCAAGTGGGGGACTAGGTTTTGCTCAGAGTATCTCGTATGAAGGGGATTATGCGTTTCGGGAAGAAGGGGAAGTTGGCACCAAGGTATGTGGGGCCGTTTCCTATTATTGAGCGGATCGGACCGGTTGCATATAGACTTGGACTACCGGAGCATTTGCATCGGATCCACGATGTGTTCCATATTTCCTCGCTGAGGAAATACCTTAGAGATAATCTGGCTCATTCTCACATTGCTGTGGAGGACATCGATCTCCAGCCGGATAGCTCCTACGAGGAGGGGCCGATTGCTATTTTGGACCGAAGCGAGAGGAAACTGCGGTCAAAGATAGTTCCGTTAGTGCGTGTTCAGTGGCGACATCACAATGTCGACGAATCCACATGGGAGCGCGAGGATGAGATGCGCGAACGTTATCCAGACTTGTTCATACCAGGTACTTTCTAGTTTCGAATTTCGGGACAAAATTCAGTTATTAGGGGGGAAGTATGTAATACCCCGTACTTTTGGCTATATTTATTTTTAGGATTAATTAATTAAATGCGTATTATTTGGAAATTTATCCGGGTTAAAAATACTAACGAGATGCGAGTTTGTATTTGATTATGTGCATACATGTCTTATATGAATTTGGAATTATGAAATTTGTCGTGAGATTTATATACGGCATTTTAGAAATTTTGTTGAGACGCGTGGGACCGCCGCGTCACGGTGTAATATTTTGACTATAAAAGTGAATTTAAAATCTATAAACCGTATGGTCATTTTGAGTGCGCCAACGCGTCCGGAAGGGTCGAGATAGTCAGAAAACACTAGCCGGGGGTGTAGTTTGGGTCCCGGGGTATTTTTAGGCCATACCGGCATCATAAAGGGTATTTTGGTAATTTTGTATTTTGGGAAATTAAAAGTGACGAAAATTGGTTAATTACATCTGATGTGGATTTGACCCACTAAGCCCCTAACCAACCCATATTAACCTAGAAGGCTACGTAGGTTATTAGAAGAGTTTTCTAAGTTCCCCAAATAAAACCCTAGCCACCTTAAGCCACCATTGGAGAAGAAGCTTGGAGAGAAGAAATTCTGCAGAAATCTTCCCCAAACCAACATCAAAATCAGAAATCAAATCAAGGCAAGTGATTTAAATTACATTCCTTATGCAGTGAATGCTTCTTCCATGTTAGAAACCTTGATAATCAATCTTATATAAGAGTTAAAAGAAAACCCATGAAATTGGAAGTCATTATTTAATTTTGGGATAGGTTTGCATGTAGAAACATTGTTTGAAGATTGAATTCAGAGATTTCATATTTATATGATGTAAAAACGGATTAAAATCTGGGAAATTATGATGAGAAAAATCTAGGGTTTATGTTCTTGAAGAAAATTGGGGAAAAATGTAGAAACTTGTGATTTAATGATGTTTAGGATGTATTAAACCCTTAAAAGATGTTAGTATATCACCTTAGCATGTTTGAGGATGATTAGAGAACTTAATACATCGTTGGAACGAGTTTTAGAAGAGATTTGAGGAGTAAAAATGGTGAAAAACGAAACTTAGAGAAATCTGGGACGAATCTGGTAGGTCGTTAGAAGCCCCTGCCCAGGTTGTTCGAACGAACTCGTTCGAACGAGCTTCTAACGAATGGACCAATCGTTCTAACGAAAGGGAGCCTCGTTCGATAACTTCGTTCGAACGAGATCTCGGTAGAAGGTACAGTTCGTTCGAACGAACTGGAATCTCGTTCGAACAGCCTCGTTCGAACGAGATTTCTAACGAGTTGACAGAGGAATCTCGTTCGAACAGTCTCGTTCGAACGAGACTTCTAACGAGTTGTCAGTTTGGTCCTTTTTGGACTGTTTTGATTTTTGGAGTACCGTAAACTTGTTCGAGGATATAGATAACATTCCGATGATGATGTAATGATAGAATTGGGACTTTTGGGTATTTATGAGAAGGAAATCATATACGAGAGTTATATTAAATGGACGGTTTGGGTTGAGACGTGAGTGTCTACTACGACGAGAGAATAAATTATGGTGCGTATCATTATAAACCGGAATGGTATAAATTGTGATAATTATAAGTTAGTACGATAATGCAATATGTACTACGATTAAACTACGGGATTACTAAGATGTGTGTTTACTTAGTATTGGTATATGAATTGTGTGTATGACATACCTACCATACTTGCTATCACGGGAGGTTTGCGTTCGCTTAGGGCCCTCTAATCCTTGTGTTGCCCGGATTTAGACTGGTTACCTTGATGAACATAGGTCATAGAAAGACTTATTGGGATATTAATAAGTCCGCTGATCGTGGGAGCGTAGGTATGTGCGTGACCCATGTGATGTGACTGTGTTCGCCTCCATTATTTGTGATGTGTTATCTGTGAACTATTCCTAAGAGATTCGGAATATGTAATCCTTACGTACGTGATGTACCGGGATGGATAGCAGAGTATGTGTGCACCACAGCTTAGTTCTCGGGGTGATTGTATTGTATATTTATGATGTGAATAATATACACTTAATTAATGGGAACCTTCATGTTAATGTTGTGAATATAATTACGGTATTGCTTCGAGAAATATAACGAGTTAACTGATAGTGATATATATATTGCTTATTGAGCATCTGAGTTCACGTTAAGCCCCTACTTAATTACGAGTGTTATAATGTTAATAGAACCGAGTAATATGGGTAGGACCTATGATAGTCTAGCTAGAGATGATGTCACTTAGCTTGTGGTTTGTGTCGTTGTAGATGGGTACTTACGTTAGGAGTGCACAGTTAGACGAGAGGTGAGAATATCATGTGAGTGTACGTCCTAACATGTACTTTGCATTTAATGTTTTAAATGTTTTTAAAGCACTTGCAGGTTTTTAAAATATAACTCCACATTCGGGCTCTGACCCGTTTGCTTTTCAAATCTATTTTTCTTTGTAAAACCATTTTAGGTGCCCAGCCACAAGGACACCATGCGTAGGATATTCATTCAGGTGACGAGCTGTAGCTGTTTGTGGAAGCTACAGGGATTTGCTTGTAGACGCCTCTATCACTTGGATTCCAGATTCATTATCTACCAGTTGTAGGGCATGTTGCCCATTTCTATTAGAGTTACATTTCCATTACAGTTTTCAGACTTTGGCATGTACTGTTTTAGTTTTCGGTTTACTTATCAGTTGTGGGATTTGTAGTGAGGAGTTTTTCCTCCAGACTTTATTTACGTTATGTGATGTCATTCTATTTACTTCATTATGGTGAATGGTGTTATTATTCCTTATTACACTTGTTGCACATTAATCAGACTTTAATTAAAATTTGGCACTTACTTTTTAAATACTAGGTGGTTAGTAATCAAAAAAAAAAAAAATGTTTTCGACAGTGATGCTATTAATTGGACCAACTTGGCATTTTGAATTAATTTAATAAAGGAGTAGCTACCCGGTATTTAATTAGTCGGGGTGTCACAGATCCCTGCTCGGGCCATTCCTCGGTGCTTGATCTCAAAGTACCTTGGTGACTATAACCTTCATTCACAGGTAGGATTATCTCGTCCCGAGCATCTGCTGAACACACCTTCTATAATGAACGTCAGAATGCTTCAAGACCCTAACTTCATTAACTCTCCCCTTTGCTTGGAAGATCCTCCTGCTGGCGAGGAGCCTGTTTCAAAAGCACAAAGAAAGAGACCAATAGAATAGGGTTCTTAATGTAATAATTGTTTATACATTTCAAATCGATGTATTCATTATTGCACTTCATTCAATGAAATACATATAAATTTGTTTGCAAATGTTGATTGCTATTATCTTACAGTTGTAAAATATTTTTTGATTTGTGTTTGTATCTCTGTTAAAAAGATAACAATATTTGTATTTTGCCGACCAACTGATTGTCAACTAACTTGATTGTATATCTGTTGAAAAAGATAATAGTATTATATAATTTGTCGACCAACTGTAGTTGATTAAAACTTGTTGTCGACTAGCTTACATTTGTAATAATCATTTGGCTGACCCAAAACAATGATGTTTTGCTTCTTGACTAATTAAAAGTCACAAGTAACAAAAAAATTTAACTTGGTAATATTTGTACAATATTCCCGACCAACAAGGGTTGGCGTCTTTTACTTCTCTACCAATATAACTTGGTGAATTTTCTTTCCTGACCAACTTTGGAATTTTTTGGAAAATATATTTTTCTTCCGGAGCTGGCATTTTTCTTGTTCTTCGTCGACATCTTTTCTTGCCCTTTTACCAACCTAAGTTGGTCTGAGCTCGAATTTGATGATTCTGTCATGTCCACTTGCCCTTTTACCAAACTAAATTGGTCTGAGCTAGTGTCTGCCTCCTAACCAAAGGAGTATGGTTTCCTAACCAACCGGAGCTGGCATTTTTAGGAATGTCGTTCTTGCCCTTTTACCAACCTAAGTTGATCTGAGCTCGAATTGCC
The DNA here is from genome assembly GCA_949130495.1 of Sambucus nigra. Classification (NCBI taxonomy): domain Eukaryota; kingdom Viridiplantae; phylum Streptophyta; class Magnoliopsida; order Dipsacales; family Adoxaceae; genus Sambucus; species Sambucus nigra. The sequence continues at coordinate 91,381,646 of OX422222.1, read as the reverse complement.
TCCTAACCAAAGGAGTATGCTTTCCTAACCAACTGGAGCTAGCATTTTTAGGAATGTTGTTCTTGCCCTTTTACCAACCTAAGTTGATCTGAGCTCAAATTTGATGATTCGGTCATGTCCACTTGCCCTTTTACCAAACTAAATTTGTCTGAGCTAGTGTCCCAGTTTCCTAACCAACCGAGGTTGGCATTTTAGGAATGTTGTTTTTACTGCTGAGCGGTGTAGTGTGTAGCACTAGTATTCCCCGAAAAACATTCAATAAAAGGAGAGAAGATGGAAAAATATCATCATTTTATTCATATTGATGGAACTGCTTTACATTTTACATCACTGATAGTACTTGCGTAGGTGTTCAACATTCCATGCATTCTTAAACGCTTCTCCTTCTAAAGTTGATATTCGGTAAGTTCCTGGTAGAACAACTTCTGTAACTCGGTATGGTCCATGCCAGTTTGCCTCTAACTTATTGTGCTTCTGAATGACCTTCTTTAGCACACAATCTCCTTCCTTTAGGTCGCACTTCTTCACCCTCTTATTATAGAACAGAGCTGTTCGTTGTTGATAAGCAGCATTCCTAATGGCTGCCTCTTCTCTAACCTCCTCGAGCATATCTAAATCTAACCTTCTCATTAAATCGCTGACTGGGGAATTGAAATTCAGCACTCTATGTGTTGGAAGACCCAACTCAGCAGGTATTACAGCTTCACTTCCAAATGCCAACATATATGGTGATTCTCCAGTTGCTGCTCGGGGAGTAGTACGATAAACCCACAGTACTGACTGTAGCTCGTTAATCCAATTTGCTTTAGCCTCACTTAGCCTTTTCTTCAATCCATTTAGCAATGTCCTATTCGTCACTTCAGTCTGTCCATTACTTTGGGGATGACCCGGTGTTGAATGGAGCTTCAAAATGTTGGACTGATGGCAGTAGGCAGCAAATTCCTCATTATCAAATTGCGTTCCATGTTCGGTGATGAATGCATGAGGAAGACCATACCTGCAAATGATGTTTTTCCAGACAAATTGATATACCTTCTCGTAAGTCATGTCGATGAGAGGCTCAGCTTCTACCCACTTAGTAAAATAATCCACTGCGACGACGAGGTATTTAAACCTTCCCCTGGTTGTTGGCAATGGCCCTACTAAATCCATCCCCCACATGGAAAATGGACAAGGGGAAGTTATAGGCATCGACAATGCCTGTGGAGTTCGTCGAATGGAGGAAAAATGCTGGCACTTGTCATATTTCTTAGCATAGGCTATACAATCAGCCCTCATCGTTGGCCAGTAGTACCCCTGTGTCATTACCCTTTGTAAAAGAGTATGACCTGCTATGTGAGCCCCACAGGACCCTTCATGGATCTCTTTAATAAATTCTTTCACCTCGGAGGGATGTACACATCTTTGCAATCCTGCCATGATTCCTCGTCTGTACAAAACACCATTAGTTAGTACATATCGAGCAGCTTTAAACTTCAATTTCTTGGCAGCGAGCTTATCCACCGATAATTCTCCCTCCTCAATATATGCCCTGATGGTATCCATCCAAGATAGTCCTAAGTCAAGAGTGATAAAATTCATCGTCAGATCTTCATCTATGCTCCGACTTTCTAACACTTCAATTGGTATCGTTCTTCACAGCTCGGTACGAGTAGCTGATGCTAGTCGGGCCAAAGCGTCTACTCGTGCATTCTCTATTCTTGGTATTCTGATCAATTGAATGGCAACAAATTCTGCTACCAACTCCATCGCCTTTGCATGATACTTGACCATTAATTCTCCTTTAGCTGCATATGTTCCCAACATCTGATTCACAATTAATTGAGAATCAATGAAGACCATCAATTGTTGCGCTTCCATAGTTTTTTCCAAATTAAGACATGCTATCATGGCCTCATACTCAGCCTCATTATTGGAGGCTTTGAATTGAAATCGCAGTGCATATTCCATGTCGAATTCGTCTGGGCTGTTCAAAACGATTCCTGCTCCACAGCCTGTAGTGCAAGATGAGTCATCTACATACAACTTCCATATAGGCAACTCGTCCTCTAATTTTTGATCTGACAGAGTTCCTCGGTGAAATATTTGTTGCTTCTTTTCAGTATCCCCTGATATTTCTTTGTCGACCATCTTTTCTTGCCCTTTTACCAACCTGAGTTGGTCTGAGCTCGAATTTGATGATCCTGTCACATCCACTTGCCCTTTAACCAAACTAAGTTGGTCTGAGCCAGTGTCTGTTGATCCTGTAACATCCACTTAACCTTTTACCAACTTAAGTTGGTCTGAGCCAATGTCTATTGATCCTGTATCATCCACAGGTTGATCGGCGAGCTGCTTTTGCTCCTCGGGGGTATCAGGATAGGTGAATTCTGCTATAAAATCCGCTACTGCTTGCCCTTTAAGCGATGACCTGGGTTCACATATTATATCATATTGACCGAGCTCTATTACCCAGTACATTAATCTCCCTGATTTTTCTGTCTTATGAAGGGCTTGTCTCAATGGCATGTCGGTGTATACGACTATGGTATGGGCCTAGAAATATGGTCTCATTCTCCTACTTGCCTCAATTAATGCCAATACCAATTTTTCCAGCTTTGGATACCTGATCTCTGCACCTCGGAAAGCCTTACTTGTGTAATAAATTGGCTTCTGGATTCCATTCTCCATTCTGATCAATGCTGAGCTAGCTGCATTCTCTGATACTGCCAGGTACAAGTACAATTTTTCTCCCATCACTGGCCTAGACAACAGAGGAGGTGCTCCCAAATACTTCTTCAAGTCTTGAAAGGCCTTCTCGCATTCATCATTCCACTCGAAAGTTTTTCGGAGTGTTTTGAAGAATGGGAGGCATCTATCAGTTGCTCGGGATACAAATATGTTGAGCGCTGTAACTCGTCCTGTAAGGCTTTGCACTTCTTTCTTCTTCGTTGGAGATCGTAGCCCTAAAAAAGCTTTGATATTTTCTGGATTCGCCTCAATGCCTCGCTGGTTGACGATGTACCCGAGGAGCATTCCTTCTCGTACTCCAAATGTGCGCTTCATCGGGTTCAGCTTTATTTGGTATTTATCCAGTTGATCAAAGGTCTGACCTAAGTCAACTAGATGATAAGCAGCTTTCTTGCTCTTTGTCAGCATATCATCGACATAGACTTCCATATTGCAACTTATTTGTTCGGTAAAGACCTTGTTCATCAACCGCTGGTATGTCGCACCTGTATTTTTCAAACCAAAAGGCATAACATTATAACAATAAGTTCCCCTAGGGGTAATGAAAGAAGTACTTTCCCTGTCTTCAGGTTTCATTTTGATCTGGTTGTAGCCAGAGTAAGCATCCATGAAGCTGAGTAGCTTATGCCCCGAGGTAGCATCCACCAGTTGGTCAATTCTGGGCAATGGAAAGTGATCCTTTGGGCATGCCTTGTTGAGATCGGTGAAGTCAACACACATTCTCCATTTATTGTTTTTCTTCTTTACCATCACCACATTTGATAACCAGTCTGGATATTTAACATCTTCAATGAATCGCGCTTTTTGGAGTTTCTCGACCTCCTCTTGTATAGCTTGATTCATCTCAGGACTAAATACTCTTCTTCTCTGCTTTATAGGCTTGATCTCCTTATTCACATTAAGCTCATGACATAAGAAGTTTGGATCTATTCCGGGCATATCTTCATGACTCCATGCAAAAGTTTTCTTTCTACTTCTCAGGAAAATTATCAACTCCTGTTTTATTGAGGCATCCAACGACGAACCTATTTGAGTTGTTCGTTCAGGGTGTTCATCGTCCAGAATGACATTCTCTATAGCTTCCACCACCTGTCCTTTTACAAGTTGAGATTCATCTCTAGGATCCAGTGTTTTAATTTATGTACCTTCATCCACCTGATAGGTAGTAGTCTTTTTCCTTGATTCTTCAAGCTCCTCTTGCTCGGCAGATGAATAATAGCATTCCCAAGCTACTTTTTGATCACCTTTCACAACTCCTACTCTAAAGTTTATTGGGAATTTTAAACATTGATGTACTGTAGATGGGACTACTTCGAATTTTTTCAAACCAACTCTTCCCATGATGATGTTGTAAGCTGACTGAACATTCTTATCCATCACAAAGAAGCGTATTCTTTCTTTTCTATAAGCAAGCCATGTACTAATGAATATATCCCACTTGATCGTCCCAAGTGGAAAAACTTTCTCGCCAGCAAAACCCAGGAGAGGTGTGTGATAAGGCTTCAGTTGAGATAACTTTAAGTTTAAACTGTCAAAGCACGAGTAGAACATGATGTCTGTCGAGCTACCATTTTCTACCAGAACTCTTGAAATCATTACTTCTTTCATCCTCATTTTGATCACCAAAGGATCATCATAAGGGTATAGAACTCCTACGAGGTAATTTTTTGAAAAACCAATGACCAGCTTCTCTTTGTTTACCTTTCTCGGGCGATCCTCCTCGGCCAAATTTATCCGTTGAATATATGAGCAAGCTTGAGCCTTACAGAGGTAAGCTTTTCTTTCTGCAGTAAGATCTCCTCCACCTGCATCTCCACCTGTAATAACATTATAATCAAATGACCCAAAACGTATTGAAAATACCTCACGTTCCGGTTGTCTTGGTCTTTTGGGAAGATCGGGGTCATCCTCTGTATCATCTTCATGATCTCTTTTCCTGTTCTCTTCTGCCCGACGAGGAGATCTCGATCTCTCTCTTGTTCGGTCCTCGTCTAATAAGTGTTTCCTCGTCTAATGAGTGTTTCCTCTTTCATTTCTACGATCAACATACTTTGACAATTTTCCTCGTCTAATGAGTGTTTCGATCTCATTCTGGAGGGCTATGCAATTTTTAGTCATATGACCATGATCTTTGTGAAATTCGCAATATTTATCTCTATTCCTTCTGTCAGGGTCTGCCTTCATTTTCTTTGGCCATTTTAACTCCTCTTTGTTCTTGATTTCTTCCAAGACATGGTTGATACCCATCCTCAAAGGAGTATAATTATCAAATTTCTTCAGGACTTCCCATGACGACTTATCCTTAGATTGTTTGTCACCACCATTGCCCTTATGCTCTTTCTTCTTAGCTTTGTCGATTTCCACCTTGGCCTCTTTATCCATATTTTTCTTCGCAGCCATAGCCTCCTCGGCATTCATGATTTTGGTTGCTTTTTCCATCAACTCTGACATGGTTGTAGGTGGATCTTTAGCCAAAGTGTAATACAACTTATTGGGCAACATCCCACTCATCAAGGTGGTGATCGCTGTCTTTTCTTCATAATCTTTTACTTCTAGCTTCTCGTTATTGAAACGAGTTATGTAGTCTCTAGTACTCTCACCAGCTTTTTGTCTAACGCTTAACAAATGCGCTACTCGTTTTACTGGCTTTGCCCCAAAACAAAAATTCCCAATGTATAACTCGGCCAGTTGAAAGAAAGTCAAAATCTTACCCCGAGAAAGATTGTTGTACCATATCTGGGCAGATCCAGTAAGAGCTCTCGAGAATGCTCTGCATCTCATCTCATCATGGACAACATAGATGTTGGCGGCAACTTGATATTGCTCTATGTGAAGAATAGGATCTGTCTTTCCATCATATTTGGGGGTCACCACGAGTGCTTTAAATTTTGACGGTGTAGGAAAATCCATAATGGCCTGGACAAAAGGTGTCCCTTGAACAAAGGTTCGTTGTAGGGGATTTTTTGCCTTAGCCATTTCTCCCAATCTATCCTCCAATCTCTGAATAGAACCTTTCCATGCGTTGTTTCCTTCCTCGGGCCTATTGGTTCGAGCAATTGATCGAGCTGATGTGGCCTCCTGAGATCTATCCTGGCGAGTAGCTGGTCGTGATTGTGCTGATCCTTCTCTTAGATCTGATGGTTGTAAAAAATTCCTCGACATGGCCTTAGGTGGACTCCTATTCTTCCTGGGGCCTAATTGATTGAAAGGAGACACCTTGCTCAATCTTTCCAAGGCACTAGTCCTCTTTTGAGAGAGAGTAATACGTTGCTCAGTATCTGTGGCCCATATTGATGAAGTTCGCCTAGGTTGATAAGAGAAATCATCAGATTCCTCATTACGATATGAATCAGTACGCCTGGATCGTGAAGAAAGTAAATGGGTTTGCCTTTGACCACTTCGCTGTCCTGATTGGGCAGGTGCACCGCCATGAAGGGTTTAGATGAGTTACCGCATGGTTTCTTGCATGGCGGTCTGACCTTGGGCCAGATTTGTCATTATTCCAGCCAGATCTGGAAAAACTGATGGTGCAGAGGGATTTGGAGGATTTCCAGTGTTTTCAGCATTTCGATTGCTGGATTATGGATTGTCAGCCATTGGTGATGGATGATTTTTGGTGAAAAATGATAACAACAGTCGTTTCCCACAAATTGTGCCAATCTGTTGATGTAAAAAATTAGATTGCTTTTAATTATATAATCACAGATAAATATAAATGAGACAAAGAATTTTAAAGTGGTTTAGCCTTATAAGAATGGCCTACGTCCACTGTTTATGTTATTGCCAAATGTTTTGGAATTCTCGATATGTGGTTCTATCAAGAAATTCTAGTCCCCTTGAATAAGGATGATACAATGTATTTATAGCCCTTAGGCTGTACATGTGAAAGGGTAAACAATTAATGCCCTTTAAGAGTATACGTCTGTATGATGAGCATTCAATGAATAGTTGAACTGTTGATTATCTGGCAATCAATGCTATGGCCGAGATGCAGCTCGGACCGCCTTAGTTGCTCGTCGTTCAGGAGTTTCTCGGAGCAGTGGGGTTCCTCGGAGCGATGGAGTTCCTCGGAGTACACCTGTTGCTCGGAGTATCTGACTTGATCGGGGAATAAAGTTCCTCATTGCTAAAGTAACTATAGAAATGTGCCATGTAGATTGACACGTGTCTTTTTGTGATTCATCCACATCAGCATATTAATTTTGGTGTCAACAGGGACTGTAGAATGTTGTTGGATTTAGGTATTTCCTAGGTATGGGACTAGAAGATACGTATAATATTTGGTGATCTCTAGGTATAAGACTAGGGATGGTTTGGTTTGTGATCCCCGAGTATTTTTGGGGAAGGTGATAATTAATGAGAACATGATTAATACCTTAGATAATAATGGCTATTAGAGATTAATGGATTTATGGTTTCATTATATGTGTGGGGCGTAAGTTGGATGGCTATACTTCATGTGCCTGATCTATATTATCTGGATACCTTAACAGGATTTATGTGGGTGTTACCAGTATGTACAATGTCTAGAGTTGTCTAACTAGGATAATATGTGACGGGTCTAGGCAAACTAGAAATAACAACTATTGTCTGTGTGAGTCAAGGTATGTGCAGAGTCCAGTGTTGTCTGACTACCATCGTATGTGCGGGACCTAGACAAATCCAGCTATAGTAATGCGATTTGTTGTGAAGATGCATCACGGTATATGGGTGAAATTATTGGTCATTGGGCTATAGTGATAATGGAGATTGTTAAGATTAGATAGGTGTCGTACCCTGGTATGTGCAGAGTCGTATATGAGGTTGTCTGTCTATAGTGGTGTGGCAATTCATATTAATGATATTGAAAATAAAATAAAATGTTAAAAGTTACATAAGTGAAAATATGGATAGTTTACTTTATTTTATTCTTTATTTAGATTCTAACCCCTTATTTAAAATATTTTACTGTGATATTGATCTCATTTACAACTTATGACTAGGTTCATATAATCCTATTTGCGAAACGAAACTGGTAGTCTTACAGTGGGCCTGACCCATTGCTGTTGAGTAACATTTCAGGATAGGATGTTGTTAGATGTAGAGTTTGGAGTAGCAGGAGTATTTATTGAGTTTATTTTATTTCTTTACATATATTTCATTTCCAATCATTCATTTTTGAGATAATACATTTGGATTTGGTGGGTCCCTAGACTCTTAAGTTGTTTACGATTTTTATTTAGAGTTTATATTCATAACATCTTATTATTAAGGTTTTTATTATTGGAGTTTTAGCATAGTGATGTATTTAATTATGGTGAATGGACATAATATTGTTGGATATCTCAATTCATATATTGTCATTGAGATGACCATCATATATTATCATTAGGATGTGATCACCCCCAATCGCAAAATAGGCGGGTTGTTACAGTTGGTATCAGAGCATGTTCTTAGGTTTCGAGGGTTATAGTTTAGTTATAGTTTTATGTGTTCCAATCTTTGAAAGTGTATGAGGGTGGTTGTACTATTGTCTATGAAGAACTGGAACGGGTGAGCGTGACCCACTTCCAAAGATGTTGCCCTTAAGGTTTCTAAATTCCCAAGAGCAGTTGCATACGAAGACCTTATACTTTTAGTAACAATTGATCTCTCTGTGACTTACTATCTGAAAGGAGAATAAGGATTAACAACTTTTATAGAAATGATAATGTCTGAGAGAGAGAGAGAGATCGGAGAGATGATGGTTGCAAAGGGAGTGAAGAGAGAAACACTTTGACACTCAAGAGAGATTATGGAGAGAATACTTTTACAGTGAATTTTTGATAGAGTAACAATGTCAACTTGACCTTACCCAAGGGTGTTGTTTATAGGTAGATGTTAGGACTGTTTGGGAGCCAAAACAAAGCACTCTTAGAGACAAGCTCTGCAATATAGCGTTTATCTTTGTTTGTCTGTTAAACACCTGCCTCCAATGACAGGCGACACCTGGCGCATACCAAAGTCAAAAAGCAAATATATCGGCTAATAGTGCCAAAGTGTGTGATTTGGTAAATATCTTTTCAAATGGTAACTTGATGTATGAACTTTTGTAAAAAAACTTACGAGTGGCTTTGAGGGCGTAAGTTAGAAAATACTTTATATTAAGTGTGGGTTGTGTAAGTGCTTGAGTGACCCTTAGGGTCTGTAGTAGTATTCTCTTTATCCTAAAGTGTCAAGTGGTTAGGCTTTGTCTTTGCCCAACAAACCCTGTCTCTTAGTTACCAAACCAAAACTCTCAGGAGATCCAAACTGGCCTTCTCGAGCCCTGGTTTCTCGATCACGTCTACCTATGCGAGAAAAAAAATAATGTTATTAACTATTTATCAAGTGAGACTTGTGAGCATCCCCTCAAACTTTTAAGCCTGCTCGCGCATTTTATCCTTTGTCTTGGGATTGTACATTGAGCATGCCCTTACCATTTTCATTTGGCCTTTGGTTGTTTAACTTAGGACTGCTCATTATAAGCCTTCTTGACAACATTATCTTAGCTTCCTTTTCCTTTTGGGTTCGCTCATTGTGAACCCTCTCATCCAAGATCTGCCAAGGCTCATCTCTGGAATTGAGCCACTCATGGTGGACCCTCTCGTCCAAATTTTTATCTTGGATCATTTAAGGCTTGCAGCCACTTGTGGTGGACCCACTCCTCCAAATTTCCACCTTGGCTTATTTAAGTCTTTAATCCACTTATGGTGGACTCTCTCCCCCAAATTATTGTGTCCAATTTATTCATTGGGTTTGGGCAACTCGTTGTGGTTCCCATCGCCCAGTCTCCCAATTTGGATTTTTTCTGCACCCCCTCGTGTGTGAGCCCCCCTCATCCCATTAGGCCTACTTGTGGGCAGCCGAATGGGTACCCCTCTACATTTTTATTTATTTATACTCTTTAGGATTTGAGTCTTATGTACATTTTTCTATCTATTCAAATGGAAAACTCTAGGAGAGAAGGATCTAAGATAAATAGTTTTTTTTTAAAGGACTATGTCCTCAGATTTATTAGATAAGGTAGAAAATCCCTACCAAGGTTGCTTGTACAAACTATGGAGAAAATTTTGAGGAAAAATACTATTGAATAAATGGATTAGTTTCTAAAAAATCTAATAGAAGGAAGCCCATGAAGGTCCATTAGATAAGCACTTCTGGCTACTTTAGGAAGGTCCTTTGAGATTGTGAATGTTTCACTAGCATTGGATAGGATTCCATAGTTGGTTAAGTGATCTTCTACTTGACTTGCTTCTCTTCAGACGTGGGAAATAACTAGAGTAGTAGGAATGGCCTGAATCTCCTGTATGATATCTATAACTGACCAAGGGGGTTTGCGGATTTTGCCTTTCAATATATTAATTGCCACTTTTGAGTCAACTTCCACAATTATATTTTCTAAGAAAAATAGTTTAGGCACTGAAGGAAGTAATGATAATGTTTACAAGCTGTTTAAGGGATATTGTAGATTAGAGGATGATTGATGTCTTGACATATCTTTAGAGGGAATTCAATGATCTTCAAGGGAAATATCTTTGGCTAAGATGTCTTAAAGTCTAATAAGATTCGTCTGTTCATCATATATTATGATTTATATTTTTTGATGGATTATTCTAACCATTTTCTTGGGTGGTTTTTGTGATGGAATCATGGGACTTCAGAGGTTCAATTTATAAATTTAGAGGCTTTTAAGGACTATTTCAAGGGTATGATTTAGTTATACTATGTGTAAAAATAGTTGTTTGGCCTTATGGGGTGATTCGAATGAGTTTACAACATATATTTGTTTTTCTCGCGTACGAGGAAATTTGGTAGTTCAAGACGATGACTTGGAAATATTGAAAGACATAAGGAGAAGAGCTCGCCAAGTTTTTGACATAAAGTGTCATTTTAAAGGTGAGGTCATTCATTTATCTTTTTATGAATGAGAGACAAGCATGCTATGTACAAATGATATATATATATATATATATATATATATATATATATATATATGCGCACACACAGAGAGAGAGAGACAATCTCCATTACATACCAAGTATACATACTAATTTCTTTTAATATAGTAAAAAAATATTTTTGAGTTAAATTTTTCTGTGTGATATTTAAACATTTCAAGGGATCCATATGAAAAAACATAGCTCAAAATAACGTTTTTTGCTGTTTTAAAAAAATTGGTAAAACTTTCACACCTTTTAAAGCACTTTAAAATGTGTGAAAGTTTAATTGATTTTTTAGAAATACCCAAAAAAGTTATTTCGAGCTGATTTTTTTATAGGGGTCCCTTGAAATGTTTAAATACCACAAAAAAAAATTCAACTCAATTTGTTTTTTAATATTTTAAAAAAATAGGTTTGCACGAGCAAATATGTATAGTTGGTATGTATGACAGTCATTCTCTCTCTATATATACATGGTTGGCAAGTAGGGGCGTATGCATGAATGTATATATACGTGTCATTTATGGGAATGTTTCACTCATTCTTGCATGGAACAATCAATTATTTCTCATTAAACGATAGATCTAGCAATACAAAATACATGCCACATTGAGTTAAGTCTCATAGAAGTGGTGATGAAAGAAGTATCATTGTCTTTCCCTTGCCTCCAATGTATCACGTAGTCTAAGAGTACATCAAGGTATCATTTATTTATAAGTGATTCATGAGATATAATTTCATTAATAATGTCAACAAAGGGAATCTTGAACCTTTTATGCATAAAGCATTCAACGATTTCCTTAGTAAATGACAAAGCTACCAGCACAAAATATCTGCCATTTTGAACCATATCCAGTAGAGGTGGTGGTAAGTAAATACCAATAATTTTCATATTCTTCTAGTGTTGCACATAGACTAAGATTCCATTAAGGTATTATATCTATCCAAGTGTCCCATGAGACCTGAATGTCATCAGTAACATCAACAATGGAAAGCTTGAAACTTCATGCATAAAATAATCAAGTATTTATGCACTAAACAACAAACCTAACAGAAAGAAACATCTTTCATATTTAGCCAGTTATGGTGGAGTTGGTGGTAAATGATGGATCATATATTTTCATATGCCTCTAGCATAGCATGTAGTCGATTGAACTATCAAAATTGATAGTGGTGGGTGAAGGGATATAAGAATGTCTAGGAATGCATCACCCACCATCCTATGGATTTTTTGGTATACCTTTGATTTAGAAGCACGGGTGGAGGGGATGGCAGAATTGTTAGAAAACATGTAAGCAAAGGCAGAAATGAAACTATTTTATTTATAATAATTCTGTCAAATTCAATATAATAAAACTTCTTAAATACAATTATGTTAGACTTCAAATAAATTCTGGAAACTTCAAGGCGTGATGTCATTTTCCAGAATACATTATTTGCCCCACTAAGATAATTCGATAAACAAATGGGAATTCATAAATCTGTACTCAAGATACGATGAAGTAGTTGCACTGTCTGCAAATTGTATGTTTGAAGACTGCCCTTGGATGTTATAGCGAAGAACAGTCAATCAAGTTCATATTCTATTTCTGTGCACAAAACAGAATAAGATAATTTTTGTATCTCCTGAAAATGTAAGTGAATAATTGCAGGGGTTTGGAAAATCTGGAATTGGGTTAATATGAATAATGTGCAATTTCAAATTAGGCAACCTTTATTTATAGATGGTGAAAGGATTTGTCTTCAAGAGCCATGACTATTGAATTAACCGTCTTAATTAATTCTGAAATGGTATCACTGTTAATTACCAACAGTCTTAAGCCATTTTCGAACAGGGACAAGATTTTTCTCCCAAGATTTTACTCACTTATTTTAAAAATATCTAACATTCCTTCACCATTTTCAAAATAAGTTTTGTAAATCTCTGATTGTCTGTAAGACTCTGTACAAGTATTGGTGTCTCACGACTTGATCCAATACCCTCTGAAGATTCGTCGAGGATAACCATGAAAGTATAATAGACTTGTATTTGAACTATCAATCCATATTGATCAGGCGAATTTGTCTACACACACAAATCTTTTAGTAACTGATTATATATGTAAGTCAACACGTGTATTAGGCCTTATGTCTGTACCATGATTTCATGAGTCTTTTAGAGTCAAGACCAGTTCTAATAGGAAGCGTCACCACTTCCACACTCATATAGGTAGACTATCATAGGTGTCCATGTAACTAAAACACCATAAATCTATTAAGATTAATTCCATTGACTAGGTGTGAAAAGTAACGCGTGTCAAGATGTTAATCGTTGTTTTTTATTCACCACATTAATACAAAAAAACCTAAATTACGATTGCACTTGCGATACAAGTATAACCGTAAGTCGGGTATGGAATTCACAGGGAGTGTTTGACAGATTTTAATCGGTTTATTACTTCAGGAATAAAATTGTAAAAGGTGATGGGTGGTTTTAAATAAAAGGGAAAAATAAGAAGTTAAGTCTAAACAAGAATTAAGAAAAAAAGAGTTGGAATCACGTCCCCGTCGTGGGCTAAACTCGCGGAATTAGAATTTCCGTTCGAAAATATTTAACCGAGCATTTTTTAATTAAACATAAACATCACACATGAAGGAATTTAAGCCAACGATGCAACATTAAAAAATTAATAAAAAATGGTCACACGAGACTTAAAATTGGATTATCGCTTTAAACACTAACGTTGCATGACAAAGAAAGTTAAACGCATAATAATCCCATTTTAATTCTCGAGGTTTCTGTTAAATATAATTTTATACGAAATCTAATTTTCGGAGCTCGACGCCCATCAATAGTAGACACACGACCCAAACCCTATTTAAATACTCACACAACATGCTAAATTAATTAAAACAACTACTTAACAATTCAAATAAGAAATAATTAAACTACACTAATTTTCTAGGCAAGAAAATAAATAAGGATCGAAATTAAATACACAAGGCAAGAAATGAAGTAAATACAACTAGATTAATGGTGGGGGTAAAGGAAAGTACAACTTACAATCCCCAAAGGTGCCACACCCAAAGAGAGATGAAGTAGATCTCCCAAAAACCGTAACCCTAAACTAAACTAAGAAAAAATGAATTCTTACAAAAATAAACCAAAGCTTCCTTTTATACCAAGTGGGAAAAAGGAATAAAAGAAAAAGATAAAAGAAAATATAAGAAGATAAGTCTCCTAATTAAGGAAAGAAAGAAAAAGAAAAAAAGAAAAAGGAAAAAGGGCGCTGCAAAAATATCTCGGCAAAGAAAATGCAGGGTTGGTCGACTGCGGTGGTGGATGATCGGCCGCGGCAAAGGGGAGGAGTCCATTGTCTAAACCCCACGGAAAAAAACCCAACTCTCGGTCGACCGCGAACTAGCCGCCGGTCGACCGGTTGATGTCAAAAATGCCCACATTGCAGTGCTTCAACAACATCGATGGCAAAGCCAAAAACCCACATATGGGTACTACCTAAGGGCCGCCATGCGACCAAAGACCCAAGCCGAGACCAACACAATCAATTGTGAGCAAGCTGTTATGGATTTTCCATGCCAAAATCAAGATCCATTTGTAGAAACCAAACCCCACCATTGTTGGCCAAAGCTTGGAAATGGCCAAAATGGGTACTCCAAAAGTTCGAGCCAATTGACCCGCAACTAGTTCCACACGCGACCCAAGCTTCAATTTGGGATGAAAGTACTCAATTTGGGACGAACCCAAAACTTGAGCACAAACCCGATCCAAAAGAAAATCCCCCATGGAAGCTCCTGCAAAATGAAAGAGAAAAGGACATAGATGGAATTAAATAGATTGTTTATATATTAATAAAATAATAATAAATAAAGTCTTATATTTCCTCTCCGATTAAAGGTTCGTGTTTTCTTCATTCCGACTCCGATTCGTGCACCGTTAACGTCCATGCAAAGACTGACCCGAGAGCTACAACTTCCATGAAGACTTTAGTAAAAAAATACTAAAGTGTGAAATTACGAAAATGCCCTTGAATGTGCGAATCGTGATGAAACTATATCGCAATGCGCTCAAACTTCACACTAAGCAACGCAACACCTATAAAAGCTCAATAATACCTCGAATAGCATATTAGCATATAAACTTAGGTTGTCTGATTAATGAGCATATTTATAGTAATTACGGTACCCAAGGGGGCTAAAATGCCTAAGTTCGAGGGTATAAATGTGCAAGATCCGATACGAATCATTCATCCTCTTTGATTATTCATTACATGTTCTAAGAACTTATCCTTGGGATGTTTAATTTTGTTGTGCTTACAATCACATCGTATGATGCACTTTATTCATTAAACTTGAGACTTGAATATACCAAGTATCAAGTTGAGTTTCCATTAAGAGTGATTATTGTTAATGGGCTTTAGTCCCATCCCCAAGGATGTCTTAGACACCAGTCCTCTTCTAAGACATTTTGTAAATGGATCAGCTAAATTTTGACTTGATTTTATGTAATCCACTGTGATTACACTATCTGTAATCATTTGTCCGATATAACTATGTCTCGGGCCAATATGTCTACATTTTTCATTATACACTTTACTATAAGCTCTAGAAAGTGTAGACTCACTATCACAATGTATACATATTGGAGGCATTGGTTTTGGCCAAACTAGAATTTCAATCAATAAATTCCTTAACCATTCTGCCTCTTTACTAGTTGCAACTAAAGCTACAAACTCCGCTACCATTGTAGAGTCAGCTATAAAAGTCTATTTCTTTGATCCCCAAGAAACAACTCCTCCATCAAGAGTGAAAATCCATCCACTTGTTGAGGAATGATTCTCCCACTCAGTTATCCAACCCGCATTCGAAAAACCTTATAATACAGAAGGATATCTATTATAGTATATACCATAGTCCATAGTTCCTTTTAGATATTCTAATATTCTATTAACAGCTTGCCAATGCAATAAACTAGTAGTACTAGTATGTCTACTTAATTTACCAATAACATATGCAATATCAGGTCGAGTACATGTCATGGCATAGATTAAACTACCAATTACTCGTTCACATTCCAATTGTAAAATAGCTCTAATAGTATTAGGGATCATCTTTAGTTGTGGTTCAAAAGGTGTACTAATAGGTGTGCAATCAAACTAATTAAATTTCATTAAAATTTTCTCAACATAATGAGACTCAGTGAGAATTATATTTTTATCTTTTCTTATTATTCTCATTCCTAATATGACATCAACTACACCTATATCTTTCATATCAAATTTAGAAGGCATGATTTTTTTATATTATTAATGCTTTCTCAATCAGTACCAAGAATTAACATGTCATCTACATATAAACAAATGATCACACCTTTACTATTATCAAATTTACTATAAACACGCTTATCAGATTCATGAATTTCTAGACCATAGGAAATAATGACTTTATCAAATTTTTCATGCCATTATTTAGGTGCTTATTTTAGGCCATATAAGGACTTAATTAGTTTACATACTTTATGCTCTTGTCCAGGCATAACAAACCCTTCAGATTGTTCCATGTAAATTTCTACTTCTAAATTACCATTTAAAAAGGTAGTTTTCAAATCCATTTGAGGAATTTCAAAATTATATATAGATGTTAATGCAACCAAAACTCTAATAGTAGATGTTCTAGTAAATGGTGCATTT
Source organism: Sambucus nigra (assembly GCA_949130495.1). Taxonomy (NCBI): domain Eukaryota; kingdom Viridiplantae; phylum Streptophyta; class Magnoliopsida; order Dipsacales; family Adoxaceae; genus Sambucus; species Sambucus nigra. The sequence continues at coordinate 91,365,289 of OX422222.1, read as the reverse complement.
GTATCAAACTAATCAATTACCTCTTTTGTGTAAAACCTTTAGCAACTAATCTAGCCTTAGATTTATCAATTATCCCATCTATTTTCATCTTCTTTTTAAAAATCCATCTACACTTGATAGGTTTGTATCCTAGAGGCAAGTCTACTAACTCCCAAGTTTTATTTTCCATTATTGAATACAATTCACCATTCATGGCTTCTTTCCAAAATGTTGAATCTACAGACTTCATTGCCTCTTAATAGTTTGTGGGTCTATTTCAACACTAAGAGTTAAAGAAAAATGATTATAAGGTGTGTCTATAGTTCCTTCAACAAGATAGACTACAAAATCAGGACTAAAGCTCTTTTCTTTTCTAGGACTTTTACTTTTTCTAATCTCTTCTTATTCTACTGGTGGTGTATCATGTAGTTGTGAAGTAGTGTTGACTTTTTTTCATTATTTATTCTAGGAATAGAAGAAAACTTTTGTTCACAAAAAATTTCATCTCTCGATTCAATTATTGTATTTACCTTAACAAAATCATTATGTTCACTAACAATAAATCTATAAACTTTACTGTGTTGTGCATAACCTATGAAAATACATTCAACGCCTTTACTTCCTAATTTTTTTCTCTTAGTTTTAGGTAGTCTTATAATAGCTCTACAACCATAAACTTTAAGATGACTTGAATTAGGTTTTCTATCCTTCCATAATTCTTAAGGAGTTTTCTTATTATCTTTAACAGGTATTCTATTCAGAATATGACATGCAGTTAAAAGTGCTTCGCCCTAAAACCCTTTACATTAACCAGAATATGTAAGCATAGCATTAACCATTTCAGTTAGTGTCATATTTTTTCTTTCTGCTAATCTATTTTGTTGTGGTGTATAAGGTGCAATAACTTCATGTATAATACCCAAATCTTCATAAAATTGAGGAAAGTGATGCTCACCACCTCTATCAGATCTAAGACATTTTATTTTAGTATCACAATGACTTTCAACTTCATTTTTATATGTCTTAAATCTACTAATAACGTCATCCTAAGAGTTTAAAAGATATACGTAATCATATTTTGAAAAATCATCGATAAATGTAGCAACATATTTACTACCACCTCTAGTAGGAGTTCCATGAAAATCACAAACATCACTATGTACTAATTGCAACAAAGATGTAATTTTTTCTATTTTGGGAAAAGGTAATCTTGTTATTTTTATTTGCACGTATATTTTATATTTTTCATTCATATCATTATCATATTTTGGAATTCAATTTAAATTAACTATGAAATGCATTTTTTTGTATTAACATGTCCTAAATGACAATGCCATAATGAAAGACAATCAATGATATAAGAAAAAGAATCTTTTTCATTGATGTTAAGCTTAAACATGCCCTTATACAAATAACATTTGCTACAAACATACCACGTTTAGTCAAAATAAATTTATCTTGCTAAAATACAAGCTTAAAGTCAAATTTGTTATGAAGACTTACAGAAACTAAATTTTTCCTAACATCAGGAACATGAAAGACATTAGTGAGACTAAGGATTTTTTTGAAAGTGAATTCAAGATCCACTGTCCCTTTGCCTTTAACCGCAGCAGTTGAAGAATTTACTATATAGAGAACATCTCCTTCCACAGTTTTATAGGCATATAACAAGCTCTTATCTTACATACATGCCTTGTGGCACCAGAATCAATCCACCAAAAGTTATCTTCTCCATACATATTAGCCTCATGTGACACCCTACCTAATTAAATCTCGGGTGATCAATCCTAAATAAAATTAAAATAGGTTTCTCAATTGGTTCATTCTTAGCATCACTGTCGAAAACTTTTTAATTACTAATCACCTAAGTAAAATTAGACTGGGGCCAAATTTTATCTTTCATTAACCAAAGAAGTAATATTTAAACATTCACAGTATGCTATAATTGAAACCACCACACAATATATCAAGAACAAAGTATTGTCGAGTCAACATTCGGATAAAATCCAAAACTGCTAAATAAAATAGACATAATCCAAAACTGAATAACTAAAATAATGTCAATGGACAACATGTCCCAATAGAGAGTACTAAAAGAGAGATCTTACACTAGATCTGACTAAATGAGTCGCCTATGTAAAGTCCTGCTACCCTCCACAAAGCTGTAGCTACGAGTCCCTGGACTGAATCCTCAATTCTGGGGTCCCTGTGGCTGGACACCTAAAAGGGTTTTGAAAATATTTTGATAGCAAGAGTTAGTACTCAAAAGATTTTGAAAATATTTAGCAAGTGTTTATCACAGTAAAAAGAGTTATTGATTAGATATGTTAAGATTTGCGTACACTCTCTTGAGTTACCTCACCCCACACCCAGAGTGCACACCTAACGTCCCGTACCTAGCCCTCCTAGCTATACTACCCAAGCTAAATGGACTGTAGTATTCAACTTAACTCATCTATGCGACTAAGTTCCCATAGCGCCCAAATAGTATGCAATAGTAATCATAGCTCATTATTTATATATTTAGTAAACTGTTCGCGTCTTGTTATCATTAGCCTTTTTATAATTAAGTTTACCTACTTAATTTTCTTTTAGATGTATTCACGGCATCTCATTATCTACTAGATCGCATAAGTAGATTATTACTACAGTACATATTTCACACAGGATATATATTTATAAATTCATTCATTACTAATATGTCCTCATAACACACATCAAGGATTCTTGGTTCGAAATGGTCCATCGACACCAAGTAAAAATGATTGGTTTGGAATGTCACCTCGACCCCAAGTTCATTTCATGTAGTGGTTCAAAAAATCACCTCAACCCCAGTAATGAAATTCTTATATTTATATTGGTTCGAAACTCTTTCATCACGACTCCAAATCATTATTTCCATATATTAGTTCAGAATCCTATATCGAACCTAATATAGGCAATTATACTTTAGGTATTCTCTCCACCTAAGTATCTATATAATTCAGTAGGTATACACACAACCTAATAATCATGCTCGTACGTAATATTTATCTCGAATATTCACCGTACTCTTTATATTACATTATTTTCACATACTAGTTCAGAATCCTCCCTCGACCCAAGTATAACCAAACGTACTTTAGGTATTCACCCAACCTAAGTCTTTATATAATTCATTATGTATACACACAACATAATTATCATGCCCGCACGTAATATTTATCTCGGATATTCACCGTACTTATTAATTTACGATTTATCTCACTATCGTATTTTAGTTGAGTATTCACACAACTCTAAGGGCCCTAGTTACCCTTCCATTCATTTCGGTAGTTAAGCTATCTCTAACCTACTGGTATACTCCTTGGAATGAAGAATGTGGAGAGTGAGAGAGCTCACCTATTTGATTATGAGAGAGAGGCGTTGAAGATTGAGCAAGTGAGAGATGCTATGAACCTAGGACAATTTGAGGGAAAAATTGGGCCAGTGGATAGGACCCTCACTGTTGACGTCCAATCTCAATTAGAATCAGGTAACCACGTCAAGGAGAATAAAAATAAAAATTGGATGAATGATATTCCTCTTCGTGACCATCCACCCGTGCCACTGGAGCTTTCAGATGCTATAGGGGATAATACACAACTCTCTTCCGACTTAGAGCTCGTCCCAAGCATTCTTGAGAGCGAGAGATATTGAGGTTTAACAAGTCCCTCCAATTTTGATCGAGAGGAGCACTCCAAGCCGGGACTAGTAGGTTGCACTTCTGTTGGGCACCTTGAGAATCCCAATCCAAACACATTTCACAAATCTCAAGGTGACACATTTACCTTTGGGAAGGGTCCATACTTATTTCGATTATTCATTTATAATCCTATGACGAGAGAAATAAGGAGAGCATTGGACCCTGTGAGTGGGATCGGATGAGTTTTCGATATTTTGAGCGGTCGTCGCACCCCCGACGTGTATGGGGTGATTCTTGTCTACATTACTTAGAGTTAGGTTAGGAGTATATAGGTGCAGGTTATGAGAGGATAAGAGTTCAAACACACGTCTCGAGAGGGAATGGAGAGCTTCAAGGGAGTTCATTTGTAGGAATATTTATGAAAGTGTACGAAAAATCAAGAGAGAAAGAATCCATGTTTAGAAGAGGAGAGGAGAGTCTACAGCACAATCGGGATGGTTCGCCCCTTTTAGGTATCGGATTGGTTTGGTTTGGAAAAACACAAAAAAAAGGGGAACCGAAAAGGTTCGCCCCTAGAACCTGGACCGGTTCGCCCTCTGCAGAAATGTGCCCCTTCCCTAGGTGCTTCCCCCTTCCCCCAATATCTCCCTTTCCATTCTTCCGCCATTTTCCCTCCGTTCTTACCACTTTTCCCTCCAAATACCTCCCCCCTCTCCACCCACACCACCTATAAATTCATACCCTCTACCACCCCTTTCTCCACACTATAGCCACTTCCCTCCCATACATACTCTCCCTATCTCACTTATATTCCAGAAGCACCAAGATTTCCCATAGCAAATGGGGCTCTCCCCGCCAAATACAACTCTATCGAAGTCCTCCTCGATGGTAACAGGAATTTCCGTTCTCGAATTGAGCTCATATAGTGCGAGTGCTTTTTCAGCCCCTCCCGAAAACTCCACATTGAGAGGCAAGTCAATTGGAATGAACTACCCCCCTCCGTCACCAACATTTTCCTCCCAAGGGGGTGGTTCCGATTTTTCAACGAACCCCATAATGTGGTGTGGGAGGATGAAGTCCGGAATTTCTATGGTTCTCTCGTCCACACGGGCGACTTCAAAGCCCAAACTTATGGCGACGACACTCTCGTCCCCTTCTCCGTGGTCAATTTGTCTTGGAAGCTTGCGACTATGGGGGTTCCGCACCCGGATCGGTTTGACTACCCAACTAACACCTCCCCCATTCCTAAAATCACTTGCATTGCCCGCCTTGCACCAACCGCAAATTGGGTTTGGGAGACTTTTCTAGTGGGGAGCCTAAATGATTAAGCCCTCCTCACCAACCACATTGTCTGTGCCAACTTACTATAAACTTCTAATTATTCGGCGATGCTCCCTCACCAAGCCACACTTGTCTACCACCTCTTGGATCCTAACACCACCATCCATCTTGGCCGAACATTCTACGTCGATATCCTTTATGTGGCCTTGGATCAAAAGGGTAAATCCCCTCTCCCATATCCACGCCTCATCACCTCCATCCTCGTCGATGCCGGCATTGAGCCTCCCCAAGCGTTTCCCTATCACCCAAATCCCATTGGGAAGGAATCACGCCCATGGAGTGCAAAACAAAGGGAGGTTATAAAAGAAGCGAGGGTGGAAGAGGATGATGACGATGATGAGTAGGAGGAGGATGAGGAGGAAGAGGTTTGTGATGTTGATATGGCCGAGGGCGTAGAAGATTAATATGATGAAGCGACTGATTTTGATTATGAACCGGCGGGTGAGGAGCTCAATAGTCTCATTTCTGTGCTGGAAACATGCTTTGACTGGTTTATCAATGAATACCCTTCTGATCGCCCAGCGTATCGTCGAGCGTACCCGTGCAATAGAGGCATGATGTATCAACTCCAAGATGAGCTCTATCACCTTCATATGGGTGTGCCACCGACATATTTTTATGACCCATATGACCCCATTGCCCTCGACTCGTCAAAACCACCCCCTCAGTAGCCCGATGTTTGTATAGTTGTTTGTATTTTATAGTTCTTCACATTTTGGGTACTTAATTTCTTGTAATTATTTGCGGTGTTGAAGAACTATGAAATTTCTATCCTTTAATTCTTATACTGGTTGTTATTAATACAAAGTTGCATTTTGTCCTTTGTTCATTTTTTTTTGCATTCTCTCTTTATTTTTGATTTTAGTCCTTTTGTGTAGGAACTTTGCAAAAGTCTAATTGGGGGGGGGGGGGGGGGGGCGGGGGTACGCATGCCCTTCAAAATTTCACAAAGTTCAAAATGCCTAAAAACAAAAAAAATCAAAAATTTTGTAAAGCCAAAATTATTTTTTTCAAAATAAATAAAATTTGGAATTTAAAATTTTCAAAAATATCACTAAAATTTTGTTTGAAGTCTCAAATTTGTAAAAATCAATTGCACAAAGACAAAATTGACCAAAGATTAAAATTGAAAGAAAATTGACGATTTTATGAATAAATGTGGAGATTAATCTAACCGGTGAGATTTCGAGCCTATCACTTCTTCTGAGTTTCTAAAACACTCCGAGTTAATGGTTAACTCAAAGTTCAATTGAGTGTTTAATAAGTCGTTGAAGATCTCAATACCTTTGTTTTGGTTGGTTACGGGAAATGAGTGAGATGTTGTCTTGAAAAATGAGCTAAAATATCTCTAAAATAAATTAATCTCGAGATGCATATGGTAATGTGATTAGCAATTTGGACAATAAAGTAGGGCCATGTTTGTTTTACCCAAAAATATTAGCCATAAAAAGTCATGAAAAATTATCCTTTTGCAACCCAATTTGAGCCTAATAAAATGTTTTCCCTTTTCGTTTGATAACCCCGAAAACCCAATTGGCTCGGAATTGTGAAAAGTGAAAATTCAGAAATTAAGTCCAAATGGTGCAAGAAAATGGGTCAAAAAATAGAATAATGCTAAACAAAAATAGAAGAAAAATTAGAAATAGAAGAGAAAAATGAGCAAAAGCTCGAAAAATATCTAACCGACATCATAAGAACATTTTCTAATTTCAAAATTTCCATCCATTCCCAATTTTACCCAATAAACCATACCACCCGAAAAGTCCTAACCGAGTCCGAATTTCAAAATTGATTACCGCGTGGAGAGATAAAATATGAAAAGATAATAAGAAATATTAATTGGTGTGAATAAGAGACAATGTTTTCCATTTTCCAATGATCGTATTCCGATGATGAGATCTTTTCACTATAAAAAACTATGTCTTTCAATTTGTGTGCGTCACATTGTGTCCATTTATTTACTCTTATAAATCATACATACCGAGAGAATTAGTCACATTCCGAGTGATTCGTTTGTGAGAGCATCCCGTGAGATTTTAAAATCACTACTAGAAAAATACCCTTTTATGATAGTTTTAAATTCAATTTTATAACCGTTTTAATTAAACTGTCATAATAAATATGATTATTTCACAATTATGACCCTTATTTCATTTAAACAAATAATTATGACCCATGTATATTTATTAAGTCATATTAATATGATATGTTATGACAGTATCATTTTAACTGTCATATAATATATTTATATTTTATGACAATTTTTTATACATGGTAATATTAAATATAATTTTATAAAATTAATATTTTTTTTAATAAATTTATTTAATTATTTACGACCCATTGTAAGAAAAAATACCAATCGGCGTGAATAATTTTGGAGGGAAAGAGGCGAACATAAGACAATCTCAAAGATTTTGGGAGATACCCCCTTCTACGATTATCATGGAGTCTTCTCCCTTATCCCACAATCGCATCTCGTATCCCGCATCCCATATACCACGACCATCATATCCCACCCTCTTCTTCAAGCCCCATCTCACAACTCTTCTTCTACCCGCATCCCACCCTCTTCTTCAACCCTCACATCCTCTTCTTCAATCGTATCCCACTCTGTAGAGCAGTCTCGACCCACATCCGCTTGAAGAATTTGTTTTACCTTTTTCTATCTTGAGAATCAATTAAATACAGAGGTAGGTGTGTGTTATTGTCATTAGTGTTGTTACAATTATGTTTTTCTTGAAATTTAATAACCTAGTTGCATTACAATTCCTAACATAATTTATCATTCTATGTGGTTGCTTTGTTAGTTGTTTATGCTCGCAGGAGTGCTCGGTGTCGCAGCTTGATTGAGGACTCATGGTTGTTAGACTTATTATTTCTCAAGTCTATTGAGGTAATTTTGAATTCTCGTTTGTTACTCATATTTATTTTTAGGTAACAATAGACACATCTATTTTCTACTCGCCAATAGCCCCGTGTGATGCCTGTCGACTTATAGTTTTGTTCTACAATGTGACACAGTTAACTTTGTAATGTACTAGTGTTTTTATTTTTTGCAAAAATAATACACTATCGGATGACATTATATAAGTTAATGATATACATTTAGAATATTTTGACCCTTTCAAAGTAGTAAAATTTTCGTATACATTGTATTTATATTTTTTTACGTCTTGCCAAAAAATGAATCAACATTTAATTTATATATAAACAATTCATCAATGTACGAATAGCGAGGCAATTAAAAATTACCAAATTAATCTCTACACGCAAATTAATTTTAGGGAGGATTATAGTATGACATTAATCATAAAAAATTTCAATACATAAAATCCTATAATTGGACTTGATTGATGATGAGTGTTGTTTCCAAATATAAAATGATAGACTCTTAAATGTAATAATATAAAAGTATACGTACCCCAAACATCTCGAACAACATTATTCTTTTCTGTGTCTGTATGGGGCGTGCGGAGATTCTTAATTTTATGTTAATTTTTCACCATCTAATCCACAACTTAACTTGCAACTCATGAAGGAGATAAAAAACTTTATAGATTTTATGTTAATACATTACTTTTTAAGGGTAAATTTGTAAATATTAAAACCTATGAGCTACTATCTCGATCGAGTTAAAGTCCTTCAACTATCAATTATGTTTGGGATACTTATTTTTTTATCAGTGTAATAGTTCAAGTGTTTGTTTGAAAATTTTCAATTTACTCGCTACTTATAACTTCAATCGTAGACAAAGATATGCGAAAGAGGAGTTTGCATTTCACTTTGGGTTCTCCCCCCTCCTTTGTGTGTAGGTATATGATTGTGTAGTGTTACTCATTCTTACAGTTATTTTAGTTGTGTTTGGATGTTCAAAAGTACTGAAAGAGGCCTTAGAAGGGAAACATTATTTCTTATAAGAATATATAGAAATATCTTACTTTTTTTCGTTGTATTTTTGGGGATCCCAACATTGGTGTAAGCCTCTGGGAGATGATATGATGGTCACAAGAATGCAATGTGTGATGGTTTGTAATTTGTTTGTATAATGGTTGCTACTATTAGGAAAGTTAATTTCAGGACGTGGATCCTTGGGTTATTTATGTAATTCTGAACTTTGTATGTTATACTTGTTCTCTAGAACTTTGGATGTCCGAAATAATTTTGGTGTGGTATATGTATTTCACGCTTTATTAAATGAACTTGACTGGCTTGTTAATATGAACTTCGCTAACATGTTTTTGAATTAATTTGGCCACATAATCAATTCCACAAAATCTTATTTAGTATACAAAATTTCAAATATAAACACAAACATAATCAAGTACTTGATTTCACTACGAAAATTTTAATATCTTCATCACCGTATCTCTCCTTTGGGTCCAATGGTCATGCAACAATCAACAACCAAGCACAACGAAGAATTAGCGTGTAAATATGCAACAAGTTTAATGTTGTTTCCTAAACTGAAAAGATCAGTTCAATTATATGATGAAAAAACATATAATGTTTATTGTGTCTTTTTAGCAAGTAGTCCTTGATTTCCCTTTTTTGATTATGCTAACGTGATATTGAGAATTTGCGTAATTGTTTGAAATGTGGTGTCTAAACCATGCATCAAAGAATGTTGTAAAGGTGAAACATAGATAAAGAATGTAAAGGAGTAACAAAGTGTCAAAAGAATGTTGATTGTGTTAAAAAATAAGATTTTTGAAAAGATGAAATATTTAAACTTGAGTAATTATTGACGTCGACACAATCCATGGAAAACTAAAAAATTTAATTCAATAAACATGTGTAAAACTAAGAAATTAAGTCTTTGAATTGACGTTTACACAATCCAGGTCATATATGAATAATAAAGTATTTAGACACAGATGCATTGAGAGCATCAAAATAATGAGAAAATACTAAAAAAACTAACATGTTGAGGGTGTTTGAATACTCATATACCTTGGTCAAATGCATTGGGTATCAAAGAATAAACCACGCCTCATAGGCCCATTAGATGAAGCAACATGAAGCAATCCATATCCCCTGTTATTGGACAATATTAAACTTCATTGAAACTAGTTGGAAACCTGCGCGATGCGCGGGTCAGACGTTATTGTAATAAAAATAAACGAATGCAATAAAAAATGACGGGAAGATAAAACAAAGTGGCCAATAGATTAATAATTAAGAGTAGTCGTGAGAAGAAAACATTAAGTGCCAATATAAATAAACTTTGTAACGGTTCGACATATAGAGAAACATTAATGTAGAAATATATTATAGTAGCAGAAGGCGTCGTTTGATGATCACGATATCACTGAAGAATTTTAATCTAAAGCATACTTTTTTTTCCTTTCATCCATGTTCCTGCTAGTAAGTACGAAAAAATATATGTTAATAAGATTGATGAATATTTTATTTTAAAGTTAAACATCAATGTAGTTGATATTTAATTTGTATTACCTTGTGGCACGCTTCCTCTTAGAAATTTGCTCAATTTCGATGTCAATTGAATGAGGCGATTTTTGTTGTAGGAGATAAAGGTGTTGTTGTGGGAATCCCTTGATTGATGATGTGAGTGTGTTCGAGAATGGTCATATCGGAACGGAGACTGATGGAACTTTTTTCCTTTTATGTAAATTATGTAGAATAAGAATTTGGGAAAAGAAATGAAAAAGGAAATTTAGTTTGAGTATGTGTATATTACCTTTTGATTATTGTTGTGACTCCTTGAAGTATCTCCAATAGAAGAAAATGCAAGTATATAAATCAATACAATATGTATGCGAAACATAAAAATTGAACAAATGTTTAGGGATGGGAAGAAGCATACATGAAAAGTTAGTAATAAAAAAAATCAAAACGAAGGGTAGTAGTTTACAAGGAATGATATTTTAGTGGGCGATGTAAAATAACCAAGTAACAAATGGATTTTTTTGCATTGTATTGGAAGTACACATATATAAAGTAAACTTACAACATGTATAATGTATTATATGAAGAACATAAGTTTAAATATGATGTCTTATAGGTTTGAAATTCAAACAAATATGTACAGTAATAATCTATGAATGTTAACAATATAATTTAGACATCAATCTCACAATTGATGTTCCGCAAGATAAAAGGAAAAAATAATTTAAGAATTGAGGTTAAGGAACAACATGTGTTATTAAACCGAAAGAAGATATTATTGTGAAATAGCGGTAAGGATGCGTACATTATAGGCATATGATATGTAGATGACTATGTGAAATCTATAAAGTTTTCAATAATAAAATTGAAACGGAATATAGTCGTTGTGAATCCGACAGCCACAATTGCGGCAAGAAGTTACGACTTACACTTATTTGATAATCGTATACAAACTATGAGGAGGGTAGAGAAGGATGAATTTGACTAAAGTTAAAGAAATATTATAGGCATTATTATAACTTATATTCATGTATTTATTTGGTACGCGAACAAAAGATTAATGTCTCGTAGGGCTCATATGTATGCGTATCAGATGCCATGTTCCATTAATATTAACAGTACATTTCTTTAGATAGTTGTCAAATGTAGCTTTAAATTATTTTATTTTAGTCGAGTATGGTTGGGAATAAGATGTAATAGGCCTACGCATTAGTTGTTGCATATGGGATAGGGATGCATGTTGTTGATGTTATATGATTGGGAAGAATGCACCGATTAGTGAGAAGAATAATTAATATTATCTATTTATTACGGAAACAACATCATGAATTTTTAAAATGGGGTAATAGTTTCATTTTTTTCTAACATAGAATATGCAAACTTTATATTGTGGCTAATGGAGGTGTGTTGTATAACTATTGTAAAAAAATATGTTATTACAATTTGTATTGAATGGTAAACATTCTGAGTTTTATACTCTGCTCTTGCCACATGTAGTTCAAATATAAGGGCATGAGCATTGTGTAAAATACACATGGATTTTACAATGACACATCAACTGAATTTAAACACGCTTATTAGTTTTGTTAAATAGGAACCCCTGTTCTCACAAACCACAATTGAATCACAATTTGAAGCAACATCTCAATCAAAAATAACATCCAGATCTAATAAAGGTCCAAAGGGTAGTTAGGAGAAGGTCCAAAGGGTAGTCAAACGGTAATAAAAAATAGCATCATGTTCTCACAATTTGAAGGATTTTACTGCTATTGTTACCCTTTTATCTTGCATCATGGCTGCTAATGGCACTCTAATTTTATCCTTTAAGGACACATGATTTAAAACCTCTGTTGCAATAAAGTGATAAAAATAAAATAAAAACTGTCTTTTTCAACCATTTCCTATTATCCTCATTAATGAAGTAAAACTTAAATAGCAACAAAGACATTGGTTATGAAGAAAAGTATCCTAGAAAAAAAAGATGAGTGTCTGTGCAATTTTATGATTTTTATACTAGTTTTATTTCATTGTCATTTCTAAATAGGGGTTTAGCACATAGTAAGTAATTTGGAAGGTGGTTTCACAATTAATGTAATGTCGCTGAATGCTTGCTTATACTGCTGATGTTTGGGACAATCTAATAAGTATTGGATTTGACTATGAACTATATTATTATTAGTGTTATTTTATATGAGGTGATCTTGCCATGTTTTTTTCTTCTTATTTCCTCATAAGAGAAATTATTCACTATACCATCATGGCTTTCTTTATTTTCTAACTAAACATACACTTGGAATTTTTAGTTAATATTTCCTCTTATTCATGACAACTTGCATTTTATTGATTTGTCAAGCTGGCTTAGTTTCCATTGTTTTTAATGGGTTGCCTTCTAATACTTAATTAATGTATCACAATATAAATATATGGTATCTCTCTTGGATGTTAGTAGGTGTGCTTTGAGATCACAATCGATTTGTGATGGATAGATCTTGGATTTCGATGACTAGATTCTCAAATGAATATGAAGAAGGGATTAAGGATTTTTTTAGAGTTGCTGAAGCACATGAAAAAGGGAGTAACTCCATCCCATGCCTGTGCTCTAAATGTGGGAATGGAAGTAAGTTGAGTCTAAAAGTAGTTAAAATCATTTATGTTCAAATGGTTTTGATAAAACTTATCGTACATGGGTATGGCATGGAGAAGTTGCTGAAAGTGCTGCCCCACCTAATGACAACACGTGTGATCAAAACCTTCAAGATTATGTGATGGAGACTCCATAGGATCTTGAAAACACAATGGATATGGTTCAAGCTACACAAGAGGATTTTATGGCAGATCCTAAAAGCTTTGCAAAGTTGCATGATGATGCTCAGAACCTTTTATATAGGGGTTGTAATATTTTTACTAAATTATCAGAATTGATAAATGTTTTCAACTTGAAAGCAGGGAGTGGGTGGACCGATACAAGCTTTTCGAAGATCTTGGAAATATTAGGAAAAATTCTTCCAAAATATAATGAATTGCCTATAACTAAGAAAAAGGCTGTTGAAACATTATCGATTTTTAGAATGGGATATGGAAAAAATACACGTGTGACCCAATGATTGTATACTTTATAGGAAAGAGTACGCCAATGTTACTACATGCCCTAAATGTGGAAATTCAAGGTATAAGATAAGGAAGAATACAACTGAGCCAAATGTGGGTGTGCCAGCAAAAGTGGTGTGGTATTTTTCGCCTATTTCACGGTTTAAAAAATGGTACCAATGTATTCAAACATTAAAATATTTGACATGGCATGCAGATGAAAGAGAAATTGATGGTAAATTGCATCACCTAGAAGATTCTCCAGCATGGAAGTTGGTAGACGAGAAGTGGCTAGAGTTTGTGAAGGAAGCAAGAAACCTTCGGTTAGCCCTTTCAGATAATGTGATCAACCCCCATAGCTCTCTTAGTAGTAGGTATAGTTTTTGGCCAGTTATGTTTAGGATCTACAAATTTCATCCTTCGTTGAGCGCAAAGAGAATTTTTTTGATGCTGACAATGTTGGTATCCGGTTCACGACAACCAGGCAATGATATTGATGTTTACTTCGAACCATTAATTGAATATTTACAAACTTTATGGCGTGAACATGTTCGTGCTTATGATGCTTACCGATAAGAATCTTTTACTTTAAAGGCTATACTTTTGTGGACTATTAATTATTTTCCTGCATATGGGAATTTGTGCGGTTGTGCTATAAAGGGATATTATGGATGTCCAATTTGTGCGGAAGAAACCGATTATATTAGATTAAAAATTCTAATAAGCAGATATATATATATGATGCATAGAATATTTCTTCCACATGACCATCCATTTCGAAAGAAAAAAAAAGTCTTTCAATGGTCAACATGAGTTTCGAGTACAACTTGAACCGTTGAGTGGTGAACAAGTATTAAAGAAATTTGTAGGGATTAGGGCATCTTAGGGAAACAAGGTGGGTTTGAATAAGAATGTGGGTTTGAAAAAGACTATAAAATCAAAAAGAAAGCATAAAGAATACAACGTTAAAGGTAGTGATTCCTTCAATGATGATAATGCTGATTTGTACGTTGAAAGAAAAAATTCATATTCTTTGAGCTTGAGTATTGGCAGCATTTGCTTATTCGACACAAACTGGATGTCATGCACATCGAGAATAATGTTTGGGATAGAATCATAGGGACCCGACTTAACATTCCTGGAAAAACAAAATATAGAGTTAGGAGTCGTCTTGATCTTGTAGACATGGGAGTTCGGGATGAATTGGCACCACAATATAATGGTAAAATTAATTTGCCACCAACTTGTTATACATTATCGAGGGAAGAGAAAATAAGGTCTTGTGAAACTTTGCGACGAATTAAGGTCCCTGATGGGTACCCCTCCAATTTCAGGAATCTTGTTTCCATGGAAGAATTGAAATTGTTTGGTCTTAAGTCCAATGATTATCAGATACTGATGCAACAAATACTTCCCGTTGTAATAAGATCTGTGTTACCAAAGCATGTGAGATATGGGATTATAAGAATTTGCTTCTTCTTTAATGCTATTTGTGAAAAAGTAGTGGACGTGCCAAAATAAAAAGAAATTAAAAACAATATTGTGATAACTTTGTATTTACTTAAAAAATACTTCCCTCCCACATTCTTTAACATCATGGTGCATTTAATGGTACATCTTGTTTGAAAGGTTGAATTTTGTGGTCCAGTTTTTTCATGATGGATGTACCCTTTTGATAGGTAAGTTTGTGCTTATAATTATGAAATTAATCAATAAAATGTCAATTAGTTAATACTATTTAATTTTTTAAAACACTGTTGTAGGAATATGAAAGTGATAAAGGGCCAAGTGCACAATAAAAATTGTCCCGAAGGTTTTATTGCGGAATGTTACAAGGCTCGATGCAGTTGGAGTTCCAATTGGTAGAAATATGAGGACTAGTGATGATGATGATGATGCAATATAAGATAGAAAACCAATAAGTGGTGGTATTGTCATTGAAGTGGATGAGTCATTATGGGAACATGCACATCGACATGTGTTGGAAAATACAAATGATCTCCAACCTTATATCGAGTAAATATTATATATTTCATTTTGATAAGAATTACTTTCTTGTCTAAGCATAAGATCTTGATGGCTGACTGTATATTTTATTTTAATAACTAGGGAACACATGGAGAGCTTGAGGTAAAAATATCCTCAAAAGCGCAAAAACCAAAAATGGTTACAAGATGATCACAACAAGACTTTTATTCTTTGGTTACGCCAAATGATATGATCAATTTATCAAAAGTAGGACTCAAAATAACTTTAATTATTTTAACTAGCATTCTCAAAATTCAGGTTGACGAAATTCAACAAATGGGCAACAATGTTTCAGAACCCTTAAAATGGGTATCTCGAGGTCCACGTCGAGACCTAATAAAATTTCCCGACTATGTTATTAATGGATGTCGTTATAATACAAGGGAATATGATGTTGATCGAGTCAACCAAAATAGTGGAGTGAGCATTATTGCCACAACGATGCAGGTTTCTACTGCTAAAGATAAGAATCCATTGCTTTCAAATTTATGCTATTACGGTGTCATTACTGAAATTTGGATGCTTGATAATATAACATTTAAGAATCCAGTTTTCAAGTGCTATTGGTGTGATATCAACAATGGCATCAAGATTGATGAACTTGGTTTCACATTGGTTGATCTTGGTAGGGTTAGCCCTTAGAATGAGCAATTTATATTAACTTCTCATGAGAAACAATTTTTTTATGTACCCCGACAAACTCGATCCTAAATGGTCAATTTCTTTAGAAACTCCTTAAAGAGTATATAATATTGATGATAACGATGAAGACTACATTGTTGATTGCATTAGATATCATGTATCGAGTAGATCATATTCAAATGTTGAGGAAATTGACAACTGTCCATCCACGTATGCGAGAACAGATTGTGAGGGGACTTGGGTAGATAATTAGATCAAATTGTAGTTATTTTAGAGGTGCGTTTGATTATATGGTTGACTTTATTTCAAGGAATGCACTTTATGTTTTGTCTTTTGGTTAAAAAGATTGTTTAGCACCTGAAACATGAAAAATTCTAGGCTTTATAAGTTGTGTTTCTCGATTAATTATGCTTAAAGTTTTGTAGTCTATATATAATATAAACATTCTTTGTTCAGTGAACTAAAAAACTATTTCTTAACATTTAAACAAACACAAAATTTATATTCCTTACATGGTGCAACTGTTTACATCTGTCTATTTCATTGTAAGGCATAGATGTATCCACACACATCATGATTGTTTACATCATATTTGAACAACATTATTTTTCCTTCTTGAAGTCTGCTGGTAAAAAAATAAACAGTGATGAAATTCCTTATTTTAGGTTATACCACAACATTCATTACTGTCACAACTATCAAATATTTTTCTTAGAGTTCCATATAATTCAACTAGTTTGGGAGTTCTTCTTAGACCTGATGGGATTTTATTTTGACATAAATAACATGTCTGCTATGATCCCTAGTAGACTTGTCCAATTTTTCATTATATTGCTTCAAATTCCCTGAACATGGTTCCTAGTATTTACTTCATAGCTTCACCATATCATTTACTATAAAAGTAACTGAATAATCACTACAAGAAAAAGTGTTTTTCACGACATATGTTTCATGACACTTTATAAATCTATGTCGTGAAAAGTAGATAAGGACAACACTTTATAAAAATATGTCGTGGAAAATAGATAACCACGACATAATTTCGAAACGTGTCGTAAATAAGTCGATTATAATTAAGAACACGACATATAAAATACATGTGTCGTGCTTTTTATTAAAGACGACATGTTATTGGGTGTCGTAAATATATTTCCAAGAGAGGTCACTATGGTTATTAAGGAAAAAAAAATTCCACCAATTTTGGAGATAGAAATTTTAGTCGCCTGTCAAAAAATAAAAGAAAAAAACTATATTTTGGATAATAACCCAACAAACTCCACGATTCCCTAAAAAACTCCCATAATCTCCAACCATAAAATCCTCCATCGACGAAGCCTCTCCCTAAAAAAACTCCCATAATCTGTCGTTTACATCTCCACCTCTAGCCGAATGAAACCTCCATTGGCAGACCTCCATTGAAACAACGATGTACCTCCTTAAGGTAATCTTCCTCTGTTGCAAGATTTCTTTTCTTTTTCTTTCTTATTTTTCTAAATTCACTCTGGTGTCGAAGTGGGTTTAGGGGAGTAAGTTGGTTGTGTGCGTGAGTATTTTTGGCTGGATGGAAGCAAGCAAACACAATTTAGGTTTTATTTTTGGTTTTGTCGTAATTGAGAAGCTCCGATTTTGGGGGTAAACAAATGGTGTTATCTAGGTTTTGATTTGGGGTGGTAAACAAATGGTGTGAATTTCATTTTTTTTATTTGGGGGTGGGGTGGAGGTTAAATGAGAAGGTTTTCAGCTTGTCTTTTTCTAAAAACCTATAGAAATACTCATCTCCAAACAGTCTAGAGCCAATATATATATATATATATATATATATATATATATATATATATATATATATATATATATCCTTAAAAAAATATGTTTTGCCTTGAATGAATTGTACAATGGCTATTCTTGATCTTGAGTGTTTATAATGTCAATACAAGAGTGTTTTTTTATTGTAAAAGACTAGATCAACTTATTAATTTATATTATATTTTATTTATATCTATGTTTAGATAAGAAGAATGGGATGGATTACTTATTAGAGGAGTGTGGGGAATTTGGTTAGAGTGTGGGGAGTGTGCTTTGGGTATTAAACAAAAGTGAAGCAGAATACATTTTTGTGCTCTTTATTTAGATTGGTAAAGAAAAATTTTGAAAAAATAAAATTTGGGCCAAAAATTGTGTCCACTAATTCATAAATTATCATTTTTTTATTAACAACTTTTTTTCTATATATATATATATATATATAT
The DNA here is from genome assembly GCA_949130495.1 of Sambucus nigra. NCBI lineage: Eukaryota > Viridiplantae > Streptophyta > Magnoliopsida > Dipsacales > Adoxaceae > Sambucus > Sambucus nigra. The sequence goes on along the minus strand of OX422222.1, from coordinate 91,346,893 downwards.
AAGAAGTTTTATGTATATTAATAGCACGATTTTCTTACACTCTCCTGATGTGGAAAGAAGACTAAAAGCTAAAAGTCAAAAATGTTCATTTATGTCAAAGTGACTTTGGCATTAAAATATTTCATCAATCCCCAACTTATTTTAATAATAAAGTATATATTCACAAATTAATAACCGAGTCAATAGGCCATAATGATGATAGAGATATGCATAAATACAAGTGACAATGTCTTGAACTCGACTTCTTAGGTGTACATCAAATTCTTTTCATTCACAACTATTTTCTTGTGCAATCATTAATAGCTACATAATGACCACGTACTTTATTCCAATCTCATGATAACTCTAGAGGAATTATGCCGACTTTGATTTGGTATTGATTGATTGGGTTCCAATATGGGTTGATATGATTTTTATTTGGTATTTGGGTTTCAGATTTGGTTGGAAATCGAATGGGTTTGTTATTTTTGGGTTTAAGATTTTATTTTCTGGGTTATTTGTGTTTTGATTTGGGGGTGGGTTCGGGCTTTCCGACAAGGTTATTGAGGTTGTTGGTGGGTCTGTTTTCTGTCCCTACGTGGCAGGTGGTGGAAAGGGAGGGAGTGGATTCCGGTTGGCCGGAGGAGGTTGGGTGGGGAGGGTAGAGGCGATGGCAGAATTGGGGATGGGCGAGTAGGGTGGGCTTGTCGGGGGGGGGGGGGGGGGGGAGGGGGGGAGATATAGGAGGGGAGGGGAGGGTGTTTCATTTTGTTTCATTTTTACCAATATTGTATTTGATTAATTTTATTCCTAGAGATTTTTTAAAATTTTAATTCATTTAAATCATTTATTTCAAAAGTAACACGTGACAAATAGTATTAAAGAGGTGGGTGTGGAAGTGGATGATGCGTGTGGAATTTTACCTGATTGGTAATTAGAAGTTGAGTTTGATGGACATTGCCTATAAAAGAATTTTCGATGGCGTATGCAAAAAAAGGATAACATCAATTTTTAATCGTTTATTTAGTGAGTTACTAAAGTTGAAAACCACAAATTTCAGATTTCCCCCCTTTTATTATTAGGTTGTTTGAATCATTAAAAATATTAAGCCCACATATAATGTTTGGAAGCCTTTAACACTTACGATGAAAGATGATAAAGAGTGGAGGGGAAGATAAGTTTAATATTTTAATTGTTGGTTAATGGTTCATTACTTTTAATTTTGTCATTGGAGGTGACTTCTTTAATTATACAGTCAATTTCAACAATCTTTATCTTTTGATCAAATTATTAGAGATGCTATGGAACAATAAAAAATAACTTAGAACAATTGAAAAGCTTGGGAGATAGAAGTCAAATTTGGTCAGAGAACATCAGTGCTTGGGATAAGCGTGGGTGAAAGCAAATCGGGTGGGAATGGGTAATTTAATTATTGGTGTTGATTATTCGGAATCGGTAATATGATTTCATTGTTTCTTTGGACTAAATTGTTATTGGTCTAATTGTTGTTGTTGATTACTTGGGATCAAATAAACAAATGTAGCCACACAAACTGTTTTTAACGTATGCGTGCAAGATGTTCAATAAAATGCCGCAATAAAAATTATTGGTAACTCACAACCCACTCCAACATCCTTTCCATATAGAACTCAAAACTAATTGGACATACTAATAACTATACTATTTAAATTATAGTACTTTTAAATTGTAATGTTATGGTTACTTCTCAAACTTTCGATATTTTTTGCCAAATAAAGGGAAGGTGTAATGTCCTTTTTTAGTTGGTGGCTATTTTTTGTAGGTTGAAATGCTTTTTGGTTATTTATTTAGACGGTATCAAGATATTGGATCTTTCGGATAGTTTGAAATGCAAATGAAATAAAAATGTATCTTGCTTATTATTGGCTCTTAGTTCCTGGAAATGAAATTTTGGGCATCCTAAACAACTTTTTCACTCATTGACATTGGACATATAGTGTGAAATCTGGCAACTTGTGTGTTATTCTTCTTTTCTTTCTTAACTACTGTAACAACCCGCGTAATTTTTGGGGTATTTTCAAAATATAGAGGAAAAATAAATTTTTTTAATTTTAAAAAAATTGTATTAGTTAAATATGTTGGTTATGATTTTATAAGATTAGAAGTTCAAGCAGAATTGAAATCGGATTTAAAATGTATTTTCAGTGGAATTTTTAATATTTTGCCTTATAGGCATTTTTAAGGGGAACTGTCAGTTTTCCGGGGTGTTCGATCGATCGATGCCTTCAGAAAAGGTGCGCAGCAAGAAGTTTCGAGAGTTTGTTTTGTTTCTAACTCTTTTGGTTTTGCCTTATAAAATAAGGTCGTGGGTGACCCTTTTTGGTACAAGTTTTTCGGCAGAAAATATGTTTTTAATTCCTCTCTTTTATACACACTTTGCCCTTTAATTTATGCATTCAACCTTAGATTCTTGAAGGTGTTCTTGGGGATGTTTTGAGGTTGTTCTTGGAGGAGTTTTTGATGATTATTGGAGGAGATTTTTTATGGCTTAATTATGTGGCTTCTGGGCATATTTTTGTTGGTATCCTTTTGTGGTTTGAGTTATGGGGTTTTACACAATATGCTCCTTAATCTCGCGAGTGTTATTCCCGTTATTTTCTAGTAATTATTGACTCACATTTGACTTTCTAAATTCATTGAAAATCTGGAATTTATTTGTTGGAATCTAATTTTTATTCACGTAGTATTATTATTGTGTTGAGCATGTTGTCATGAGATTTGAATATGACATGGAGGTTGGGCACCCGCCAATATTCCTTTTTCCAGATATGCTAAAAGAATGCATAGGCGCGGTACAGTGGTGAGGCCTGGTAACCCGGTTAATGTGTTGTTGAGAAATTATATTGATAAAAATGCTTATGAGATTCTCATTTGATTTGAATATTCGTACTCGTATTGTTACGTTTTATTCACCGCTAATATTTGTTGAGCATATTTCTTGTCCTATTGTGTACTTCTCCATATTTTCTTTTAGTGGCAGGTTAGCGCGAATTTTGGGCACTTTGGATTTGATTGGGATGATTTATTTCAAAGATTATTTTGGGAAGATTTTAATACATATGAGAAGACTAGTATTTATTTTGATGTATAGAGCATTGGAGATGTATTTTAGTTGTTTTATTTATTCGATAGAATTATTGTATTTATTTGAAGAGATTTTAGATTAGTGGTTTTGTTTTTGTGGGAATTAGATGCTCTATACTTTATTATATTGTGGAATTGGCTAGCTTTATCGATAGTAGCACTCCGTTCGCTCTCCCCAGGCGGGCGGGGTGTTACAATTGGGCTATGTGAGTTTTATTTATTTTATCGACATTTGGGTTAATTCTTTTTTTTTCGAGAAAACTCTTTACTAATAAATCTGATGTTTATATTTGCAATATTTCATTGTTCTATTTTGCAGGTGATTGTCTTGGGTAGTATTCAGACACTACAAATATGATCCAATATATGTATCTTTTTTTTTTATCTTTCTTCATTCGTGTATCTTCTACTTTGAACTTATTACATATATATACCCACACTGATATTTCTGAACATATGTATATTACAATAGGTCGACTTGATTTAGGTGTATGAATTTGTATTGTTGAGTGTGAGTGTTTATATTATTTATATGCTCAAGGAAACCATGAATAAGAAAAAATGCCTATAGTAACTATATTTGAATCTATCTGTGATATAACTATATATCTATTTCAATCTAACATTGCAGATAGTGAATAATCTAATTGTTGATACCAAATTTAATCTGTTGATGTGGACCCATCACTTGAAGACACATGTTAACTAACGAGATAATTACAAATACTTTTACCGATCAACTTACTACCACCGAGCTGCTTAAGCGCCACGAGCAGCTCATACATCCCGAACAACTAAAGCATATCGACCAGCTTAAGTTCCCCGAGCAACTCAAGCATTCCGAGCTACTAAGGCGGTCCCAGTAGCTCAAGCATGCCAAGCTACTTAGCGTACAGAGCACTCAAATCAGGATAATCAAAGAGACGACTGCGCATTAAATGCTCATTAATATGTCTACTAGATAACAACGCATTGTCCTTTCACATGTACATCCCCAGGCTATAAATACATTGTAACCTCCTCATTAGAAGGGGACTCCGGATTTCTTGGTACTCATTTATCAATAATTCTAGGCAAACAATCATCAATACAAAAAAAGTGGATGTAGGCCATTCTTACTAGGCTGAACCACTTTAAAATTCCATTATCTTATATTCATATATTAATTTTTATCTGTGATTAAATAATTAGATCGAATCTAGTTTTTTACATCAACAGATTGGCGTCGTCTGTGGGAAAACGACTGTACTTATCGCTTTTCACCAAAATAATTCATTATCAATGGCTGATAATCCTGAATCCAGTAATCAAAACGCTGGAATCCCTCCAAATCCATCTACTCCCCCAAATGTCCAAGATCTGGCTGGTATAATGGCTAATTTTGCCCCGGGCCAGACGGCCATGCAAGAAACCATGCGACAACTCATACAAACTGTCCAAGGTGGAGTGTCAGCCCACTCTGGACAAAGAAATGTTCAGATAAATACTCGTTTACCCTCTTCGCGAACTAGGAGAACATTATTCCCTAAGGAATCGTGATCTAGACGCACCGAATCATATCGTACTGAGAGATCTAATGATCCTTCTTATCAACCTGGTCGGACTTCCTCAGTACGAGCTACAGACACTCAACAGAACACTACCTTATCTCCAGAAAGGACCAGTTCTCTCGAAAGGCTTAGTAGAATCTCTCCTTTTGATCATTTGGGCCATAGGAGGAATAGAAGTCCCCCTAGGATTGTGTCAAGGAACTCTGAATGACCATCCGATCTAAGGGAAGGCTTTGCCCAAACACAACCAACTGCTCATAATGAAAAATCCCAAGTAGCAAATTCAACGCGATCTATTGCTCGAACCAATAGGCCCGAGGAAGGAAATGATGCATGTAAGGGCCCTATTCAGAGGTTGGAGGACAGATTAGGGGAAATGGTTAAAGCCAAGAATCCTCTACAAAGGACTTTTGTTCAAGGGACACCCTTTGTTCAGGCGATTGTGAATTTTCCAACACCATCAAAATTCAAAGCTCCAATGGTAACGCCTAAATATGATGGAAAAACTGACCATGTCCTTCATATAGAACAATACCAAGTTGCTGTCGATATCTATGCAGTTCCGGATGAGATGAGATGAGATGTAGGGCATTTTCAGAAACTCTTATCGAATCTGCTCAAATATGGTACAACAATCTTCCTTGGGGGAAGATTGCGACTTTCTTTCAACTGGCCAAGCTCTTTATTGGGAACTTCTGTTTTGGAGAAAAACTAGTTAAACGAGTAGCACACTTGCTAAGTGTTAGACAGAAGGCAAGTGAAAGCACCAGGGATTATATTAGTCGTTTCAATAACGAGAAACTTGAGGTAATCAATTACGAGGAGAAAACAACAATTACTGTTCTGATGAGTGGACTGTTGCCAGATAAATTATACTACACTCTAGACAAAGATCCGCCTAGAACCATGGAAGAGCTAATGGCAAAGGCAACCAAGATTATGAATGTCGAGGAAGATATGGTTGGGAAGAAGAACATGGATACTAAGGAGACCAAAGTCGAGGCTGATAAGGTTGAGAAGAAGGAGTAGAAGAACAATGGTGGCAACAAGTAATTAAAAACAAAGCAAGCATTGGAACACTTGAAGAAATTTGGAAACTATACTCCTTTGAAGGTAGATATAAACATCATTTTGGAAGAGATCAAGAACAGCGAGGAGATAAACTTTCCAGAAAAAATGAAGGTGAATCCCGAAAAAAGGAATAAGTCCAAATATTCCGAGTTTCATAAAGACCATGGTCACACTACTAAAAATTGCATAGCTCTCCAGAATGAAATTGAAGCGCTTATCAGACGAGGAAAGCTGGCCAAGTATGTTGATCGCCGAAATGGTGGAAAGAGCAACGACCGAGCAAGGCATAGGTCTAGATCTCCTCGTCGAGCAAAAGAAGATAAGAAGAGAAGTCATGAAGAAGACCCGGATGATGACCAGGATGACCCCGATCTCCCTAAAAGACCAAAACAGCCAGAACGTGAGGTATTTTCTATCCATTTTGGATCATTTGAATGTAATGTCATTACAGGTGGAGATGCAGGAGATGGAGATATAACTGCCGAGAGAAAAGCTTACCTCAATGAGGCTCAAACTTGCTCGTACATTCAGCGAATAAATCTGGCTGAAGATGATCGCCCGAGGAAAGTGAATAAGGACAAACTGGTCATCGATATCTTTAAGAATGACCTGGCAGGTGTACTATATCCTCATGATGACGCATTGGTAATCAAGATGAGAATGAAGGAAATAGTGATTTCACGAGTACTGGTGGATAATGGTAGCTCGGCAGATATCATGTTCTATCCATGCTTTGATAGTTTGAATTTAAAGTTAGCCCAGTTGGAGCCACATCATAGGCCCCTCCTTGGTTTTACTGGCGAGAAGGTTTTTCCACTTGGGATGATCAAGTTGGATATGCTTATCGGTACATGGACTACTTATCGAACATAAAGAGTATGCTTTTTTGTCATGGATAAAAATGTCCAATCATCTTACAACATAATCATGGGAAAAGTAGGTCTGAAGAAGTTCGAAGTAGTATCATCGACTATGCATTAATGTTTAAAATTACCAACTAATTTTGGGGTAGGAGTTGTGAAAGGCGACCAGAAAGTATCTCGGGAATGCTACTATTCATCTGCTGAACAAGAGGAATGTGAAGAATCTAGGCAGAAGACTATCACCTATCAAGTGGATGAGATAGGAGATACAGAGATTGAAACATTAGATCCTAGAGACGAGTCTCAACTCGTGAAGGGACAGGTTAAGGAGGCTACTGATAATATCATTCTGGACGATGAGCATCCAGAACGAACAACTCAAATTGGTGCATCCTTGGATGTATCGATAAAACATGAATTGATAGCATTCCTAAGGAGAAAAAAGCAAACCTTTGCATAGAGTCACGGAGACATGCAAGGAATAAATCCTAATTTCTTGTGTCACGATCTCAATATGAACAAGGAAATTAAGCCAGTGAAGCAGCGAAGAAGAGTGTTCAGTCCTGAGAAGAATCAAGCAATACAGGAAGAAGTAGAGAAGCTACAAAAAGCCTCTTTCATTGAGGATGTCAAATATCCTGACTGGCTAGCAAATGTGGTGATGGTAAAGAGGAAAAATAACAAGTGGAGGATGTGTGTAGACTTCACCGACCTTAACAAGGCATGCCCAAAGGATCATTTTTCTTTGCCCCGAATTGATCAACTGGTGGATGCTACCTCGGGGCACAAACTATTAAGTTTCAAGAATGGTTATTCTGGTTTTAACCAGATTAAAATAAAGCCTGAAGACAGGGAGAGTACCTCTTTTATCACCCCAAGGGGAACTTATTGCTATAATGTTATGCCTTTTGGACTTAAAAATGCAGGTGCAACATATCAACGGCTGATGAACAAGGTGTTTACAGAACAAATTAGTCATAACATGGAGGTTTATGTTGACGATATGCCGACGAAGAGAAAGAAAGTTATTGATCATCTAATTGACTTAGGCCAGACCTTTGATCAACTAGAGAAATATCAAATGAAGCTTAATCCCACCAAATGCATATTCGGAGTACGAGAAGGCATGTTTCTTGGATATATTATTAACCAACAAGGGATTGAGGTGAACCCCGACAAGATCAAAGCTCTATTGGAACTGCGATCTCCAACCACGAAGAAGGAAGTACAAAGCCTCACAGGGCGAGTTACAGCACTTAACAAGTTTGTGTCACGAGCAACTGATAGATGCCTCCCTTTCTACAAAACACTCCGAAAGACTTTTGAGTGGAGTGATGAATGAGAGAAGGCCTTTCAAGAATTGAAGAAATACCTGGGAGCACCTCCATTGTTATCCAGACCAGTGATGGGAGAAAGATTATACTTGTATCTGGAAGTTTTAGAAAATGCAGTAAGCTCGGCGTTGATAAGATTGGAGGATGGAGTGCAAAAACCAATCTATTACACTAACAAGGCCTTCCGAGGAGCAGAGATCAGATATCCAAGGCTGTAAAAGCTGGCACTAGCATTGATCGAAGCAAGTAGAAGGATGAGGCCATACTTTCAAGACCATACCATAGTCGTGTATACTAATATGACATTAAGGCAAGCTCTTCATAAATCAGAAAAATCAGGAAGATTGATGTACTGGGAAGTAGAACTTGGTGAATATGACATAGTTTATGAGCCTACATCTTCGCTTAAAGGGCAGGCAGTGGCGGATTTTATCACAGAGTTCACCTATCCTAACACCTTCGAAGAGCAGAAATTGAATAGCGACCAGCTCGTAGATGTTACGGGATCATCAAATTTAAACCCCGACCACCTTAAGTCGGTAGACGAGCAAGAGAAGATGGTCGACGAGCAGGAAGATGTACTAGAGGAAAACATAAAGAAGAAACAAATATTCCACCGAGGAACTCTGTCCGATCAAAAATTTGATGATGAAATACCTATATGGAATCTATATGTGGATGGATCATCTTGCAATGCAGGCAGTGGAGCAGGGATTGATTTAAACAGCCTGGATAAGATCCATCTGGAGTATGCCATGCGCTTTCAATTTAAAGCTTCTAATAATGAAGCTGAATATGAAGCTATGATTGTAGGTCTCAGTTTGGCAAAAACTATGAAGGCAGAGCAGGTCATTGTATTCAGTGACTCACAATTGATCGTAAATCAAATGCTGGGGGTATATGCAGAAAAAGGAGAATTAAAGATCAAATATCATGCGAAAGCGATGGAGTTTGTATCGAGTTTTAATGCCGTACAGTTGATTAGAATACCGTGATCGGAAAACTCAAGAGAAGATGCACTAGCTCGGTTAGCATTAGCCACACGCACCGAGCTAAGAAGAACAATCCCAATAGAAATCCTAGTTGATCGGAGCATAAATGAGGATCTAATGATGAATTTCATTGCCCTTGATTTGGGACCATCTTGGATAGACCCTATCAGGGCCTACATTGAAGAGGGGGCTTTGCCGACTGACAAACTCGCAGCCAAGAAATTGAAGTTTAAAGCTACTCATTATGTATTAACTAATGGCATTTTATATAGACGAGGAATTATAGTAGGGTTACAAAGATGTGTCCACCCCTCCGAGGTGAAAAATCTGATCGAAGAAGTCCATGAAGGGTCTTGTGGAGACCATGTGGCAGGTCGAACGCTTTTGCGAAGAATAACAAGCAGGGGTATTATTGGCCGACGATGAGAGGTGATTGTACATCTTACGTAAAGAAGTGTGATAAATGTCAACGCTTCTCTTCTATCCGAATAACTACCCAAGAATTATTAACACCCATCATGTCCCCTTGGCCATTTGCTATGTGGGGAATAGACTTGGTCGGGCCACTTTCAACGACCGAGGGAAGATTTAAATACCTCGTGGTCGCTGTTGATTACTTTACTAAATGGGTGGAAGCTGAGCCTCTTATTGATATGACATATGACAAGGTGTATCAATTCATTTGGAAGAATATCATTTGTAGATATGGTCGTCCCCATGCATTCATCATAGATCATGGAACTCAATTTGACAACGACGAGTTTGTTGCATATTGTCATCAGTCAAACATATTGAAGACTCACTCTGCACCAGGTCATCCCCAGAGCAATGGACAAACTGAGGTGATGAAAAGAACGCTGGTGAATGGTTTGAAAAAATGACTGGATGATGGAAATGAAAATTGGATTAACGAGCTACATTCTGTGTTATGGGCCTATCGCACCACACCACGAACAACAACAGGAGAATCTCCATACATGCTCGCATTTGGAAGTGAAGCTATCATACCTGCCAAATTAGGGCTACCTACGCACAGGGTGTTTAATTTCAATTCTCCTGTCAGTGACTTAATGAGAAGATTAGATATGGATATGCTCGAGGAAGTTAGAAAAGAAGCAACAATTAGGAATGCTTCATACCAACAATGAACAACTCTGTTCTACAACAAGAGATTGAAAAAGTGTGATTTGAAGGAAGGGGATTATGTGCTGAAGAAAGTAATTCAAAAGCATAACAAACTGGAAGCTAACTGGCATGGACCCTAAAAAATAACAGAAGTTGTTCGTCCAGGGACATACATGATTGAAACCATAGAAGGAGAAGAATTTAAGAATTCATGGAACGCAGAGCATCTGCGCAAGTATTATCAGTAATTGAAATCCCTATGTAATGCAGTTTCTTCAATATGAATAAATTTTTGGATGTTTTACCCAATTCTCTCTTTTTGTTGAAATTTTTCGGAGTATTAATGCTACACACTATGCATCAAGTTCAGAATAAATTACCACCAACTCCGATTGGTCGAAAATCAATTACCACCAACTCCGGTTGGTCGGGCATAAATTACCACCAACTCCGGTTAGTCGGGCATCAATCTCCTCCAACTCCGGTTGGTCAAAAATCAATTACCACCAACTCCGGTTGGTCGGGCATAAATTACCACCAACTTCGGTTGGTCGAGAATCAATCTCCTCCAACTACGGTTGGTCGGGAACCAATTACCACCAACTCCGGTTGGTCGGGCATCAATTTCCTCCAACTTCGGTTGGTCGGGCATAAATTACCACTAACTCCAGTTGGTCGGGCATAAATTACCACCAACTCCAATTGGTCGAGCATCAATCTCCTCTAACTCCAGTTGGTCGGGAACCAATTACCACCAACTCCGGTTGGTCGGGCATCAATTTCCTCCAACCCTGGTTGGTCGAAAATCAATTACCACCAACTCTGGTTGGTCAGGCATCAATTACCACCAACTCCGGTTGGTCGGGCATCAATTTCCTCCAACTCCGGTTGGTCAGAAATTAATTACCACCAACTCCGGTTGGGCGGGCATAAATTACCACCAACTCCGGTTGGTAGGAAATTAATTACCCCCAACTCCGGTTGGCCGGGAATCAATTTCCTCCAACTCCGGTTGGTTAGAAATTAATTACCTCCAACTCCGGTTGGTCGAGAACTAATTACCACCAACTCCGGTTGGTCGGGCATCAATTTCCTCCAACTCCGGTTGGTCGGGAGCCAATTACCACCAACTCTGGTTGGTCAGACATCAATTTCCTCCAACTCCGGTTGGTCGGGAACCAATTACCATCAACTCCGATTGATCGGGCATCAATTTCCTCCAACTCCGGTTGGTCAGAAATCAATTACCACCAACTCCGGTTGGTCGAGCATCAAATACAATCAATTCTAGTTGGTTAAACTAAGCAGGAACATGGGATACAAAATGGGATACAAATCATTTCATTGATTAGGCCTAAATAGGACAAGGTCCATTATTCAAAAAACTAAAACAGAATGGACATATCAAAATATGCTTATATTCACAAACAAAAATATCGTGCAAACTATTTAGAAGAATATGAAATAGCAGAAGACTAAATTTCTTCGTTCAAATCAAAGAGAATTACAAATGATGTGAAAAAGGTTCAAATCAAACAAAAACATTCTGCAAACTATTCTATTGGTTTCTTCCCTTCTGCTTTTGAAACAGGTTCTACCCCAGCAGGAGGATCATCTAATGCATAAGGGGAATTTATAAAGTTTACATCGCGAAGCATTCGAACATTCATCACTGATGGACAATCAAGCAAGTGCTCCGGGCGAGATATCTAAAAATTAGCATGAAGACTGTAGTCGTCTAGATATTTGGAGATTAAGCACCGAGGAATTGCCCGAGAAGGAATCCAACTAATGTCGAGCTCAAAAGGAGGCACGGGCAACTCGAGCAATCCAGGGTCATAGTAATCCCATAAGTAGTGCCCCTGCTCCACTTTTAGCAAACACAATGCATTCAACCATCCTTACTTGTACCCCTCGTTATTTGATTGTTGGATCCTATCATCAAGATGGTAGAGGGCTTCATTGTAACCATCCATCCAAAACTCTCTGGATTGTTTATGGAATTGGTAGGTCAACCTCTCCAATTGCTTGTGGAGATTCTTCACTAAAAGTTCTTTATTTTCCAAGGCAGAACTCTGGGTAGAGAGTTGTTCGCTAAAATTCAAGATTTTCTTAGACATCTCTGCTAAGGCTTGGTTTTCGCCATCAAGTGAAAGGCTGATTCTCTAAAGCTGACTGTGTTCTAGCTTCTTTAATGGAAACCCGACCAGCCCTTGCTCATCCTTGAGAAGAAGATCTTGCTCGTCCGCAAGAAGGGGTGGAAGGTCCAACTCTTTTTAAAGTTTCCAACTCATCTATTAAGTTGGCATTTTCGACCTCCAAGAAAGAGAAACCTTTATCGTTAACAGGAACCAAGGCTCCCGAGGAAGATGCAGTAGATTTAAGTTGTTTATTCTCTTCCTGTAAGGCGATGTTCTCATGTTCCAACAACTTAGCAATACGTCTGTGTTCTTTAACCTCAAGCTTAAGAATGCTCTCTTTCTTCTCAAAAGCAGAGCTGAATTTATCATATCCTTTATCAGCACTCAATTGTTGATATTTCCTCTCATATCCATGATGTAAAAGTGTGGAGGACTCTTTGTACTGCAACTGGAGTTCCTCGATAGTTCCTTGGAGATCCTCAATCATCTCGTAGTAAGACACATTATTGGCGACTGCGCGATCAAGCAAACACTTCAGGTATTGATAGGATTCTACTGCTCGTTCAGAAGTATCTGAACCAAGGATGTCAAGTATCTGGGCCTCATTTAGATCAGCATGACCAAGTTTAAAATAGTCGTTACATTTCTTCATTAATTCTGTATCATGAGTTGATAAGAGTTTCATCCTGGCCATAAACTAACAAAGAGAAGAAATACAAAGAATCAATAAGGATGCAGACAGAATAAATAAAAGAGAAAGCCAAGACGAATAACCATGGTTCGAATTTTTATTTCATCATAAAGGGAAAATATAAAATCCAAAGTTACATTCAATAGAATAACAAAATAAAAAACCCGAGCAACCCTACACCTTCTCTTTGTTTCCTATGATTTCCTCAGAGGGTTTTGAGGAAGAGACTGGTTGCTCGAAAGGCAAAATTAGCTGCTCGACAGAAGTACTGGCTGGTGGCGGTCGCTCAGAAAGATGCACAACTAGGACATAAGGGGCCTGATCTGCAACCATCATAGAGATTCATCTAAAGCAGCTTCATCATCTTCTTCTTCTTCACCAGAGGAAGGAGGAGGGCCATGAGTGTGTTGCTGAAACAATTCAAAATCCTCAGCAACTTTCAGCTCTTGCAGGGCTGCCACCCATCCATCCCTAAAGTATTTAAGACTGGCGCATTCCATTTGAGAGGACATGGCAGCTAAACATTTATTCCAGCCCTTATCCCAACCATCACTAAATGACTTTTTAACTGCATTCTTCCTTTTTGCCTTCTCCGAGGAGGTCCTTTCCCTAAGGAGCTCCTCGACAGCTTTCAACTTCTCCTCCACCTCCAATTTCTGGCGCCCAACATCCTGAATTCTAATAACTTCATCTTCGATAGACTTGAGATTAACCTCTAGCTCCTTATTGATTTTCTCTAAGACTTTGTTGCTCTGCTCAGACTCTATCAATTTCTTCTCCAAATCCTTGGAGGCATTCACAACCTGACTTTTTTCTAGCTCGATGGACTTGAGTTTCTTCTCCCAAGCAACTTTATCTTCCTCATACTTCTGATCAGAATTTTTTAAAGACTGAGTCAGACCAACAAAAGCCTCCTCTACACCTTCCGAGGAGATTGAAGCCTTGATAGCCTCATCCTTCTTTAGAATAGTGTTGAAACACGTTACCAACTGAAAAAAGAAATAATTTTGAGTCAGTACAGGGACACAGAAATAAAAAGTGAAAACTTAGACTAATAATACTTACTGAGGCAATATGTTGAACAACCAAGGTAGTGACTCTATCACGAGAAAGAGTATCTTCAATACCTTGGACTTCTGGGATAATCTAAGACTTCACCGAGCCCATAGCAGAGCTCGGAGGAGCAAAAGTAGGAATACCACCTTCGACATTTAAAGATTGAGAGACAGATTCAACAGGTGTCTCAGAAGAACTTTTCCTTAACCTCCTCGTAGAAGCAGGAACATTCTCAACCAAAGATGTTGTCTTTGTTGGTGAAATAACAATAACCTCATTTGGAGGAGAAACAACAACAATCTTGCTCGGGGCCACTGGGGGCTTCTCAACAACTTTCTTGGCAGCAGCAGGAGGGGGTGGATCAATATTCATTGTCCCCTCTTTTGGGACATTTTGCTTACTTTTCTTTGCCTCTCCAGCAGTAGAGGCAGACTTATCAGAGAAAGCATGAACTTTTCTTTTCTTTATTATATCACTAACAGGAATACTTTATTCAGAGGAAGAACCTTACACACTAGTTTCAGCAGCTGGTATTTGGTCAAGGTTAACCACCACTGGATGAGCAGTAAAAGATGAAGTATAGCTCTTGTACTGCAACAAATAAGAGGCCGATCTAATATGTTCTTCGGCAATAGATTGGTGCAAACTCCAGATAAGTTTCAAATGCTTTACATTAACGTCAGTTTCTTTGGGAGATTTTCTCTTGCTGTCAACTGCAAATAATCAAAAATTAAATATCAGTGAAATATTTTATCAAACACAAAGAAAACAAGATTTCAAAAAATAAAAACAACCTATCCCATTGCCATAAGGAGGACATCTAGGACCTTGGTATACATCATCTCCATTTAATGGAGGGTGTTGCCAATTTTTCATTACCACTCCATGTTCAAAATAATCCCTGTTGGCATCAGGAAGGTTGACAACTAACGCCCTATTCAAAAACCTAGTTTTTAAATAAAAATACTATCGCTGACAACCCATCTGTAGCAGTACATAATCTCTGGGATCCCTAAACGAGTTCCATAGAGTTAATTCAATCTATGAACGCCACTAACTATCCTCCAGGCATTTGGAGCTATTTTTGCAGGTACAACATCAAAATACTGACAGAATTCCAAACATAAGGGATTTGGAGGAAAAGAAAAGCCACATTCGGCCACAAAGAGACTTGGGAACCAATGTCCCTCGGCCAAAGAAAAATAATCAGAAGGTTCAAAAATTTCTTCCAAAATGACCCATGAAGAAATTGAAAATTCAGAACAAAATTTGTCAAGCGACTCAACAAGGTAAACCATGATGAACAAAGCAAGTAAAAGAAAGTGAAGAAATTCTTACAGAGAAAGAGTGAATCAGTTGACAACGAACAATGGAAGGAAGGAAGGCACAAGATAGAGAAGAAATGAAAAGTTCAAGGATACAGATTTGAAAAATGAAAGATAGGATTTCTGATACGCTTAAATACTTTACCTTGGGAATAGGAGAAAGCAATGATTACAAAGGAGAACGTTTGCGTATCTGGCGGCTAAAAGAAGAAAAAAGCACAGGAATTGAAACAGTCATGAAAATTCAAAATATTTATGAGGCCTGATATTGTGCACTCAAAAAGGGATTATATACAACGAATGCTTTCCTAAAAACCATACAAATAATCTATGCAGTTTTCAAGTAGAATGTTCCACACTTTTCGTCAACATCAAACCACGAAACATTGGTGGCTTCTGTTGATACCAAATTTAATCTGCTGATGTGGACCCATCACTTGAAGACACGTGTCAACTAATGAGATAATTACAAATACTTTTACCGATCAACTTACTACCATCGAGTTGCTCAAGTGCCACGAGCAGCTCATACATCCCGAACAGCTCAAGCGTATCGACCAGCTTAAGTTCCCCAAGAAACTCATGGGCCCCGAGCAACTCCAGCATTCCGAGCTACTAAGGCGATCTGAGTAGCTCAAGCATGCCGAGCTACTTAGCATACAGAGCACTCAAATCAGGATAATCAAATAGACAACTGCGCATTAAATGCTCATTAATATGTCTACTAGATAACAGTGAATTGTCCTTTCACATGTACAACCTCAAGGCTATAAATACATTGTAACCTCCTCATTAAAAGGGGACTCCGGATTTCTTGGTACTCATTTATCAAGAATTCTAGGAAAATAGTCAGTAATACGAAAACCGTGGATGTAGACCATTCTTACTAGGTTGAACCACTTTAAAAATCCATTGTCTTATAGTCATATATTCATTTTTATCTGTGATTAAATAATTAGATCGAATCTAGTTTTTTACATCAACACTAATGGTATTTAGTAGAATGTGACTAATCTAATGAGAACTTGTAGAATGTTACTATATTTGAAAAGAACATGACATTTTATTTGTTAATTATTGACATTTTACCTCTTTTCCAATATTAATGTTTGCTGGTGTAAACAGACTAGAAACTAGCAAGTGGGCAACTCAAGATGGAAAAAGATTGGTTGAGATTTCCAAGGTTTTTTTTAATTATTACACGCATGCATATACGTTACATATATTAAAAAAACCTAAAGTATAATTTGTGAATGAACACTGTTCAAAAATTGAGAAGTGATTATGATTTAATGCTTTTTTTTATTATCTTTAGACATACCGAGGAGTACCAAGATGGCGTGTACAAATTTATTGAATGTGCCAAGAAAACTGCTAGAAATCCTGATATGATATGCCCTGTCGAAAATGTAAAAATCTTGTCAACAAGATGAGGAAGAACTATTTGAACACCTAGCCATTCATGGTTTTGATCCTACGTACAAGAAGTGGGTATTTCACGGAGAACATTCGACTTCTTCGTACTCCAAAGATATTGATATTGAATTGTCAGATTTGCATAGGATGTATATAAATGCTTATGTTCAAGATGTAGTTTTTTCTGGCGATAGTTTTAAAAGAGGTGATGAAAGTTTTAAAATAAAGTTGAAAGATGCCGAGACTCCTTTATATCCCAGGTATACAAAGTATACAAAGATGTCAGCAATTACAACTTTATACAAGCATAAATATATACACGGACTATCTGATAAAGGATTTAATGAACTTCTTGAGTCTATACATGAAATGTTTCTCGGGGATAACATTCTTCCCAAGTCTTTGTATGCAAGGAATAAGTTTCTAAAAGAATTTGAACTTGGGTATGAGAAGATAGATGCATGCATTAATGATTGTTGTTTATTTAGAAAAGAGTATGAACATTTAATTAAATGCCCTAAATATGGCTCCTCACGGTGGAAAGTCGACAAATGCACAAAGAAGGTTAAGAAGGGAGTATCTGCAAAAGTATTACTGTAATTTTTAATAATCCCAAGATTTCGAAGGATGCTTTTATCATCAGATAAAGCATAGCAGTTGCAGTGACACTCAACTCACATAAGCAAAAATGGCAAGATGCGACATCCAGTTGATTCATTAGCATGGGACACAATTAATAAAAAGTGGCCTCATTTCGCATCTGATCCAAGAAATCTTAGGCTTGGACATGCAACGGATGGATTTAATCCCTTTAATAATCTTAGCTCGAGCTATAGTTGTTGGCCCATAATTCTAACTGTGTACAATCTTCCCCCATGGTTATGCATGTTACAGGAAATTTGATGTTGACTTTGCTTATATCGGGGCCAAAGCAACCAGGAAATGACATAGATGTCTATCCGCAACCACTTATAGATGACTTAATCGAGTTGTGGAATAATGGGGTGGGTATGTACGATGCATCTAACCAATCTACTTTTAATTTGAAAGCTATTTTGATGTGGATAATAAATGACTTTCCCGCATATGGTAATTTAGCCGGATGTACCATAAAAGGTGAATTTGCATGTCCAGTTTGTGGTCCTAACACATCCTCACTACGGTTATCAAAAAGTATGAAATATGTATATATGGGCCATAGACGTTTTCTTCCAATGAGCCATCCAGGGAGGGTTACCAAAAAGTGTTGGTTTGACGAATTTGAAGAATTGAGGAGGCCACCAAAACCA
This sequence comes from Sambucus nigra, assembly GCA_949130495.1. Classification (NCBI taxonomy): domain Eukaryota; kingdom Viridiplantae; phylum Streptophyta; class Magnoliopsida; order Dipsacales; family Adoxaceae; genus Sambucus; species Sambucus nigra. The sequence continues at coordinate 91,328,938 of OX422222.1, read as the reverse complement.
TTGAATGCAGAGGAAATTTTAGATGCTTTGAAGGGTGTTGAAAATGATTTTGGTAAAGGGAAGAAGCATAAGAGGAAGAAAGTTTTCATGAAGAGGACTTCCATAGGGTGTGACTTATAAATAGTTTGGTTCTGGTCTAGATTAATCTGCCTCTATTGCTGATTCATTTATACAATAAGGAAAGCATATTTTCCATTTGTAATGGAGTTGGATCTCCTCTAAAACTATATATTGCTAGAACATCTTTATCGAGGCCTATCTTAGTAAGAGTATGTGTGGAGGTTGACTTGTCAAGTGGAGTGAATAGAAAAAAAAATCTTCTTTTTGAGAATATGGGGGATATGTTTAAAGAGGTGAGTTATGAGTCCATTATCTCTTCAATTTAAACTTTGTAATAAATGCTATTGAAGTCCAAATAATTTACACTGCATTCCATGAATATTGTGTGTAACCAAAATAGGTTGTTAGGAGTAAGAGATCGAAAAGAAATACATGCAATGATAATGAGGATGCAAGAATATCATGCGAAGTCTGTAACTCACATATGGTGGAAGAAATTTATGCGAATAAAGTATCTAAAATTGATTTTGTTGATAAGGGCAAAAAATAGAAGTCGGGGCCATCAAAATTGAATGTAATTGCAACTGGGATGAAAGACCACAAAGAGGTAGAATTTAATGAGTTTGGGCAACCAATTGGATGCGACTCCATCCATCTTAGTTCTATGAGTGGGATTTTAGCATGAGAATGCGTACCAGTAAAACATAAAGGTTGGGACAAGGTGACAAGTGACCTCAAGGATCAAATATGGGAGTTTGTTATACTGAGTATTTTATTTCTCTACCCTTTGCACTATTATGTAATATTTTGAATGTAACTTTGTACATATTTAATTGTAACTTAGATAGTGTATTTGTTTTGTATGATGCAGCAAAAATATAACCTTTAAGAATGCCGAAAGGCCATTGTTTTGGTCTGATCGGCAGAGCTTGGAAAGATTATAAGTCAAAATTATCAGCAAAAATATGAGAAGAAGCTAAAGGACCAAATTACACTCGCCATCTTACATTACTCAAGACCCCTGGAATGAAGTCAAATGAATTGGATGAATTTGTTAAATCTCGTTTGTTACCTGAATTTGATGCAAGTGAATTTAATTATTTATTTTTTATTCTTATTAATAGACTAAAGTCCACTTTTAGTATTCTCGTATTTCTTTGAAATTATATATGATTTCTCTTATTTTTATAGGAAACAAGCGAAAAGCATAAGGAAGCTAGAGCAAAGTAAATCCACCCACACACAACTAATCGTAGAGGCTATGCTAGACTTAAGGAAACCATGGTATGTTTCCCCTTTAAAGTTGTATACTTCATAAATAACTTACATTATTTTGTAATTCTATCCTCTAAAATTTTGTAGAAAGCTGAAGACCCAAATAAAACTATACGTTGTGTTGATGTTTGGATAAGGGGACATAGGAGAGAAAATGGCGATCCAAATAATCAAGTTGTTGGTGAAGCAATAGTAACGACTTAAACACTTACACAACACTTTACAGTTTTTTTAAAAAATACAATGTGTTTATTATAATTTTTTAATATCTTGAATTCCTGTCTTTATTTTAGGAAAAGATGGAAAAAATTCCATCTCATGACTCAACATCGTTGAGAGATGATGCACTAGTAAAGGTGCTTGGTCCTAAATGTCTGGGTCATGTCCGAGGTCTTGGATTTGGGGTGACGCCTGCGAAGGTAAATGCGTAGTGATCTAGTAATGCAAGGGTAACGACTCTTGAAAATCAAATTCAACAACTTTTGGAATGGAAGATGCACATGGAAAGTCGAATGACACAAGAAAATAACGAAATGTGGTATATTTTTAAAATTAAACATGATTCAATACATATAGTTTTTCTCTTATTTTGTTTTTATATACTTCACTTAGCAATTTCTATAGGGTCAACATGAGGGTTGTGGGGATGCCATGCATAATGACACACATACTCTACAGGTTATTGTTACTGAATTATCTAAGTCTACATTATTTTAGTAGTTGAATTAATAATTATTTTTAATAATTCTCTTTGTATTGTTTATTAGTGCAATCGAGAAAGTTCATGTGCACAATGTGTTCCACAAAGAAATTCTCCCTGTAAATTGCTACTTTGGTTGGGGACTGGAGAAGAAGTGGCAAGTGCAGAACTTGACTCTACAGACCCGAAGTCACTAGTGCACCATCAAATCCTTGGGCCTGGTTGCTATAAAGTATGGGTTGTTGAAATTTTAGTGTCCAAAGTGCCAGTTTTTCGATACTTGGATGCGTTTTCCATACTTGATGATACCAAAGGAAGTACCATAGCATGGCCACATCGATACATTCATTTAAACTAATTATGTGAGTGGAATAGTTATAGTTCTTGAGTTTTATTCTAAGAATTTTTCTTTGACATTCTCTCGTACTGATTTCAGAAAAAGATAAGGAATCAAGTGGGTATGGTTTTTCTTTGTTTCTTTTTGGATTGAAGGTATACTTTGACTTTTTATTTTTTTATTACAATTGTGTTGTTAATTTACGAGAGTATTTACTAAAATTATTTTCTGAACAGGTACTTATTTTTGGAAAATGTTAAAGACATATTGGGAGGAATATTTTTTAAGAATGCTACTAGTTATTTTTTGAAGGAAGATTTCATTTTAACTTGTTAGGCTATGCTCGTTTCATTTCATTATAATCCCATGCTTTTATGTGACTTGTAACACCCAAGTATTTATTCATTCTACTATTTTGGGCACAACTTTGATATAATGGTTATGAGTACGTATTATGAGTTCCTCTTAATTATATGAGTTTATTTTAAATTTCAAGAATTGTGGAATGGATACTCGTGATACAATCATATATTTTTATATGTTAATGTTACTATAAGCAACATGCATTTGAGAAGCTAATTTTTATAAAAAAAAATTATACACTTTTAACGACATATTTTATACATCGTAAAATGATAATAACGACGCTTATATTTAGTCGTGTACAATATTAACGACACGTACGTTCAGTCATAATATAACATTCATGACACATAATAAGTAGTCATGGAAGGTTTTTTTGGGTAATGACTTTTACGACTAGTAACTATGTGTCATTAATATATGTTTCAACGACACTTGTCAGATGTCGTGAAATAGTTTTACAACACTACAAAGGTGTTGTGGATATTTACGACTAGTAATTAAGTGTCGTGGATATTTGTTTCAACGACATTTGAGGGGTGTCGTGGAATAGTTTTACGACACCACAAAGGTGTCGATATAGAAGGTAACTTTCTACAACACCCCCTTTAACGATTATACATAATGTGTCGTGCAAACAGTTTCACGACGTATTTCAGGTGTCGTGGAAAGTATTTTTTCTTTTAGTGGATCAGAATTTATTCTTCTTGTGTTTCTAATGAGCATATATGGAAACCTAGTGTTGATAACATGTTCTCTTTTCATTCAGCATATGATCCCATTAGAAATTCAAAAATATCTTTTTAGATTTTAATTCCATTTGGCACCCTAAAATTCCTCCAAACATCTCAGTTTTTGTTTGGAAAGTTCTAAATTGGTGTGTTCCAATTGAAGAAAGAGTTCAATCAGTGGGAATAAGACTGGAATCAAGGTATAAATGTTGTCTAAAATTTATAGAATCTTTCATCCATTTATTCGAAACGGGTTCATTGGCTTCTCTTGTGTGGAATTATTTTAATGGAATAATGGGCATTAATTAGTGTCCCTCATCTCTTCATGGTTCTATTATCAAATGGTGTTTCCAGTCAAATAACTCTGAGTTCTCTAAATGATTCTTTAGAATTATTCCTTTTTCTATATTCTGGGAAATTTGGTTAAGTAGAAATAAGGCAACATTTGAATCAAAGCCAATGAAACATTTCAATGTAATTGAGAATGTTATTTTCAAAGTATCAGATATTGGTTAGAGAATGAATTGGAATGGTGGAATCTAAGATTTAAATCGGTAAACTTTTAATAGGTTTAAATTAAAGTTAAATATTGGCCAGTTTGGTCCAGGAGCTATAGAAAGGACAAATAGTTATCTCTATTTGTTCAATAATTATGCTAATAAGCTTATTACTAACTGTTATCTCCCTATTCAAAAATTATGCTGAGATATTTTTTTGCAATGTTCTAAATGTATTATACACTATGCAAATTATGGTTTTAGGTTCTATGTCATTAGAGGAACATGAACGAAATGGAGGAACATGACGTAGATAACTTGGATCCTTCATAAGACAATTCTAATAACACAATAAAAGGTAGAGGTATTGATGTTTATCAATAGATAACCAAAATGGATGACGGAAAAAGAATTCAACTCGATTACAACATATATCGGGGCAACCTTCTGGTAAAACAAGGCTTGATTTTGCGAGTTATAGAGGAGTCATAGTTAAGAGGATAATTCCAATATGTTATGGATCTTGGATTAAAGTGCCAATTCATTTGAAAGAAAATTTACGGATAGCTTTGCAAGTACGTATTTGATTTCTCCCATGTGTCTAGAACCTTTGTTATTCGTATATGACATGGGTTGTGTCAACGTCGATTCAGGGACTTAATTTCTTAGTTTTACACATATGTATTGAATTAAATTTGTTATTTTTACATGGATTGTGTCGACGTCAATAATTACTCAAATTTAAACATTTCATCCTTTAAAAAATCTTCTTTTTTAACACAATCAACATTCTTTTTACACTTTCATTGGATATAAATTAATTAATGGCCAAATTGGATCAAGAAAGACACATTCTTAACTTTAGTTAAAGCTTAGTTTGCAAGATGAAACATGAATTGATTATTTTATAACTCATTTATTAATGTATATGAATTCAAATTGTTCTTTTTTAAAAAAAAATAGGGACGGTACCTCCATAAGTTTTATTAAAATAAAAAGAGAAAAATCCTCACTTGTGGCATATACAATTAAAAAAAATTAGAGAATTAGAAAATTGAGGGTTTATATATACGCCCATTATAAAATTGGGGGTTTAATGACCATTGAACCGATCAGGCAAGCTACATTGTCATTATTAAGAGATTTAATAGCTTCAAATATCTCATTATCTTCAGGTATTTTAGTAAGATCATTGTTGATTTATGTGTCTAAAATGTTAGGAATGTAATTAATCAGATTATTACAATCATTAGTACCCTCATCTGTAAGAGCCTCTTGGAAGTGGTTAACAAATTCTTCATTAATGGAAGTTTCTACTTCCACCCAGCTATTGTCTTTATTTTTTATTTTATAAATCATAAGGTGCCTTTTAGAGTTATTAACTATAGCATGAAAGTACTCTGTGTTTAAGTCCCCTCTTTTATCCATCTATTTCCTGCCTTTTGACTCCAATACTATTCTTCACATTTCATAGCCCAATTATGTTCAGATTTAGTTTCTTCCATATCAGTTCTACGTTCCTGAGTGGGATTTTCTTGGTAGATATCTTCTTTTAATAATAATTCTTCCTCTCTATTTGAAATCTCTTGAAAATTGTTTTTGAATGTGTTTTTGTTCCATTCTTTTAGATCCATTTTAAGAATTTTAATTTCATATAAAATTTATTAAGAGGATTGCCACTAATAGGTTTGTTCTAAGAATTTTGGAGACACTATTTGAAATCTTTGTGGTTAATCCACATGTTTTGCAACAAAAAAGGTTTGATTATAGGATCTATTATTTGGCAAATAGATAGCAATAAAGGAGAGTGGTTTGAACAATTTCTATTAAGAGTTTTAACAATTGTGTTTGAGTAGGAATCTAGCCACTTTTGGTTTATGAGACCTCTATCTAATCTTTTCCATATGCCTCTATCATAATCCCTTTCGTTATGCCAGGTAAATCTAGATCCTAGATAACCTGGATATATCAAAGCAGTTGTTTGGATGCAGTTATTGAAATCTTCCACTTATCTAATGTCTATATTCCTACCACTTGTCTTTTTAGAACTATTAGCCACTGGGTTATAATCTCCTATAAAGATGTAAGGGAAATCTTGACAATTTAGGGAATTGGATTCAATTTGGTTCCAAAGATTTAACTTCTCTAATCTGGTGCACTTGGCATATACTAAGTCTACTAATATTTTTGTAGGAAGGTTAGGGTGGTTAAGCTCTATAAGGGAATTCTGATCACTATCTATAATGGTTTGCAGCTTACCTTATACCTCCACAACCACCATATTTTGTAATCAATATTTTCCTCACATCCGTTAAAGTTAAATATTCTTCTAAGATCCTCTAATTTATAGATATCAATTTTAGGTTCTAAAATAACAATAAAGGGAAGATTTTCCTATGTTTGGAGATTTTCCATGAAGCCTATGTTTAGAGATTTTCCTAAGGAGATATCCTCTTCAAGAAATTTATATTGCTCATACTGTGACTTATACGGTCATTCTTTTGAAGGTTGTTACTCTAGACGTTTATTAAAATCTATCTGTAATACTCCTCTATACCAGAACAGTGACTATTTTAGGAGAAGTCGTAACAATTATGTTCTGCATAGACAACCAGACAAAAACTCTAACTATAGAAAGAGAAAGACGCACTTTTCTAAACCAAATTCTCATACTTTCCATAAAATTCAGAGTCATTCACAAAATATTTTTCAACAAAAATTTAATGCTCGCCAATTTTATCAAATGAGAGCAAATATGTGCAAACTAAAAATAAGAGCTATTTGGGTTAGAAAAGATGAGCTATTGCCCCAAATGAAGTGTAATACTTTGATTACATCTTTATAAGCTGAGCACACTCCCTCTTGTTGGTATTTAGACTCTGGGTGTTCAAAGCACATGACTGGTGACGATACCAAACTTTTAAACAAAACTAGCTTTGCTGGAGAAAAAGTCATTTTTGGTGATTGTGTATCATCTCAAATCATTGGCAAAATGAACAATCCAAGAAGAAGGATTACCGTTACTTGAAAATGTTCTTCTACTAAAAGGTCTTAAGGATAATCTACTTAGTTTCTCGCAATTTTGTGACTCAAATCATACTGTCACCTTTTCAAAGAATAATTGCAAAATTTTAAATGAAAAAGGTGAGTGCATTCTTACAAGACTCGGGACTCCTAACAATTGTTATAATGTCTAGGCTAGTACTGAGGTCTGTAACATTGCCAGAACGGATGACAATGAGATATGGCATAATAGGATGGGTCTTATAAATTACTATAACCTTAGTAGATTATCTACACAAGAAATAGTTAGAGGTATTCCAAAGACCAAACCTATTTATAATATTATTTGTGGATCATGTCAGGAAGGAAAAATTGTTAAGGCACCTCATAAGAAAGTTAAAGATAACCTTACCTATAATCCCTTGGAGATCATCCATATAGACCTGATGGGTCTTTCTCGAACTATTAGTCTATGTGGACTGATCGAGTGCAAAAAATGTGCAGGTGTAAAGGTGCTAATCGTTGTTTTTGTTTTGCCTACTCAATACAAACAAACCTAAATTACAACTACACTTGCGAGGCAAGCACAGTTGTAAGTCGGGTATCAAAAATCCACAAGGATGAGATGTTATAATTTAAGTGATTTAATATTCCAAATTAAAAGTGTAAAAGATGAATAACAACAAAAAGTAAAAGTTGCGAAAAAGGGAAATGATTAACTAGGCAAGGAAAAATGAATCTAGATTAAGAAAGCAAGTAAAACCTATAGGTTGCGTCGAATATTCCTCACCCGAGTTAATTTGTATAAAATGATTAGCCGACGAGTTATTATAAATGCGTCTCGTTTCGACAGTTAATTAAATCAAGGATTGTCACACCCCTAAATCCGCATAAAAGCCTAACAAGATTTTGGTGTCAACAAATATCCCGAAAATTACGTGCGAAAGGTCGTAAGCACGAGACATACATGATATGTCCCATCAAATCTCCTAGGCGTAATAACCGAGACAACGCACCCGAAATAAACCCGCAAACACTATCACTAAGAAAAGAAATGCGTTAACCCGAGTGAGTTCAATTCAAACACAACCTAATTTAAATTACCTAGAAAGCATCATAAAAACGCGGTAAATAAACGCAATAAATAAACCCGGTAAATCTATACTAGAAAGTAAAAAATAAAAATGCGATAAATAAATGCGGTAAAGCAATAAATCTAAGCATGTAAACCTAATTAACAAAGAATGTAAATTATCTAGAAAGCAAAATATGAAGAAATACAAACTATATTAAAAAGTAGGAGAGATGAATATTCAACTTACAATCCAAATGGGGTGTCAAACCAAAGAGAAATGAAGAAGAACTAACCAAATAACCCAAACCCTAAGCTATTCTACTCTAAAATCGTGTATATCTGTTTTTTACAACAAAATTGGTATATATACTAAGTTGGAATTAAATTAGAAAAGAAAAGAGAAAAGAAAAGAAAAGGCCAAATATCTGCATAAAATAGGGGATCGATCGATTGACCCCTTTGGTCGATCGATCGATCAAGAGAAAATTTTTAACTGTTGAGTAGGATCGATCGATCAAGAGAAAATTTTTAACTGTTGAGTAGGATCGATCGATCGACCAAAATCGTCGATCGATCGATCAATCATGGGTGAGCCAAGCAGCCTACTGCATTGTCATTTCTTCCTCTTCTCCTCCTCTTTTGATTTAAATGATTTTCTCTTCCGCTGAAATCGTCATAACTTCATCATACGGACTTGGAATCATGCACCATTCGCGGCCACGTGAAGCTAGAGAGGAGGGAGATAACTTTTATGTGATGTCGGGCTAGGTGCCCAAACTCTGAATTAACCGAATTGCCCTTGAATGTGCGATTACGTACGAAACTTCACCGGAATGCGTTCGAAATCCTTACTTAGTACCTAAATACCTACAAAAGCCCAATTATACCTCATATAGCATGTTAACAATATAAATCGAGGTTATCTGGTTAACGGGTTTAAATATAGATATTAAGGCACCCGAGGGGGTTAAAATGTGTAGACACCCCATTCTGTTACCCCCAACTCTCCTTAGGTCCCTAGTACCTCCCTCCATCACTACAAACCCAGGTCATGTCCCGAGTACTGACCTATAAGCCATCGGGCACTCCCTGGCTCAGTTTGACCAAAAAGTCAAACTCTTCATCTCGACCAAGACTGAATGAATCTTCGAAGGGAACTGAATACCCTTTCCAGTCCCGTGCGCGATTCCGACTTATCACGCGGACGAACGATCCGTTTGAGTCCGAAACTTGACCCAAAGGCCACTGGGTGCTCCTGGGCTCTATTTGACCTATGTCAACTCATCATCTTGACCGAGGCTGAATAAATTTTCAAAGGGCACTGAATACCCTTTCCAACAGTCCATTACGTGCGCAATTTCGACTTTCCATAAGGATGAACGATCTGTTTGACTCCAAGAGGTCACCGAACGCTTCTGGGGCCCAGTTGACCAAAGTCAACTCCCCAAACCGCAATACAAATACAACTTTTCTCCTGTTATTGGTCTTGACAACAGTGGGGGTGCTCCCAAATATTTCTTCAAGTCTTGAAAAGCTTTTTCACATTCCTCATTCCATTCAAAGGTTTTTCGAAGTGTTTTGAAGAATGGTATGCATTTATCAGTTGCTCGAGATACAAATCTGTTGAGCGCTGCAACTCGTCCGGTAAGACTCTGCACTTCTTTCTTCGTCGTCGGAGATCGCAGCCCTAGAAGAGCTTTGATCTTATCTGGATTTGCCTCAATACCTCGCTGGTTGACGATGTATCCGAGGAACATTCCTTCTCGTACTCCAAAAGTGCACTTCGTCGGGTTAAGCTTCATTTGGTATTTATCCAATTGATCAAAAGTTTGACTCAAGTCAATCAAATGATCAGCAGCTTTCTTGCTTTTAGTGAGCATGTCATCGACATAGACCTCCATGTTGCGGCTGATTTGTTCGGTAAAAACCTTGTTCATCAACCGCTGATATGTTGCACCTGCATTTTTTAAACCAAAAGGCATAACATTATAACAATAAGTTCCCCTAGGGGTAATAAAAGAAGTACTTTCCCTGTCTTCAGGTTTCATTTTGATCTGGTTGTAGCCAGAATAAGCATCCATGAAGCTGAGTAGCTCGTGTCCCGAGGTAGCATCCACTAGTTGATCAATTCTGGGCAATGGAAAATGATCTTTTGGACATGCCTTGTTGAGATCAGTAAAATCAACACACATTCTCCATTTATTGTTTTTCTTCTTTACCATTACCACATTTGCCAACCAATCTGGATATTTTACATCTTCAATGAATTGAGCTTTCTGGAGTTTCTCGACTTCCTCTTGTATGGCTTGATTCTTCTCGGGACTAAACACCCTTCTTCTCTGCTTTACAGGTTTAATCTCCTTATTCACATTGAGTTCATGACATAAGAAGTTTGGATCTATTCCTGGCATGTCTTCATGACTCCAAGCAAAAGTATTTTTCCTATTCTTCAAGAAAGTTATCAACTCCTCTTTTATTGACATATCCAACGATGAACCTATCTGGGTTATTCGTTCAGGATGCTCGTCGTCCAGAATAACATTTTCTGTAGATTCCATCACCTGTCCTTTTACAAGTTGAGATTCATCCCTGGGATCAAGAGTTTCAATTTCGGTACCTTCCTCCACCTGGTAAGTAGTAGTCTTTTTCATCGATCCTTCTAGTTCTTCTTGTTCGGCCGACGAATAATAGCATTCCCGAGCTACTTTTTGATCACCTTTCACCACTCCAACTCCGAAATTTGTTGGGAATTTCAAACATTGATGTACTGTTGAAGGAACGGCTTCGAACTTCTTCAATCCAACTCTTCCCATGATGATGTTGTAGGCCGATTGCACATTCTTATCCATCACAAAGAATCGTATTCTTTCTGTTCGACAGACAGGCCAGGTTCCAATGAATATATCCAACTTGATCGTCCCAAGTGGAAAAACTTTCTCGCCAGCAAAACCCAGAAGGGGTCTGTGATAAGGTTCCAATTGAGATAATTTCAAATTCAGGCTATCAAAGCATGAATAGTACATGATGTCTGCTGAACTACCATTGTCTACCAACACCCTTGAAATGATCACGTCCTTCATTCTCATTTTGATCACCAAAGGATCATCATGAGGGTAAAGAACACCTGCCAGGTCGTTTTTTGAAAAACCAATCACTAGCTTCTCTTTATTTACCTTCCGAGGACGATCATCCTCAGCCAGGTTTATTCGCTGAATATATGAACAAGCTTGAGCCTCTCCGAGATAAGCTTTTCTTTCTGCAGTAAGGTCTCCTCCTCCTGCATCTCCCCCTGTAATAACGTTACAACGAAATGATCCAAAACGTATGGAAAATACCTCTCGTTCAGGTTTTCTTGGCTTCTTGGGAAGATCGGGGTCATCATCTGGATCCTCTTCATGGTCCCTCCTCTTTTTCTCCTCTGCACGACGAGGAGATCTAGATCTCTTTCTAATTCTGTCCTCATTCTGTTACCCCCAACTCTCCTTAGGTCCCTAGTACCTCCCTCCATCACTACAAACCCAGGTCATGTCCCGAGTACTGACCTATAAGCCATCGGGCACTCCCTAGCTCAGTTTGACCAAAAAGTCAAACTCTTCATCTCGACCAAGACTGAATGAATCTTCGAAGGGAACTGAATACCCTTTCCAGTCCCGTGCGCGATTCCGACTTATCACGCGGACGAACGATCCGTTTGAGTCCGAAACTTGACCCAAAGGCCACTGGGTGCTCCTGGGCTCTATTTGACCTATGTCAACTCATCATCTTGACCGAGGCTGAATAAATTTTCAAAGGGCACTGAATACCCTTTCCAACAGTCCATTACGTGCGCAATTTCGACTTTCCATAAGGATGAACGATCTGTTTGACTCCAAGAGGTCACCGAACGCTTCTGGGGCCCAGTTGACCAAAGTCAACTCCCCAAACCGCAAACTCTTTGGAATGTTGAAGTACATCTCCTAACCTTTCAAACGGTCCGCCCCGTGCGCGATTTGAACTAACCATGCGGACGAATGATCCGTTTGCGTCCGAGCGATTCCCCGTCCAATGGACCGACAAATGCTTTCGAGTCATATTTGACCCAAAGTCAACTACCAAACCCAGGAGCGGTCCAAAAGAATTTCAAAGTCTCTGAATTACCTTTCCAACGGTATTCCTTGTGCACGATTCTGGCCAACGGTTTGCCCTCGGTGATCGATTTTCCAAAAAAGCCTGAAGCGCACTACCAAATGGCAGGTTCCAGACCCTGCCTATCGGCACCTGCCGATAGGCAGGAACGGGTATATGCCGATCGGCATTTACTTGGGCCTATAAAGGAGGCCTTCACCTCATTTGCAAGAGCAGGCCAGATCTGATAAAAACCTCCCTCAACGAATCCCAGAAACCTTTCTCGAAGGCAGCGTGATTTTAACTTCCAAATCCCTTTTTTACTTCCACTTTCCATCATCCTTTTCATCAAAATTGGTGAATTAGCCACTCTCCATCATCATCCAAGTGCAAGGGATGCTATCCAACATTCAAGATCAAGCTCAAGATCTTCAAGAAGGTCCAACTTTCTCATACTCTCTCTTAAATTCTCAATAACTTGTTTTATTACTTAGCACTTTTTATTATCTCATCTCACACATCCTAATATAATTTTTATTCAGTATTATTGCACATCTCTTATAATCATATAAATAAAACCCAAAAAAACAAGAAAAAGAGGGTTTGCTCATAAATTCCAAATAGGGATTCTCACACCTTTCCCACACTTTTCTCACAACTAAAACACTTTTTCTACACGCACACATTCATAAATAAGAGATCCCCCATTGGTATTTATGGGATAACCCCCACCCCTCGTTTTGTATGCGAACTACGTGGACTTTGATGCCTTTATAGGCTACGTAGGCGTCTCGGGGTAAAACCCGAGACTCGAGTCCTTTTCTCACTTTTTCTCTTATTTTATATTTTCTCTAAATCCAATTTCCTTATAATCTATATACTTGATCTTAGTGACGTATTACCCCGTATGCGTTATCGTTCCATTATAACGACCAACGTAGGGGTAATCACGTAAATATTATTTTCTAATATTATTCTTATATCTTCCTACGGATGACTCGCTTTATCTTTTCCATGATACAAGTTGAGGATTCCTACCTCCATTATATATATATATATATATATATACATATGCACACATATCACGGGGGGAAATATAAAGGAAAATAGCGAAATATCCATGAGAGACCGAAAGGGCGAAATGGGTGCCTAACACCTTCTCATTTCGTAACTAAGCCTCCAAACCCTTCTAGAATCATCTTGGTTTCACATGCACCAATATGTCTTTGGATGCCATCCTTCGGGGTGGCTTTCCCTTTTTTTGTCTTTTTTGAGTAAAATAGACTCGCGACTCTGAATTACTCTACATTTTTACACCACATCTCAAATGACGCCGACCGAAGCGCTCCCGAGAGGGATGTGCGGGACCCGAGGATCCTTCCTCCAAGCGCCCTCTCGCCTTGGTGAGGATCGGGGATGGCCACAGTGGCGAATCTGCTGGGGATATTATTTTGTTTGTGGGCTTGACTCTATTTGCGTGAATGTTATATTTATTTATGTTTTCCCCCATATCTGCATGTTCCCCCTTTGCCATGTGTATCCCGTGCTTATGCCTATGTTCACACACTTGTAGAAATTTCTCCATGTACACTTCACACCACGTGCACCTAGGATCACATATATCCGCATGCTGCACGAATCACCTATCCATACTTGGTGTACCCTGGGTACTTATACTTTGCTCCCTGTTTGGCATAATCAAGAAAGGCATTCTCATCATAAGATACTAATAAGAGAATCATGCATGATTCATAGAACATCACCAAAGAGCATTGCTATTGACCAAATTTTACCCAGTAACTGAAGGGTCACTTCATGATGGATGCTGGTCCGGCAGGTCGCAGTTAGCCTAAGCGATATGACTCTCACCTTTCATTGGCCAAGTACCTTCGATGTATATCGAACAGCCCCCCCGTATTGTACCGCTTGACCGAAGTCATGACGGGAGGTATATCGCATGGAATTTGTTCATGTACGCTGAGTATATCAAATTCTCTCTCACACGTACTGTCCCCATGAGGTATATGGTGAGGCAATTCACGTAGACTCAGGTATATCAAAGGGCTTGTCCACACGTACCGATTGCCCGCAAGAGCAAGACGTATATCGTGGAAGTCATGCAAAAGGGGGGAACCCATGCCGATTCACCCAACCAACTGCATACCCACATATAGGTGTCAAACCTAGGACACGCACTTTAGATTGCCGATTTTGACCCGAAACTCTACCGAAATTCTGGGTTGATCTGCCACCCAATTTTCGTGCATTTTTAAAACGGGACCCTGTCCGCGAGCCTAGTTACAAGTCCAACCGTATCTTTTCATATTTAAAAACCCCACATTTCCAGGCTCGGATCCCGTCTGGCATTGTATTTAGTAGAATTAAATACAAGTGAGAACATAATAATCATAACAATCATGCTGAGTTCCGTCTCGAAAAGCATTTTTCCCTTCTTTATGAAAAATCCAAAAAAAAAATTCCCTCCTTTATAAAAAATCCTAAAACATTTCTCCCTTCTTTATAAAAAATCCAAAAATAGTTTCTTTCCTTTTTCTCAAAAATAAATCCCATTCTACGCCTTCTCAGGTCGATCACAATCCTTTGGTCTGGCTCCCTATTTGCTTCGGTCTTCAGTCAAATCACCCCAGAGTTTCGTCCATTCCTCTACGACTTCTTCCTAGTCTAAAATCCATTCACTTTCCATAGAGAATACATATCAAGCACCAGTCATACATCCGGATCTGACGACAGTCCTAGCTCAGCTCGTGTCCAAGATTGACAACCTCCAAACCGAGGTCTGAGAAATGCAACGAAACCAGGTTCCAATTCCTCAAGAGCTCGAGGCCATATTCCCTCGTGCTATGGGTACACCTGAGCCTATCTGGATTCCCGAAGAATATCAGCATGCTCCGCGTGTCCCTCCTGTCATTGGGCCACTGCCTGACCAACTTCCAATGCCAAATATTGCCCAACCTGTGTCTAACCTACCTATGGTCGCTAATATGAAGGAGGAGGAGTTGAATAAAGTCAAAGAGGATCTCAAGATCCTCACCAAGAAGTTTGACCAAGTCAGGATCTCTGGGAATTACATTGACTACACCCACATGTCTCCTTATCCTAATGCGAGATTGCCCGAGAAGTTTAAGATGCCGAATATCAAGAAGTTCGGAGGAAGTGGGTCCTCAATTGTTCATCTTCGAAGTTATCATCGTTCCATGACTCTACTAGGGGCTTCTGAAGAAGTGATGACCCAATTATTTCAGCAAACTTTAAATGATAGCGCCCTCCGATGGTTTTTATCTCTTGAGGAATCCAGAATCCGCAGCTGGGAGGATGTAGCCCGAGAATTCATGTCACAATATAAATACAACGAAGAGCTTGATGTCACTCGTCGTGATTTAGATCTGCTTAAACAGAATCCAGGAGAATCAGTCAGTAACTTCATAACCCGATGGAGGGAACAGGCAGCTACAATGACTAATCGGCCATTTGAGGAAGAATAGGTCAACATAGTGAAGAAGAACTTCTTGCCCCATGTTCGAGCGATGATGGGAGGATAATATTATCCCCACTTCCTAGCTCTCAGAGAGGCTGGAGTAGAAATTGAGGAAAGCCTTGTTAAAACAGAGGTCGAACCGATGAAGGTGTTCGGACAGTTCACCCCTAGAAAGTATGATAAGCCTGCCAGTGCTACAGTCTCAACCATCAACAACATCTCTCAACCAACCACATTATGGGAATCAGAAAGACGCCCTGCCCTCATTCAAAGAGAATACACTGAGCTCCATGCTCCCCTCTTTAAAGGTTACCAAGCCCTGTTAAGCCAAAACCTCATCAAACCCTTGGATCCACGTCCATTGCCAAATCCACTCCCAAGAAACTTCAAGACCGATGCTCATTGCACCTTTCACCAAATTACCGGCCATACCACCGACTAATTCTTTCACCTTCAGAGCATAATATGAGATCTCATTGACCGGGGTACCATCCCCCCACCAGCCAATCCTAAGCCAAACACTACTCACAATCCACATCCGAATCACACCAATGCCATCTTCTTAGAAGAAAACCCAGATTTCGATCCCTTAACTCAAATCACACCCATATACTCTCCTAAACCTCTTCAAATTTGATCATATTTCCTCCTATACCCTACTAGACTCGTTGATCAGGCACTGTCACTCCTTACCAGAGCATGCATCGCTGTCCGTACCCGTTCTGAAAATGGAGGTATCGAATTGTGAGAGGTGTTAAACCAACTCCTAAAGTTTGGGCTGAAATTGCCCTCACAGATGGTCATCGATTGCCAGAAGTTCAGCACACTGTTCTTGGAAGCACGAAAGTGGGCTCGAGATTCAAATAGATGGGTGGTACCAACCGACAAAGTCAGCCTAGATGATGTTGTCTAGATTATGGCAGAATTATTCGAGCAAACCAATAGCATTTGCAGTATCACTGGGTTACTTGACACTTTGAAGTTACAAGGGCGTTTGGTCCCTTCAATCACATATATCCCCACGGCATGTGAGGACCTATATGAAGAAGTCGTTAAAGTTGTGGAATGCATTGACTTTACATGGAAAGATAAAATTGTTGCCACCGGATGGGGGGGAAGAGTTCAAAGATTCGAGCGAAGAACAGGCTTCAGGAAGAGTTGGCCCAGTAGCTGACATATGTGGGATGATATCATTTGAAGAACCCCTCGAAGAAATAAATGGGGTGGCAGAATAGCCTGAGATTGACGAGGAAATGGGATTCATGTTCTTTCCTTCTTCAGTAAATCACATGACCAGATCAGGGAGACATTACCAGGCTCCAAGCTCACTACCAGTAAATGACAAGGGGAAGGGCGTTGAAAACATTCCTATGCCAGAGATGACCATTGAGGAGAGCAAGATCCTCGATTAACTGAAGAAAACTCAAGCTAACATCACTCTATGGGGACTTTTCATGTCTTCCCAGCTATACAGAAATGCTTTAATCAAATTGCTCACTGGACCCACAGTTCCTCCCTCTACCTCACCAGAAGAGGTGATAATCTGGTCGGATCCTTGACCTCTACCCGAATGCTATCATTTTCTGAAGAAGAAATCCCCAGAATTAGGCCAAATCACAATCATGCACTCAACATCTCTATCGAAGTTATGGAGAAGGCCTTGCCACTCTCTCTTGTCGATAACGTATCCGCCTTGAATGTTTTCCCTCTGAGAACCTTTAAGCATTTTGACCTGAAAGAAAGCGACCTCGCTCCAACTTTCGCTGCTATACCTGCCTACGATAATACCCATCGTGAGATGATGGGATCCATAAAACTTGTAATAGGGATTAGCCCTACAAACCCTGTCGTTGAATTCCAAGTCATAGACATCCCAGCTTGTTTCGACCTGTAGCTCGGACGACCCTGGCTCCACAATATCAAGGGTGTGTCTTCCTCACTCCATCAGAAATTGAAGTTCTTCATTGACGGGCGAGTCATCACGATTTTGGGCGACGACGAAAATGTCGAGGGTGCAAGCACCAGCAGTCCAATCCTTGAGATACAGCACGGGTCAAATGATATGCTCCTATCAGGATTCCGAGTTGAGCCACTCCTCCTCCCGGCGGGGGACAGTTTCAAAGAAAGGGTTTGTCCAGAATATGACCCTCATGGCAATGTCAATGTTATTCAGATGTTAAGAAACATTCACTTCATGCCCGAACTGGGACTAGGGCAAAGGCAGCAAGGGATACTCGAGCATATCAAACTGAAGAAAGCTTTTCCTCCTTGTGGCTTGGGGTATCAACCATCAGAATAAGAGCTCAGAATGATCCACCAGTCTCGACCAAAGAGAAGATTAGAATGCATCCCAACTATCCCAGGAGACTTCTTAAATGGACGATTCATTAAAGAAGGCGAGGACTTCCCCTTTTACGGTTTCCTAGAACCATGGTATGACCACACAGACAAGAAGATAAAGCCTCGAATGGAGATCTTTTTCCAAGATAGCTACCCATGGGCCGAAAGTTTCCAACACCGAGTACAACTGCTCATAAAAAACATCGAAGAGACTGAGGAAAGTGATTCCGAAGATTCCTTCAACTGATAGACACTGGGGCTGGCACTCTACATGGTTTGTTCAGGCACTACATCAATGGATCCATCCCATTTGATTAAAGCTGCTGATACACCTCTCCTCAACCGGCATGATGCGCCAGTTCTACCTCTTGAAATCTCCCCTAACCCCAATGTTGACCCTATTTCTTCTTTTACTGTCTATCCTTGTTCAAATGTAATCGAGACCTCTTTTGACGAGGTTCTCAATGTTGTTTTTCCTATCAATGAAATAAAGGAAGATTTTGAGTATCTTGTTGTGCCTTACATTAACTGCTTGGATTCTAATCAAACTTTTGATGATGATGATTTTGCAAATGAACAATTCTTAACTGATCTAAATAAGGTTAATAATAAATAACATAACTGCGTTCAAGTTATTGAAAAAGAGATTGTTGTTTTTAATCTCGGTTCTAGTAGGCAACTGCCCGAGATTAGGATAGGGGCCACCCTTGACAAGCATGAGCGTGCACAACTCGAAGAATTGTTGAGGGAGTTCGTGGATGTCTTCGCATGGTCCTATGATGATATGCCCGACATTGATCCTGAAATAGCTCAGTACGAGATCCCCACTCTCCTTGATTACAAGTCGGTTAAACAAAAATTGAGAAAACTCCGCATCGAATGGTCATTCAAGGTCAAAGAAAAGGTGGTCAAATAATTGAACGTGGGTTTCATTCGGGTGATCGAATATCCCACATGGATATCTAACATTGTACCTATGCTGAAATCAGGAGGGAAGGTTCGAATGTGTGTAGACTACCGAGATTTAAACAAAGCTTCTCCAAAGGATGATTATCTGTTACCCAATATCGACATGATTGTGGACAACACAGCCAATCATGCTCTCAAGTCATTCGTTGATGGATTTGCCTGATACAACCAAATCAAGATGAACCCAGACCACCAAGAAAAAAATTCATTCATCACCCCATGGGGGACCTTTTGCTACACCGTTATGCCATTTGGTCTCAAGAATGCTGGGGCTACCTACCAAAGGGCTGCCACAACCATCCTGCATGATATGATTCACAAAGAAGTCAAGGTTTATGTGGATGATATGATTATCAAGTCCAAAACTATAGAAGGTCATGTTCCCGCTCTCTGGAAGTTCAACGAACAACTGCGAAGGTATCAGATGCGACTTAATCCACAGAAGTGTGCCTTCGGTGTTACAAAGGGAAAACTCTTAGGATTCATGGTCATAAAAAAGGGGATAGAAGCAGATCAAGCAATGCTGATGGACATACTCGAGATGCCACCACCCCGAACAGAGAAAGAAGTCCAAGATTTCCTTGGGAAATTACAATATATCAGCCGGTTCATCAGCCAGCTAACCTCCATCTGTGAACCGATCTTCAAGCTCCTCTGAAAGGATTTAACCAAAGTTTGGAATGAGGCCTGCCAAGAAGCTTTTGATCGAATCAAATAATATCTGACCCAACCTCCAGTGCTCATGCCACCACAACCTGGTCTCCCTTTGCTCCTATACCTAAACATAACTGACACTGCAGCTGGGGCTTTGCTAGCCCAATACCTCGAGGACTCTCGCAAAGAAAGAGCTATTTATTACGCCAGTGAGAAATTGGCCGGGTACGAGGTCAACTACACTGCTTTGGAAAAGGCGTGTGTCGCACTTATCTGGGTCACCCAAAAGTTACGACCCTACATGCTCGCCTTCCCCATCAAACTTGTATCCCGAATGGATCCCTTAAAATACCAGTTTGAGAAGCCTTCCTTATCCAGTCGAATGGCCCGATGGTTGATGCTCCTAACCAAGTTCGATATCGTGTACGTCACACAGAAAGCTGTTAAAGGAAGAGCCATCTTTGACTACCTCGTCGATTACCCCATCGACGAAGAAGATGTCCAGATCTTCGAATTCCCAGATGAAAATATCCTCTGCACCGCCCAAGACCACCTTCAATGGAAAATGTTCTTTGACGGTGGTGCCAACAAAAAGGGATATGTCATTGGGATACTTATGATCGCCCCAGATGACTCCCACACTCCCATCGCCATTAAATTGGATTTCCCTTGCACCAACAACATGACGGAATACGAGGCATGCAGAGTAGGCCTCAAAGTTGCTCTCAAAAAAGGTATTCAATACCTTGATGTTTACAGGGATTCTCCCCTTATCATTGGTCAAGTGCTCAGAAAGTGGAAAGTCAAGGACAAAAAGCTCCAACCCTTTCATGCCCAAGTAGAAGAGTTAGCCTCCCGATTCTGAGATATCACCTTCCATTACCTACCCCAAGAAAAGAATAACCTAGCCGATGCTCTCGCCACCTTGGCCTCCATGGTCGACATGCCCATGGGAATAACAATGACCCCCTTCCTAGTTCAAAAGAAAGACAAACCGACCCATTACTACCATATTGAGCTTATCTCCACCGAAGATCCTGAACTAGCCGATTGTTGGTACTATGATATCTGATGCCTCCTCACACATGGTAGGTATCCCGAGGGTTACAACAAGAAAGACCAAATGACTCTTCGAAGATTGGTTGCCCAGTACATCATCTGTCATAACGCTCTACTCAAGAGGAACTTCGATGGAACTCATCTACACTGTATAGTAAGGGCTGAGATTGAGAAGATAATACAAAAAATCCATAGCGGGGAATGCGAACCCCACATGAATGGTCACATGCTTGCCAAGAAGATCATACGACAGGGCTACTACTGGACTACCATGACCTAGGACTGGACTGCCTTTGTCCGAAGTAGCCTCAAATACCAATAGTTCCCCAATCTTAAACACCTACCTCCACGAGAATTATACAATATGACCTCTACCTGGTCGTTCTCAACCTGGGGTATCGACATCATCGAAAAGGTTACGCCAAGGGATTCAAACGAACATGAGTTCATCCTAGTCGCCATTGATTACTTCACCAAATGGGTCAAAGCTGAGTCATACGCAGTGTTGATTGCTAAGAAAGTGGAAAAATTCCTCAAGAAAAATATCATCTACCGATATGGGGTCCCGCACGAGCTGGTATCAAGTAATGGGTTGAATTTTGAAGAAGAAGTCACAGAAGTAGTTAACGAGTACAGGATTCAGAGACACAAACCTTCTCCCTACCGACCTCAAACCAATGGTGCAGTGGAAGCCGCTAACAAAAACCTTAAGGCTATCATCAGCAAGACGATCGAAAGTTATAGGGATTGGGCTGACCGGATCCCGTACGTCCTCTGGGGCTATCGAACCTCAGTTTGAACCTCTACTGGGGCTACCCCATACTCCCTGGTCTACGGCATGGAAGCAATCCTACCAGTGGAGCTGGAAATACCCTCGCTATGCGTTATGCTTGAAAGCAAAGTTAGTGAAGAAGACCGGTGCCAAAGTCGTCTTGATGATCTAGCCCTCCTAGATGAAAGAAGATTAAAAGCTCTTTAGCACATACAGGTATACTATCGCCGAATAGCGCGATCATTCAACAAGAGAGTCAAGGACCGCGGCGTCCAGGAGGGGGATTTATCCCTCAAAGAGATGATAGAACCCATTTGGGAACCTAGAGGGAAATTCAAGCCCAATTGGAGCGGCCCCTACATTGTGAAGAAAGTCTTATCCGGAGGTGCCGCCATGCTCGCTGACCTAGATGGGGAAGAGATGGCTCCGCCAGTCAATTTGGACCGTCTCAAGAAATTCTACCCCTAGTACGAAATCTCGGCGCGCTACGACTCTTCTCATCCCCCTTCTATTCTAAAAACAAGGAGAAAAAAACTCTTCATTTCCCTCTACCCAGAACTACGTGGGCCCGATCCTCTGCAAAAACTATTTTCAAACAGATAAAAAGAAAAACTTTTTAAAAATCTCAGAGGTACGTAAGCAACTCATGCACCTCACGTGAGTGCGGCCATTTCTTTTTCACAAAATAATATTCTTTTCTTACCTCCGAGAACGACGTTTTATTCTAACAAGTACTTAAACAAAAGGATTATATATGCCTTAGCAATTAGTATAGATAATTCAAAATACAAAACTCATCAAAAGGCACAACTGGATGATCAGAAACTTATTTATTTCATTAATAAGAAACTACAGTATGGATTACATAAGAAAAGGAACGGATAACTCCCTTCCCCCTACTACCATAAAAGCCAAATAAAATCCCCTCACCTATTACACAAATAAACTCCACAGGAGACCTACCCACAGCTAACAGAGGAGCCTACACCCTCATAATCTACATTCGGAGGTCCCCAAGTATCCCCTGCCTGAATAGAGTGCCGTAAACATTCCATGGATCGATGAGCCTGAACCATCTTTGAAAAGACCACAATACCCCCTTCCATGGTGTTGGATAAAACAAACCATCTTTGTCCGGTCTCCACTGCCAACATCTTGCTGACTATTTTCCTCCACAACCACTTCATCTAATCTTTGGGGGCATGCCAAACTTTCCCGACAGACTCGGAGGGACGGGTCGACGGATGCCGATTTTCCCACAGGGATCTAAGCAACAGACGTAGGCGCTCAGTTAAGTCTTTTACCGGAAAGAAATTTGAGGTCCGAGGTGGCATGACCTATGCCCAGCCAAATTGGTGCAGAAGCCGCTAGGGGAAGTAATAGGAGGTCTGCTTGAGACCAACTGGCCGCACATATGAATATTTTTCTAGCTCCAGAATGGGCTGCAACTGCCCCCACCAAGGCACTGACCAATACAGCCCACGAGCCCCACGCTCCACAAACTAATGCTCCAAGTTCTCAACATACAGGCCAACGCTGATGAAGTGGCGTGAAAAGAAGTTGGAAACAGCCGACAAGGGATATTCTGGAGGAGTCGCCAAGAGGAATCGTTCAGAAAACCACATGAACAGCATCACTAGACTACTCCTCAAAAAGTCAGAACGACCTTCTCTCCTGGCATCCAGGCCATTCAGGGTCTCTGCCAGTATCACCGCCGCAGGATTACGATGATATGACATCCATGAAGTAATGGCTGCAAGTTGCGGGTCCACCTGCAGTTTTCCAGTCACCAGCAGTAATTTTGAAACCAGACTCAGAACAACGGCTTTAGCATAGCCAGCATCACCTACTTCCCGCAAATGTATGAACTGCAGCACCGTCGAGAGGGATATCATTCCTCCAATAACCAATGGTCTGGCCGCCGAAGGCAAAATATGAAGAAGCCCGGCCAACAAACCCCTGGGAGAATGGGAAAATTCGGGCAAAGCCGCAGGAACACTGGGATTTACACCCAGCATGGCAGAAAATTCCTTGTAGGTAGGACAAACTTCTTCCAACCCAAAGCGAAATACACGGTCTTCGGGGTACCAGAATCGTACCGTCACCATCAGCACGTTCCACTCAAGAGGCCGATTGCGCCACAAGGAGAATCGACGCATGTTGAAAGCATCATAGTCGACATTATAAGAGCACATTGCTTACAAGTCTTCGAGGTAGTTAGCAAACTCAATGCTACCAGGGAGATCCATCTTGCAAGGCTAAGAAATAATGGGAAAGTAAGTGAAAATCCAAAGGGTGTGATGAAAACACTCCACCCTTCCCCCTTTTTATACTTGAGAACCCTCACAAGAGACACAATCCCTGCTGAAATCGGAGGGAACCATACCCCACAAGGTACCAAAGGCTGAAGAGGGTACCAATCAAAACTTTGAATTGATGGGACTGGACTGAACTGTCGATAGGCAGGTCAGGGTGCTTGCCGATCGGCAACCCCCCATTTTTAGAAATTTCCATTTTCCCTCTTTTGTCAAATCAGAAAACTCAAATAAAAATAAATTGATATTCTCAACATAATTTCAAAATCCCTTTAAAATTCTCCTTTTTAATCAAAAACTTTCCTTCAAAAATTCTAAAAAAATACTCCTTTTTACGGTCTTAGCAACAAAGTAAAAGGCGCATGTGCATGCATTCATTCATCATTAATAAAATATAATAAAAAAATCCATTGCATTGCATATATCTGTTTTCTGTGTTACATCAACTTTGCAGGAAATAAAAAGAAAAAGCAAAAACAACAGGACTCAGCCCGAACCCATATTCTCTCTCTCTCTCTCTCTCTCTCAAGAGCTTCCACCCCTGCGACGTGCTCTCCTTCCCCACGGCATACGGATAGGCAATGACTCCTTACCTTCCCGAGGTAGCCCAAAAGTCCGTGCTAGTGCCGAATGGCACCCTTCATACTATGTTGACCGGCACCCCCATTAAATTTCGTACATAAATTCCCAAAAAGCCTCCAAAAAAATCCTCGAAAAATTCCTAAAAATCCTAGGAAGGATTTAAAGCCTTTTCATCAAGAAAAACTTCGTGTTCCCTTGAGCAGAACCCCTCTTTCCCAGCAAAACCATCAAAATCAAGTGAAAACTCCTCCCGGCACAACTCTGGAGGATCTTTAAGGATCATCTGATCACTTCCCCAGCGGAATTCTCTTACAACACCCAAAAAAGGTTGTTTCCCCGTGAAATAAAATCTTCCCCAACTATCATCTCCCCAGCTCAAATCCAAATCACAAAGCACTTTCCCTAGCGAAATCAAAATCCAATCCTCATCCACTCTTTAGGTCAGAATTGACCTCGGTCTTGGATTGTCACCTGAGTTGGGTCAGAACTGACCCTGGTCCTCGGTCGTCACCACTCTTTAAGTCAGAATTGACCTCGTTCTTGGATTGTCACATGAGTTGGGTAAGAATGGACCCCGATCCTCGATCGTCACCACTCTTTAGGTTAGAATTGACCTCTGTCTTGGATCGTCACCTGAGTTGGGTCAGAATTGACCCCGGTCCTTGATCGTCATCACTCTTTAGGTCAGAATTGACCTCGGTCTTGGATCGTCACCTGAGTTGGGTCAAAATTGAACCTGATCCTCGGTCGTCACCACTCTTTAGGTCAGAATTGACCTCGGTCTTGGATCGTCACCTGAGTTGGGTAATAATTGACCCCGGTCCTCGGTCGTCACCACTCTTTAGGTCAGAATTGACCTCAGTCTTGGATCGTCACCTAAGTTGGGTCAGAATTGACCCCAATCCTCAACCGTCACCACTCTTTAGGTCAGAACTTACCTCGGTCTTGGATTGTCACCTGAGTTGGGTCAGAATTGACCCCGATCCTCGGTCGTCACCACTCTTTAGGTCAAAATTGACCTCGGTCTTGGATTGTCACCTGAGTTGGGTTAGAATTGACCCCTATCCTCGGTTGTCACCACTCTTTAGGTCAAAATTGACCCCGATCTTGGATCGTCACCCGAGTTGGGTCAGAATTGACTCCGGTCCTCAGTCGTCACCACTCTTAGGTCAAAATTGACTTCGGTTATTAGATCTACACCCTAAGCCCATAGATTTGGCTTCAACCCGCAGAATTGGTCATCCCCCCAACACCACTTTAGGTCCTCAGAATCGACCTAAACCTTGGATCATCATTCCATCCCCAGCACACTCCTTAGGTCCTCAGAATCGGCCTCGACCCTCTGAATCGGTCGTACTCCCTCAAAAGCATCATGTGGTGTCTATTCGACGGTCATCATTTGTTCCAAACTCACCCGTCGAGGGGCTCTGTAGACACCCCATTCTGTAACCCCCCAACTCTCCTTAGGTCCTAGTACCTCCCTCCATCACTACAAACCCAGGTCATATCCCGAGTACTGACCTAAAAGCCATCGGCCACTCCTCGACTCAGTTTAACCAAAAAGTCAAACTCTTCATCTCGACCGAGACTGAATGAATCTTCAAAGGGAACTAAATATCCTTTCCAATGGTCCGTCCCGTGCGCGATTCCGACTTACCACGCGGACGAACGATCCGTTTGCATCCGAAACTTGACCTAGAGGCCACTGGGCGCTCCAGGGCTCTGTTTGACCTATGTTAACTCCTCAGCTCAATTAAGGCTGAATGAATCTTTGAAGGGAACAAAATACCCTTTCTAACGGTCCGTTCCGTGTGCATTTCTGACTTTCCATACGGACGAACGATCCGTTTGACTCCAAGAGGTCATCGAACGCTTTCGGGGCACGGTTGACCAAATTCAACTCCCCAATCGGGTCAAACTCTTTGAAATGTCTAAGTACATATCCTAAACCTACCAACGGTCTGCCCCGTGCACGATTTGGACTTACCAGGCGGACGAACAATCCGTTTGCATCCGAGCGATTCCCCGTCCAATGGACCGATAAACGCTTTCGAGCCATATTTGACCCAAATTCAACTCTCAAACCCGAGAGCGATCCAAAGGACTTTCGAAGGTCTCTAAATTACCTTTCCAATGGTATGCCCCGTGCACGATTCTGACCAACGGTTTGCCCTCGGCGGTCGATTTTTCAAAAACGTCTAAAGTGCACTGCCAAATGGCAGGTTCTAGACCCGGCCTATCGGCACCTGCCAATAGGCAGGAACGGGTATATGCCGATCGGTATTTACCTTGGCCTATAAAATTAGGCCTTCATCTCATTTGCAAGAGGAGCCCAGATCTGATAAAAACCTCCCTCAACGAATCCCATAAACCTTTCTCGAAGGCACTGTGATTTCAACTTCCAAA
Organism: Sambucus nigra; assembly: GCA_949130495.1. Lineage (NCBI taxonomy): Eukaryota > Viridiplantae > Streptophyta > Magnoliopsida > Dipsacales > Adoxaceae > Sambucus > Sambucus nigra. Next base: position 91,302,200 of record OX422222.1, on the reverse strand, counting down.
TCCCTTTTTTACTTCCACTTTCCATCATCCTTTTCATCAAACTTGGTGAATTAGCCAGTCTCCATCATCATCCAAGTGCAAGGGCGGCTATCCAACATTCAAGATCAAGCTCAAGATCTTCAAGAAGGTCCAACTTTCTCAAACGCTCTCTTAAATTCCCTTAAATTCCCTTAAATTCTCAATAACTTGTTTTATTACTTAACACTTTTATTATCTCATCTCACACATCCTAATATACTTTTTATTCAGTATTATTGCACATCTATTATTTTCATATAAATAAAACCCAAAAAAACAAGAAAAAGAGGGTTTGCTCATAAATTCCAAATAGGGATTCTCACACCTTTCCCACACTTTTCTCACAACTAAAACACTTTTTTCTACACGTACACATTCATAAATAAGAGATCCCCCATTGGGATTTATGGGATAACCCCTACCCCTCATTTTGTATGTGAAATACGTGGACTTTGATGCCTTTATAGGCTACGTAGGCGTCTCGGGGTAAAACCCGAGACTCGAGTCCTTTTCTCACTTTTTCTCTTATTTTATATTTTCTCTAAATCCAATTTCCTTATAATCCATATACTTGAACTTAGTGACGTATTACCCCCTATGCGTTATCGTTCCATTATAACGACCAACGTAGGGATAATCACGTAAATATTATTTTCTAATATTATTCTTATATCTTCCTACGGATGACTCGCTTTATCTTTTCCATGATACAGGTCGAGGATTCCTACCTCCATTATATATATATATATATATATATATATATATATATATATATATCACGGGGGAAATATAAAGGAAAATAGCAAATATCCATGAGAGACCGAAAGGGCGGAATGGGTGCCTAACGCCTTCCCATTTCGTAACTAAGCCTCCAAACCCTTATAGAATCATCTTGGTTTCACATGCACCAGTATGTCTTTGGATGCCATCCTTCGGGGTGGCTTTCCCTTTTTTTGTATATTTTGAGTAAAATAGACTAGCGACTCTGAATCTCTCTACATTTTTACACCACATCTCAAATAACACCGACCGAAGTGCTCCCGAGAGGGATGCGCGGGACCCGAGGATCCTTCCTCCAAGCGCAGTCGATTCGATTGCATTCGCGTATGCAATAAGCCGTTAAACCCCTAGGTCACCCTACTAGGAAAGTGTTGCCTCATAAGGGTTTTCAGGGATGGTACCCACAGACATCACATTGTTTCCTCAAAATATGCCCAAACCAACATGCGACAAGCCCAACAATAGCAAAAAATATTTCATATACATTATTAGCAAAGAGAATGAATTCAAACAAAAGTCCAAAGAATTAACATTATAGAATACACCTCATAGAATTGAAACCTTAAAATGTGGGAGGGGAGCGAGCACATGCAAAGTGTGATTTGGCGAAAAACTTAAATAAACCAGATACTAAATTAACGCAAGCATATATTCAATCCCTATGGGCATTACACTCATCAAATGAATTAACTAGAAACAGGGAGGTAACACACGGAACATGCGGGCATAAAGAGTAAATGCAAATGGAAACTAGGCCGCACACATGTCACAATGAAGAACGCTATATATAAACTGAAAAATCATAATCTCAATGAAAGATACCGCTCATTGAAAGAGGAGAAATGTATTTTCACAGATTATCAAAACTATTATGACTTTTAAATTACATCAACCTACGATCACATAGGACCTTACTAGGGTTGTAATGTAGGCTAGGCTAGGGTGTGAAATGAAGGAATGTATGTACGGATTTAAAGTGTTCGGGATTAAAACTCTGGATAATGGGAAAATGCGTGCAATGTCAAAATTGGAAAAGAAGTCCCAAAACGGCATTAGATATGTCATCGGGGAGAGTAATCAAAGCTTATTGAACACTACAAACAATTTACAACTTTCTCTTTCTTTTTCTTTTCTTCTTTTTCTCATGTTTTCTTTTGTTTTCTTTTTCTTTTTGCTTTCTCTTTTTCATCACTTTTTATTTACTTTTCAAACTCTCATATGCCGAAATTGCAACCGACATATAACAACATCATTCAATCCCATGTAACATTCCAAAAAAAGGTGCGAAAGTGTATGTATGGGCTAAAACTCCAATTTATAGTTGGTTATGGGAATGGGGTTATGAAACAGAAGGCTATATTTAGGCTCAAAGGGGTTAACGAGGGTAAACATATAAGGGTGATGTCAAGGCTAATATGGGTGATATAACAAAGAAGGCCTATGATCATTTCCAAAAGTTTACGCAATTCTCGATTCAAAACAATATATGAGAATCATGATCAAGTAATACATTTCAAGATATAAACTCAATTAATGAACGATCAAATGAAAGAATAGAGAGATTACCAACGAATTCAACGTTTTCAATGAGAAAAGAATAGTGTATGCACTCACAAACGATGAAAGGTACAAAGTTTACTCGGTGTAAGTATATGCAATGCAACAAAAGAATACCGAGTTATAAAAATCTTAAACCAAATCAATAGAACGATAAAAGCGCATATGCTCATGGGATTAAAGTTTAATTCATGAAGTTATTCATAATATTAATAAGTGAGACTAAAGTCTAATAACTTCTAAAATCGAGAACATGCATCATTGGGTTGTCAATTGGATCGGGCAATTATTGACATTTATCATTGGAAACAAAGGCAAAATGTCCAAAGAAGGAGAAAAAATAAAGAAAATCTTTTTGAATTTTTTTGAATTTTTCTAAGAAAAGCATACTAAGTAACTAACATGTGAGAAAAAACATGAACTAAATAAAGAAATGGATAGAATATCCCACAACCCCTAACTTAAAACTTAACATTGTCCTCAATGTACATTAAGAACCAAGTTAAGAGAGGAAAAGAGCGATATTACCCAAAAGTGGAGCGATCCCCATAAGAACAAGTCCAAAGAATCTACAAAACACGTTAGTACCAAGCATAGAAAAAACAAATAACAAAGAGTTAACTAATTACACTAGACTAAAATAAAAAGAAAGAAAAAATAAAAAGCTAACTATATACAACCTACTATTTAGGCTTCACACTAACTGTACACTAGAAGTCTAAATAGCTGAGGGTCCACCCTGAAAATAATTTGACTTTGGAGGATAACCGATGTACCCTCACATACAAGAAAGGCATCCAAAAAAAATGAATTTCGTTTGAACAACGAAGGCATGTGTAAGGCGTAAGAAATGAACCATCGCCAATTCAAATTTATGGCGGGACGATGGGGGGTTTGGATTGAACGGGTGACAAAAACAAGTGGGGACTGAGAAAATCCGAATATCCTCCCAAAGATTTTAAAATTGGAATGGGAGGCGGCGCACACGAAGGCAAAGATGCGATCGTGGAAGGTGACTCGAGCAAGTATTCCTCATCAGCGAAAAGGTTTAAAACACGAAAGTTTGAAATCGAATCATCGGGTACTTGAGACGGTGTGATAATAGAGAATGAAAATGGGGATGATAGAAATTAAAACTCATGAGATGAATCATCATCGCATGAAGTTTGAGTTTCAAAGGAAATAATATCATTTTCAATGAAATGTTCTTCTTTGGGAGCCAAAGAAGAAATCATTTCATTGCAAATAGATATTATGTCGTTTTCATCCTCACTTTCAATATATATTATGCAATGGGGAAAGTCTATAATGGTTTGTTCCAAAGTAGGTAAATGTACCTCATTTGGTTCAAAACATTCTTCGACTTCGAAATTCTCGGAAGCAAAATCGTCGCCGGACTCAAAAAGTAAATCCAAGTCATGTTCCCATGAACGATTTTCCTCCCGATAACGATTTTCAAGTTTCTCATTCTCATACATACGCAAGCCCTCACCGAATGTCATAGGTTGAGGTGCGGATGCATGAAAATGGGAACTTTGAAAATTACCATCGGACTTAAACGAAACCTCATTATGATAGGAATTTTGAAAACTATTGCAATTCGTTCGAAAATTCCTATTATAAGGAGGTAAAGGCCCAAAATCATTGTCATCATCATCAAAATTCTAATAACCCAAAATTTGACATTCGTTATACTCGCCCAAAGTCATATTTGAATTTGCTTTACTTTGGGATTCTAAGTATTCACCGAAAGTCATAGGTTTGCGAGGATTTTTAGGATTATAACAAGGATTACCGAAAGAATTGGAATAAGCCATGCTTACCACAAAAATGGCTCGAAGTGGCGGATTCCACAAAGTAAGTGCGCGCGGGAAACATTCAAGCGTTTCTAAGTGCTCAAATGTGGAAGTCTTGCAAAATATTTGCAAATAATACAAATAGAAAGAAATACTAAATCAAATAAAGTCTAAAGCAAACTAGTCCCCGGTAACGGAACCATTTTGACCGAGTGCGAAAAGTGTGCACGTGTATAGACGCTAATCATTGTTTTCATTTCGCCTACTCAATAAAAACAAACCAAAATTACAACTACACTTGCGTGGCAAGCACAATGGTAAGTCGGGTATCGAAAATCCACAAGGACGAGATGTTAGAATTTAAGTGATTTAATATTCCGAAATAAAAGTGGAAAAGATAAATAACAACAGAAAGTAAAAGATGCTAAAAAGGGAAATGATTAACTGGGCAAGGGAAAATGAATCTAGATTAAGAAAGCGATTAAAACCTATAGGTTGTGTCGAATATCCCTCATCCGAGTTAATTTGTATAAACGGTTACATGGGCCGACGAGTTATTACAAATGCATCTCGTTTCGAGAGTTATTTAAATCAAGGGTTGTCACGCCCCTAAATCCACATAAAAGAGTAATAAGATTTTAGCGTCAACAAATATCACGGGAATTACGCGCGAAAGGTCATAAGCACGGGACATACATGATATGCCCCGTTAAATCTCCTTGGCATAATAACCGGGACAACGCACCCGAAATAAACCCGCAAACACTGTCACCAAGCAAAGTAACGCGTTAACCCGAGTGAGTTCAATTCAAACACAACCTAATTTAAATTACCTAGAAAGCATCGTAAAAATGCGATAAATAAATGCGGTAAATCTATACTAGAAAGCAATAAATCAAAGCATGTAAACGTGATTAACAAAGCATGTAAATTATCTAGAAAGCAAGAAATGAAGAAATACAAACTATATTAAATGGTAGGGGAGATGAATAGTCAACTTACAATCCAAATGGGGTGTCAAACCAAAGAGAAATGAAGAACTAACCAAATCACCCAAACCCTAAGCAATTCTTCCCTAAAATCATGTATATCTGTTTATTACAACAAAATTGGTATATATACTAAGTTGGAATTAAATTAGAAAAGAAAAGAGAAAAGAAAAGAAAAGGCAAAATATCTGCAAAAAACAGGGGATCGATAGATCGACCCCTTTGGTCGATCGATCGATCGATCAAGAGCAAAATTTCAACTGTCAAGCAGGATCGATCGATCGACCAAAATCGTCGATTGATCGATCAAGAAGGGGTGAGCCAAGCAGCCTACTGCATTGCCATTTCTTCCTCTTCTCCTCCTCTTTTGATTTCAATGCTTTTCTCTTCCGCTAAAATTGCCGTAATTTCATCATACGGACTCGAAATCATTCACCGTTCATGGCCACACGAAGCTAGCGAGGAGGGTTACAACTTCTGTGTGATTTAGGCCCGGTGCCCAAGCTGTGAATTGATCGAATTGCCCTTGAACATACGATTGCATACGTAACTTCACCGAAATGTGTCCGAACTCCATATTTAGTACCTAAATACCTAAAAAAGCCCAATTATACCTCATATATCATATTAACAATATAAACCGAGGTTGTCCAGTTAACCGTCTTAAATATAAATATTAAGGCACTCGAGGGCGCTAAAATACGTAGGTTCGGAGGATGAAATACGCAATATTTTTGTATCGTCATGGACACAGTTACATTCTTGTTATGGTTGATGACTACACAAGATTTAGTTGGGGGGGGGGGGGGGGCTTCTTAAAACAAAAGTCTGATACTTTCCAAACTTTTTTTAAAAATTCGACTTTGGATTGAAAATGAGAAGGACAGTCAAGTATATAGAATTCGTAGTGATTGAGGTGGGGAATTCATAGATACTTAAAAACATGAATTTAGTGCTCCTAAAACTCCTAAAAATGGAATTGCTGAGAGAAATAATCGTACTCTTTAAGAGATGGCACGTGTTATGATTCCTGCCAAGTGGTTTCCTAAGTATTTTTGGGCAAAATCTATTCGTACTGCTTGTCACATTATCAATAGGGTCTATCTTAGGAAGAATTCTAAACAAACTCCTTACGAATTATGGTATGGGAAAAAGCCCAATCTTAAATACCTTAGAACCTTTGGAAGTACGTGTTATGTCTGCAAAGACAGAGAACACTTGTCCAAATTTGAGACTCGTGGAGATAAAGCTATTTTTGTAGGATATTATCCTGATAGTAGAGCATACCGTGTCTATAATCTTCGCACAAAGACCTTAATGGAATCCATAAACGTTATTGTGACACTACTATTGAGAGTAAGACTGGAGAACCAACTATTATGGAAGAGTCTGAAAATGTTTTAGAAAATGACTGTCCAGAAATAGATGATTCTTTACCAATTGAAACACCTGAAGTACCTAACTGGGTTTCTAAAGATCATCCCATAGATAACGTTGTTGGTAACCCTAGTGAGCCTGTACGTACAAGATCTCAATTAAGAAATTATTCTCATTATGCATTTTTATTTCCTTTATCGAACCAAAGAATGTAAATGATGCATTGAATGACCCTCATTGGATTTCTTTCATATAGGAAGAACTTCTTTAATTTGTCATTCCTGACGTTTGATATCTTGTACTTAGACCTGATCACAAAAAGGTTATTGGCACATGTTGGATATTTAAAAACAAATCTGATGAAAGTGGGATAATCATTAGAAACAAATCCAGATTAGTTGCTCAAGGATACTCTCAAATTGAAGGAATAGATTTTTACGATACTTTTGCACTTGTTACTCGATTAGAATCTGTTCGTCTTCTCTTTAACATAGATTGTTACTTGCATTTTATGCTTTACCAAATGGATGTCAAATCTTCCTTCCTTAATGGAATCTTGTCTAAGGAGACCTATGTAGAACAACCAAAATTATTCATTGACCCTCAATATCCAAATCATGTTTTTCGTCTTAAAAAGGCTTTGTATGTCCTAAAACAAGCGCCAAGAGCCTGGTATGAGCGTCTTTCCAATTTTCTCTTTGATAAAGGTTTTAAGAGAGGTGGAAATGATCAAACCCTTTTTGTCAAACATTTTGACAAACATATTATTATAGCTCAAGTTTATGTTGACGATATCATCTTTGGATCAACATCCCCCTCAGAAGTTAAATCTTTTTTTGAAATTATGCATAAATAATTTTAAATGTCTCTTACGGGGGAGTTATAATTTTTCCTGGGTCTTCAAGTCAAACAGAATTCAGAAGGTTTATTTATTTCTCAATCTAAATATGCTTTAGAGATTGTAAAAAAAATAGGCCTTAAGAGTGCAAAAGATGTTAAAACTCCCATAAGTACTACGGTTAAATTATCTAAGGATGAGAGTGGTAAATCCATAGATCCAACTCTATATCATAGTATAATAGGAACCTTGTTATACCTTACTTCCTCGCGTCCTAATATTATGTACGCAGTTTGCATGTGTTCCCGTTATTAAAACAATCCTAAAGCGAGCCATTTAGTTTGTGTTAAAAGAATCATAAAATACATAAAAGGCACTCTAAATTTAGGACTTTGGTACACCAATGATACTCTTAGCACTATAATAGGATACACTGATGCCGATTGGGCAGGGTATACTGATGATAGTAAGAGTACATCAGGAGCGTGTTACTATATCGGTAATAATTTGGTAGGATGAAGTAGTAAGAAACAAAACTGCACTTCTTTATCAACAGCTGAATCTTAATACATAGCCGCTGGAAGTTGTTGTGCACAATTACTCTGGCTTAAACAGATGCTAAGTGATTATGGTATTCAAGAAGATAAACTACATCTCTATTGTGATAATCAAAGCGCGATCAATATCTCTAAAAATCATGTTCAACACTCGCGAACTAAGCATATAAAAATTAGACATCATTTTATACTCGAATTAGTTGAGACTAAGGAATTAGAAATCAATTATTTTCCTACTGATTTGCAACTCGCAGATATGTTTACCAAACCTTTGGGTTACAAAAGATTTCTTGCTTTACCAAAATCGATAGGAAAGGCTTGTGCTAAATAAACTCCTATGACTTAAGTAATATTCCCTTTGTCCATTTGAGACAAAATGGGGGAGACATTTGAGTCTTATGAGTTCATTATTTTGTACATTTTTCTAATAAGCTTGATCTTAGTGATTATTTACAAAAATCTATACAGTTACTTTCAACAGATGTTATTAGGGTATTGATTTGTAATTAGTTGAGTTATGTAATTTTCTTTTCTGGGAAATGGGTAGATAGAATTTTTGTATAGGAATAGGTTTTTCCCTATTTTTTGTAGCCCTACGAGTCCTAGATGACTCAAAGGAGATTTTGTCTCATATTTCCAAAGGAGGAGATTGAAGAACCTTATACTCTTGACTCACTTGAGTCTACATTATATAAGTACCCATCTAGTTTGGAAATAGTGACGAAATTGAGTCCATTCCCTAGATTCCAAAAAGCCTCACACTCTACTCCTTATACCTCTTGATTGATTGTTTAAAGGTATATTCTCAATCATCCACACGCATTAGGATTGTATATTTCATAAGATGATTGTGTGAGAGTTGTATGTTTTTAATCCTATTTAAAATTAGTTTTAATAAATTTTGGGAATTTTTAAGAATTTTTAAATAATTTTTTGGAAATTAAAATGTGGTTTAAAAATCTTTTGGGGTCATTTTGTAATTACTGATTTTATGTTTTCATACCTAGAATTGGTTTGGGTACGATCCGAAAGCGCTTGAGAATTGAGGGTGCCTGTGTAATTAAGTTTAAAACATGCGTGTGAGGATTGATCTTAGCCTTACACCTGTCCCTGTTATACCGGCCTGATTTGTGTTTGTTTGTAGACACACAACCCTTGTCCAATCTCAGCCCTTGGATCATTGTTATCAACGCTCTGCATTCGTTTGAACCTCATCCATATGAACCTCTCTATACCAATCGAAAGACGTTTAATCCACCGATGTTCTTAAACCGTTGGATTAAGGTCAAAAGCCCTTGACCTCATCTCCGCCCTTGGTTTTGAACAAACATTCTCGATCCTTCCTTGCTCCTTATAAAAGGAGGCTTACCCTCAGGCTTTAGAAGACTTTTGGCATTTATTCCAAATAGAGAGAGAAGAGATAAGAGAGAGAAACCAGAGAGGGAAAGAAACCCCTAAATCGTCCTAACCCTATTTCAAACCCTAAACTCATTTTTCCAAAATCAGTTTAAATCAAAACCAAACCTGAGTGTTTGAGAGTTGTTTGGTGAGTTTGTTTGAAAGCCTATTCATGGTTTATCCTCTTGAGTTTGAGATCTTGTGTCCAACTTAAACATTTCGGTTAGATTTGTATTTTTTTTATAGAAATTATAGATCTGGTCATTTTATGTTATATTACACTTAGATCTGCATGTTTAGTTTCTCATCTTGAGAAATCACTTTGTTGATTATTTTATGTAAATGTTCTTCACAACTCTAGAATAAACAAAATGAGGTTCTGTTTCTAGTTCTTTTGAAACAAGACTTTCGACCTAGTTGGAATCGCAATGGGTGGTTTTCAATTTCAAAAATATTTTCAAAACCCTCTGAAATTGATTAAGACCTTGAACCATCTTCCGATCAAGGTAACCATGGATTCCGGGATTAATTAAAAGGTTAAACAAAGTTCTTTTGTTTACTAAGGAGAGAGAAATTGAAAATCACAGCATATAGATCTGATCTGTAATTTGATAGGATTATTTGTATAAAATAAGTGTGTGTGTGTGTGTGTGTGTGTGTGTGTGTGTGTGTGTGCATGTGTTAGAGCACCATCATAAACACTTGAGACACTACAACACAGAAGTGTTGGTTATAAGATCTTGAATCTTCAAGAGTCGACATAAAGACTGGAACAAAGTGGAGAAGTTAGAAAACTGAGAAAGCAACATCAACATCAGAATTGCAGAAAAGTTAGAATTAAACCAGTGGGTACATTTCAAAACTTGTATAGGTCTGATTTGTGTACATGTGTGTTAAATATTTTGTAACTTGTATATTTTGTTTTAGTTGATTTTTGGTTTGTGACTTAGAAGTCACCGTGGATGTTACCTCAGTTGGGTGAGGTTTACCACGTTAAAAATGCCTTGTCCTTAATCTTTCTATATCTCCTCATCTCATTCTTGCTGGTGTGCTGATTTAAACATTTTAGTTTTGTTTTTCAAATCTAGTTAACTAATCTTGAATAGATCTCGTGAGTGTTTTATTAAACACATCTTGTGATTAATCTTTTTGATTTAAAGAAAAGAGTTTTCTCAAAAAATAGTTCGGAGTTACTTCAATAGTTTAATCTTGTATTAAACGGCCTAAGTAACAGCTTTTTCAGCATAGATGTCCAAGATACTGAGAGAGGAAGAATGATACAATAGAGTGGGGTTGGTCAAATGATGCAACTAATTTCCAAATGCAACTGATGTTGGTCAACTACTGCAACAGATTTGCAAATGATTTGGATCAACTATTGTTGTACATATTATTCTCAAACCACTGATAGTGCTATGGCAATGAAAAATATAACACTAATAAATAGTTTTCAAATGAATCCTGTAGACACCCCATTCTGTTACCCCATAACTCTCCTTAGGTCCCTAGTACCTCCCTTCATCACTGTAAACCCAGGTCACGTCCCGAGTACTGACCTGAAAGCCATCGGGCACTCGCCGACTCAGTTTGACCCAAAAGTCAAACTCTTCATCTCGACCCAGACTCAATGAATCTTCGAAGGGCACTGAATACCCTTTCCAACAGTCCGTCCCGTGCGCGATTCCGACTTACCATGCGAATGAATGATCCATTTGCGTCCGAAACCTGACCAAGAGGCCATCGGGCGCTACCGAGATCTGTTTGACCTATCTCAACTCTTCAGCTCGACCGAGGATGAATGAATCTTCAAAGGGCACTGAATACCCTTTCCAACGGTCCATCTCGTGCGCAATTCCCACTTTTCATACAGACGAACGATCCGTTTGACTCCGAGAGGTCACCGAATAATTCCCAGGCCCTGTTGACCAAAGTAAACTCTCTAAAATGGGTCAAACTCTTTGTAATGTTGAAGTACATCTCCTAACCTTTCCAACGGTCCGCTCCGTGCGTGATTCGGACTTACCATGCGGACGAACGATCCGTTTGCGTCCGAATGATTCCCCGTCCAATGGACCGACAAATGCTTCTGAGCCATATTTGACCCAATGTCAACTCCCGAACCCTGGAGCGGTCCAAAGGACTTTAAAATTTCTCTAAATTACCGTTCCAACAGTATTCCCCGTGCGCGATTCTGACCAAAGGTTTGCCCTCGGAGGCCAATTTTTCGAAAAAGCCTGAAGCGCACTGCCAAATGGCAGGTTCCCAGATCTGGGCCTATAAAAGGAGGCCTTCACCTCATTTTTAAGGAGATCCCAGATCTGATAAAAATCTCTCTAAACGAATCCCAAAAACCTCTCTCGAAGGCAGCGTGATTTCAACATCCAAATCCCCTTTTTACTTCCACTTTTCATCACCCTTTTTATCGAACATGGTGAATTAAACACTCTCCATCATCATCCAAGTGCAAGGGCTTCTCTCCAACATTCAAGATCAAGCTCAAGATCTTCAAGAAGGTCCAACTTTCTCAAACTCTCTCTTAAATTCTCTTAAACTCCCAATAACTTGTTTTCTTACTTAGCGCTTTTATTATCTCATCTCCCACATCCTAATATACTTTTTTATTTATTATTATTGCACATCTCCTATTTTCATATAAATAAAACCCAAAAAAACAAGAAAAAGAGGTTTTGCTCATAAATTCCAAATAGAGATTCTCATACTTTTCGAACACTTTCATCACAACTAAAACACTTTTTCTACACACACACACACTTACAAATAAGAGATCTCCAATTTGGATTTATGGGATAAACCCCACCCCTCATTTTGTATGCGAACTACGTGGACTTTGATGCCTTTATAGGCTACGTAGGCATCTCGGGGTAAAACCCGAGACTCGAGTCCTTTTCTCACTTTTTCTCTTATTTTCCGATTTTCTCTAAACCTAATCCTCTTATATTCTATATACTTGCCCTTAATGATGTATTTCTCCATATGCTTTATCATTCCATTATAACGGTCAACGTAGGGGTAATCGCATAAATCTTATTTTTCTAATATTATTCTTATATCTTCGTACGGACGACTCGCTTTATCTTTTCCAGGATACAAGTCGAGGATTCCTACCTCCATTCTATATATACACATGCACACATATCACGGGGGGAAATATAAGGGAAAATAGCAAATATTCGTGAGAGACCGAAAGGGCAGAATGGGTGCCTAACACCTTCCCATTTCGTAACTAAGCCTCCGAGCCCATCTCGAATCTTCTTGGTTTCGCATGGACCAGTATGTCTTTGGATGCCATCATTCGGGGTGGCTTCCCCTTTTTCTTTTGTCTGTTTTGAGTAAAATAGACTGGAGACTCTGAATCTCTCTACATTTTTACATCACATCTCGAACGACGTCGACCGAAATGCTCCCGAGAGGGACGCGCGGGACCCGAAGGATCCTTTCCTCCACGCGCCCGCGCGCACGGCGAGGATCGGGGATGGCCACAGTGGTGACTCTGCTGGGGATATGTGTTTTTGTTTGTGGGTTTGACTCTACTTACATGAATGATATATTTGCTTATGTCCCCCCCCCCCCCCATATTTTCATGTTCCCCGTTCTCATATGTATCCCATGCTTATGCTTATGTTCACACACTTGTAGAAATTTCTCCATGTACACTTCACACCGCGTGCACCTAGGATCACATGTATATCCCCATGTTGCACGCATCACCCATCCATACTTGGTGTACCTTTTGGGGTACTTATACTTTGCTCCCTGTTTGGCATAATCAAGAAAGGCATTCTCATCATAAGATACTAATAAGAGAATCATGCATGATTCACACGACATCACCAAAGAGCATTGCTATTGACCAAATTTTACCCAGTAACTGAAGGGTCACTTCGTGATGGGTGCTGGTCCGGAAGGTCGCAGTTAGCCTAAGCGATATGACTCTCACCTTCCATTGGCCAAGTACCTTCGAAGTATATCGAATGGTTCCACCGTATCGTACCGCTTAATCGAAGTCATGACGGGAGGTATATCGCAGGGAATTTGTTCATGTACGTCGAGTATATCGAATTCGATCTCACACGTACCATCCCCACGAGGTATATGGTGAGGCAATTCACGTACACTCAGGTATATCAAATGTCTTGTCCACACGTACCGATTGCTCGCAAGAGCAAGACGTAAATCGTGGAAGTCACGCCAAAAGGGGGAACCCATGCCGATTCACCCAACCAACTGCATACCCGCATATAGGTGTCAAACCTAGGACACGCACTTTAGATTGCCGGTTGTAACCTGAAACTCTGCCCAAATTTCAGGTCGATCTGTCGCCCACTTTTTGCGAATTTTTAAAACGGGACCCTATGCGTGAGCATGGTTACAAGTCCAAACCGTAGTTTTGCATATATTAAGAACCCCACTTTTCCAGGCTCGGGTCCTATCCGGCATTGCATTTAGGAGAATTAAATACAAGTGAGAACATAATAATCATAATAATCATGCTGAGTTCTGTCTCCAAAAACATTTCTCCTTTCTTTATCAAAAATCCAAAAAAAATTCTCCATTCTTTATCGAAAATCCAAAAATAGTTCTTCCTTTTTTCTCGAAAATAAATCTCATCCTACGCCTTCTCAGGTCGATCGCAAGCCCTTGGCCTGGCTCCCTATTGGCTTTGGTCTTCAGTCAAATCACCTCGGAGTTTCATCTGTTCCTCTACTACTTCTTTTGAGTCTAGAATCCATCCATCTTCTATGGAGAATACACATTAAGCACCAGTCATACAGTCGGATCTGACGATAGTCCTAGGTCTGCTCGTGTCCAAGATTGACAACCTCCAAACCGAGGTCCGAGAGATGCAACGAAAACAAGTTCCTATTCCTCAAGAGCCCGAGGCCCTGTTCCCTCATGATATGGGTCCACCCGAGCCTATCTGGGTTTCGAAAGAATATCAACACACTCCACGTACCCCTCTTACCAATGGACCGCCGCCTACCCAGCTTCTAATGCCAAACATTGCCCAACCTATGGCTAACCTGCCTGTGGTCGTTGATCCAAAGGAGGAGGAGTTGAGTAAAGTCAAAGAGGATCTCAAGATGCTCACTAAGAATTTTGACCAAGTCAGGATCTCTGGGAATTACATGGACTACACCCACATGTCTCCTTATCCTAAAGCAAGGTTACTCGAGCAGTTCAAGATGCAAAATATCGAGAAGTTCAGAGGGAGTGGACCCCCAATTATTCATCTTCGCAGTTATCATCGTTCTATGACTCCACTAGGGGTTTCTGAAGAGGTGATGGCCCAATTGTTTCAGCAAACTTTGAAGGATAGTGCCCTCCGATGGTTTTTATCTCTTGAGGAATCCATAATCCGTAGATGGGAGGATTTAGCTTGAGAATTCATGTCACGGTACAAATACAACGAAGAGATTGAGGTTACCCATCGTGATTTAGAGTTGTTTAAACAAAATCCAGGAGAATCAGTCAGTAACTTCATAACCCGGTGGAGGGAGCAAGCAGCTACCACGACCAATTAGTCATCTGAAGAAGAACAGGTTAACATAGTGAAGAAAAACTTCTTTCCCCATGTCCGAGCGACGATGGGAGGACAATGCTATCCCCACTTCTGAGCTCTCAAAGAGGCAGGAGTGGAAATCGAGGAAAGCCTCGTTAAAATAGAGGTTGAAACAAAAAAGGTGTCAAGATAATTCACCCCTAGAAAGTATGACAAGCCTCTCAGTGCTACCGTTTCAACCATCAACAACATCTCTCAACCAACCACATCATAGGCACCAGAAAGCCACCCTGCCCCCATCCGAAGGGAATACACTGAGCTCCATGCCCCCCTCTCCAAAGTTTACCAAGCCCTATTAATATGAAACCTCATCAAACCCTTGGATCCACTTCCATTGCCAAATCCACTTCCGAGAGACTTCAAGACCGAGGCTCATTGCGCCTTTCATCAAACTACCAGCCATACCACTGACAAATGCTTTCACCTTCGGAACGTAATCCAAGATCTCATTGATCGGGGTAAGATCACCCCACCAACCAATCCTAAGACAAACACTACTCACAATCCACTTCCGAATCACACCAATGCCATCTTCTTAGAAGAAAACCCAGATTTTGATCCCTCAACTCAAATCACACCCATATACTCTCTTAAACCTCTTCAAATTTGCCCATATTTCCTCCTACACCCTACTAGCCTCGCTGATCAGGCACTGTCACTCCTTACCAGAGCATGCATCGTTGTTCCTGCCCGTTCTGAAAATGGAAGTATGGAATTATCAGAGGTGTTAAACCAACTCCTAGAGTTTGGGCTGAAATTGCCCTCACAGATGGTCATCGATTGCTAGAAGTTCAACACACTATTCTTAGAGGCACGTAAATGGGCCCGAGATTCAGATAATTGGGTGGTAACAACCAACGAAGTCAGCCTAGATGATGTTGTCCAGACTATGGCAGAATTATTCGAGAAAACCAACAGCATTTGCAGTATCCCCGGGCTACTTGACACTTTGAAGCAATAAGGGAGCTTGGTCCCTTCAATCACACATATCCCCACAGAATGGGAGAACTTGTATGAAGAATTCATTGAAGTTGTGGAATGCATTGACTTTACATAGAAAGACAATATGTTGCCACCGGATGGGGGGCAGAATTCGAAGATTCGAGTGAGGAACAAGCTTTAGGAAGAACTGGCCCTGTAGCGGACATATGTGGGATGATATCATTTGAAGAACAACTCGGAGAAATAAATAGGTTAGCAGCACAACCTGAGATTGACGAGGAAATGGGATTCATGTTCTTTCCTTCTTCAGTAAATGACATGACCAAATCAGGGAGACATTACTAGGTTCCAAGCTCACTACCAGCAAATGCAAAGGGAAGGGCATTGAAAACCTTCCTATGCCATAGATGACCATCGAGGAGAGAAAGATCCTCGATCAACTGAAGAAAACCCAAGATAATATCACTCTATGGGTGCTTTTCATGTCTTCCCAGCTGCACATAAATGCTTTAATCAAATTACTCACTGGACCCATAGTTCCTCCCTCTACCACACCAGAAGAAGCGGTAAATCTGGTCAGATCCTTAACCTCTACCCGAATGCTATCATTTTCTGAAGAAGAAATCCCCATAATTGGGCCGCATCATAATCATGCACTCAACATCTTCGTTGAAGTTATGGGAAAGGTCGTGTCACTTTCCCTTGTCGATAACGGATCCGCCTTGAATGTATGCCCTCTGAGAACCTTCAAGTGTTTAGGCACTCAACATCTTCGTTGTGCGTGCCTATAATAATACCCGCCGAGAGGTGATGGGCTCTATAAAACTTGTAATAGGGGTTGGCCCTATAAACCCTATCGTTGAATTCCAAGTCATAGACATCCTAGCATGTTTTAACCTGTTGCTCAGACGCCTCTGGCTCCACGGTATCAAGGGTGTGTCTTCCTCACTCCATCAGAAATTGTAGTTTTTTGCTGACGGGCGAGTCATCACCATTTTGGGAAACGACGAAAATGTCGAGGGCACAAGCACCAGCAGTCTAATTCTTGAGATCTAGCACGGGTCAAATGATATGCTCCTATCAGGATTCCGGGTTGAGCCACTCCTACTCCCGACAGGGGACGGTTTCAAAGAAAGAGTTCGTCCAGAATATGACCCTCATGGCAATGTTAATGTGATTCAAATGTTAAGAAACATGCACTTCATGCCCGGACTGGGGCTAGGACAAAGGCAGCAAGGGATACTTGAGACCATCGCACTAAAGAAAGCTTTCCCTCCTTATGTCTTGGGGTATCAATCATCAGAATAAGTGCTCAGAATGATCCGCCAATATCGACCAAAGAAAAGATTAGGCTGTATCCGAACTATCTCAGGAGACTCCTTGAATGGACGATTCATCAAAGAAGGCGAAGACTTCCCCTTTTGCGGTTTTCCAGAACCATGGTATGACCACACAAACAAGAAGATGAGGATGGGAATGGATATCTTTTTCCAAGACATCTACCTATGGGCCGAAAGTTTCCCACACCAAGTACAACCGCTCATCAAAGATACCAAAGAGACTGAGGAAAGCGATTTCGAAGATTCCTTCAACTTACAAATACTGGGGTTGGCACTCTGCATGGTTCATTCAGGCACTACATCAATGGACCCATCCCATCTGATTAAAGCTCCTGATACTCCTTTCCTCAATTGGCATACTGCGCCAGTTCGACCCTGTGAAATTTCCCCTAACCCCAATGTTTACCCTATTTATTCTTCTGTTGTCTATCCTTGCTCAAATGTAATCGAGACCTCTTTTGATGAGGTTCTCAATGATGTTTTTCCTATCAATGAAATAAACAAAGATTTTGAGTATCTTGTTGTGCCTTACATTAATTGTTTAGATTCTTATCAAACTTTTGATGATGATGATTTTGCAAATGAACAATTCTTAATTGATCCAAATAAGGTTAATAATAAACAACATAACCGCGTTCAAGTTAATGAAGAGGAGACTGTTGTTATTAATATTGGTTATAGTAGCCAACTGCGCGAGATTAGGATAGGGGCCACCCTTAACGAGCATGAGCGTGCACAACTCGAAGAATTGCTCAAGGAGTTTGTAGATGTCTTCGCATGGTCCTATGATGATATGCCCGACTTTGATCCTGAAATATCTCAGCACGAGATCCCCACTCTCCCAGATTACAAGCCGATTAAACAAAAATTAAGAAAACTCCATACCGAATGTTCGCTCAAGGTCAAAGAAGAGGTGGTCAAACAGTTAAACGTGGGTTTCATTCGGGTGATCGAATATCCCACATGGCTAGCCAACATTGTACTTGTGCCGAAATCAGGAGGGAAGGTTTGAATGTGTGTAGATTATCGAGATTTAAACAAAGCTTCTCCAAAGGATGATGATCTGCTACCCAATATTGACATGATCGTGGACAACACAGCCAGTCATGCTATCAAGTCATTTATCGACGGGTTTACCGGATACAACGAAATCAAGATGCACCCAGACCTCTAAGAAAAAACTGCATTCATCACCCCATGGGGAACCTTTTGATACACCGTTATGCCATTCGGTCTTAAGAATGCTAGGGCTACCTAGAAAAGGGCTGCCACAACCATCCTGCACGATCTGATCCATAAGGAGGTCGAGGTTTATGTGGATGATATGATTATCAAGTCCAAAACTAGAGAAGGCCATGTTACCGCTCTCTTGAAGTTCTTCGAACGACTGCGACGGTATCAGATGCGACTTAATCCACAGAAGTGTGTCTTCGGCATTACAAAGGGAAAATTCTTTGGATTCATGGTCAGCGAAAAGGGGATAGAAGCAGTTCCTGCAAAGTTGAAGGCTATACTTGAGATGCCACCACCCCGAACAGAGAAAGAAGTCCGAGGTTTTCTTGGGAAATTATAATATATCAGCCGGTTCATCAGCCAGCTAACCTCCATCTATGAACCGATCTTCAAGATCCTTCGAAAAGATTCAACCAAGGTTTGGAATGAGGCCTATCAAGAAGCTTTTGATTAAATCAAACAATATCTAACCCAACATCCAGTTCTCATGCCACCACAGTCTGGTCTCCCTTTGTTCCTCTACCTAACCATAACCGACACTGCAGCCAGGGCTTTGCTAGCCCAATACTTTGAATACTCCCGCAAAGAAAGAGCCATCTATTACGCCAGTCACAAATTCGTTGGGTCTAAGGTCAACTACACTGCTTTGGAAAAAGCGTGTGTCTCACTGGTCTGGGTCACCCAAAAGTTACGACATTACATGCTCGCCTCCCCCATCAAACTTGTATCCCGAATGGATCCCATCAAATACCTTCTTGAGAAATCCTCCTTATCCAGTCGAATGGCCCGATGGTTTATGCTCCTAACCGAGTTTGATATCGTGTACGTCATGTAGAAAGCCATTAAAGGAAGATCCATCTCTGACTACCT
Source organism: Sambucus nigra (assembly GCA_949130495.1). Taxonomy (NCBI): domain Eukaryota; kingdom Viridiplantae; phylum Streptophyta; class Magnoliopsida; order Dipsacales; family Adoxaceae; genus Sambucus; species Sambucus nigra. The sequence continues at coordinate 91,282,924 of OX422222.1, read as the reverse complement.
CGTCGATTATCCCATAGACGAAGCAGATGACCAGATCTCCGAATTCCCAGATGAAAATATCCTCTGCACCACTCAAGACCTCCTTCGATGGAAAATGTTCTTTGATGGCGCTTCCAACAAAAAGGGATATGGCATTGGGATACTCCTAATCACCCCAGATGGCTCCCACACTCCTATCGCCATAAAATTGGATTTCCCTTGCACCAACAACGTGACGGAATATGAGGCATGCACAGTGGGCCTCAAGGTTGATCTCAAGAAAGGTATTCAATACCTTGATGTCTACGGGGATTCTTCCTTTATCATCGGTCAAGTACTCAGAAAGTGGAAAGTCAAGGACGAAAAGCTTCAACCCTTTCATTCCCAATTAGAAGAGTTAGCCTCCCGATTCTGAGATATCGCCTTCCATTACCTACCCCCGAGCAAAGAATAACCTAGCTGATGCTCTCGTCACCTTGGCCTCTATGGTCGACATGCCCGAAGGAATAACAATGTCCCCCTTCCTAGTTCAAAATCAAGACAAACTGACCCATTGCTACCATATTTAGCTTATCTCCACTGAAGATCCCGAACTAACCGATTACTGGTACTACGATATCTGGTGCCTCCTCAAACATCGTAGGTATCCTGAGGGTTCCAACAAGAAATATCGAACAACCCTCCGAAGATTGGCCGCACAGTACATTATCTGTCATAAAGCTCTACTCAAGAGGAACTTCGATGGAACTCATCTACACTGCATCGCAGGGGCTGAGATTGAGAAAATAATGTAGAAAATCAACAGCGGGGAATGCGAACCCCACATGAACGGTCACATATTTGCCAAGAAGATCATCCGACATGGCTACTACTTGACCACCATGATCCAGGATTGCACCGCCTATGTCCGTAGGTGCCTCAAATGCCAATAATTCACCAATCTTAAACACTTGCCTCCGCGAGAAATATATAACATGACCTCTCCCTGGCCGTTCCCCACCTGGGGTATCGACATCATAGGGAAGGTTACACCAAAGGCTTCAAACGAACATGAGTTTATCTTGGTTTCCATCGATTACTTCACCAAATGGGTCGAAGCTGAGTCATACGCAGTATTGAATGCCAAGAAAGTGGCCAAATTCCTCAAGAAAAATATCATCTGCTGATATAGGGTCCCGCACGAGCTGGTATCAGATAACGGGTTGCATTTCGAAGTAGAAGTCACAGAAGTAGTCAACGAGTACGGGATTCAGAGACACAAATCTTCTCCCTACCGACCTCAGACCAATGGTGCAGTTGAAGCTGCCAATAAAAACCTCAAAGCCATCATTAGCAAGATGACTGAAAGTTTTAGGGATTGGGCCGACCGGGTCCTATACGCCCTCTGGGGCTATAGAACCTCAATCCGAACCTCTACTGGGGCTACCCCTTACTCTCTGGTCTATGGCATGGAAGCAGTCCTACCTGTGGATGTGGAAATACCCTCGCTACGCGTCATGCTCGAAAACAAGGTTAGTGAAGAAGACTGGTGCCAAAGCCGTCTTGATGAGCTAGCCCTCTTAGATGAAAGAAGATTAAAAACTCTTTACCACATACAAGGGTACCATCGCCGAATAGCGCGATCATTAAATAAAAAAGTCAAGGACTGCGGTGTCCGGGAGGGGGATTTAGCCCTCAAAGAGATACTAGAACCCATCTGGGACCCCAGAGGGAAATTCAAGCCTAATTGGAGCGGCCCCTAGATTGTGAAGAAAATCTTATCCGGTAGTGCCGCGATGCTCACTGACCTAGATGGGGAGGATATGTCTCATCCAGTCTACCTGGACCATCTCAAGAAATTCTACCCCTAGTCTGAAATCTCGACGTGCTACGACTCTTCTCATCCCCCTTCTATTCTAAAAAAAATCTTCATTTCCCTCTACCCAGAACTACGTGGGCTTGATCCTCTACAAAAACTATTTTAAAACTTTTCAAAAAAACCCAGAGGTACGTAGGCAGCTCATACTCCTCACATGAGCGCGACCCTTCCTTTTTCACAAAATACTATTGTTTTCTTACCTCCGAGAATGACGGTTCATTCTAAAATTATTTGAACAAAAGGATTATGTATACCTTAGCGATCAGTATAGATAATTCAAGATACAAAAACTCATCGAAAGTCACAATTGGATGATCGAAAACCTGTTTATTTCATTAATAATAAATTACAGTACAGATTACATAAGAAAAAGGAACAAATAACCCCCTTCCCCACTACCATAAAAAGATAAATAAAATCCCCACATCTGTTACGCAAATAAACTCTCCAAGAGTTCTACCCACAGCTACGAGAGGAGACTGAACCCTCATCATCTACATCATCGGGTCCCCAAACATTCCATGGATCGATGAGCCTTAACCATTTTTGAAAAGATCACAATACCCCCTTCCATGGTGTTAGATAAAACAAACCATCTTTGTCCAGTCTCTACTGCCAACATCTTGCTGACTACTTTCCTCCACAACCACTTCATATAATCTTTGGGGACATGCCAAACCTTCCCGACAGACTGAGAGGGACGGGTCGATGGACGCTGATTTTCCCACCCAAGCAACAGACGCAGGCGCTCAGTTAAATCTTCTATCGGAAAGAAGTTTGATGTCCGAGGGGGCACGACCTGCGCCTAACCGAATTGGCGCAAAAGCCGCCAAGGGAAATAAAAAGAGGTTTATCTGAGACCAACCAGCTGCACATATGAATACTCTCCCAGCTCCAGAACAGTCTGCAACTGTCCCCAACAAGGCATTGACCAATACAGACCACAAGCCCCATGATCCACAAGCCAATTCTCCCAGTTCTTAACATACAGGCCAAAGCAGATGAAGTAGCGCGAAGAGAAGTTGGGTACGATCAACAAGGGATATTCTAGAAGAGTCTCCAAGCGGAATCTTTCAGACAACCACATGAACAACATCATAGGGCTACCCCTCAAAAAGTCAGAACGACCTTCTCTCCAGGCATACAGGCCGCATGATTATGACGGTATGACATCCATGAAGTAATGGCTGCAAGTTGTGGGTCCACTTGCACATCCCCAGTCACCAACATAAATTTTGAAACCAGGCCCAGAACAACGGCTCCAGCATAACAAGCATTACCTACTTCCCACAAATGCACGGACTACAGCACCGCCGGGAGGGAGATCATTCCTCCAGCAACCAATAATCTAGCCATCGAAGCCGAAATGTGAAGAAGACCGGCCAAAAAATCCCTAGGAGAATGAGAAAATTCGGGAAAAGCCGTAGCAACACTGGGATTTACACCCAATATGGCAGAAAATTCCTAATAGGTAGGACAAACTTCTTCCAACCCAAAGCGGAATACATGGTCTTCCGGGTACTAGAATTGTACCGCCGCCATCATCATATTCCACTTAATAGGCCGATTGAGCCACAAGAAGACTCGACACATGTTGAAAGCATCGTAGTCGGCATTATAAGAGCACATAGCTTCCAAGGCTTTGAGGTAGTTGGCAAACTCAATGCTACCAGGGAGATCCATCTTGCAAGGATAAGAGATGGTGGGCAAGTAGGTAAGAATGCAAAGGTGTGATGAAAACACTCCACCCTTACCCCTTTTTATACTGAAAACCCTCACAAGGGACATAATCCCTGCAGAAATCGGAGGGAATCCTACCACACAAGGTAACAAAGGCTGAAGAGGGTAACATTCAAAGCTTTGAATTGATAGGACTGGACTGAACTGCCGATAGGCAGGTCAGGGTGCTTGTCGATCGGCAACCCCCCCATTTTTAGAAATTTCCCTTTTTTCCTCTTTTGTCAAATCAGAAAACTCAATAAAAAAATTGATATTCTCAATAGAATTTCCAAATCCCTTTAATTCCCCTTTTTAATCAAAAACCTTACTTCAAAAAATTTCAAAAATATTCCTTTTTATGGTCTTAGTACCAAAGTAAAAAGCGTATGTGCATGCATTCATTCATCATTAAATAAAAGATAATCAAAAAACTCCATTGCATTGCATATATCTGTTTCCTGTGTTACATCATTTTGCAGGAAATAGAAAGAAAAAGCAAAAATAACGGGACTCAGCCCGAACCCACATTATCCCTATCTCTCTCAAGAGCTTCCACCTCTGCGACGTGCTCTCTTCCCCCTACGGCGAGATGAAGCACTGCCACTACTCGAGCCAGAGTCCTCTCCGAACGAGGCAGACGGCACCAAGAAAGAAGGAACGGGAACCGCATCCCGAATATGGGCAGTCACTGAAGATATCCAGTCTCTGATGTCCCTTAGCCAAGTGGTCGACACCCGGACTTGCTGCAAGAAAAAGAAAAATCAGTATCAAAAGCAAGATGGCCACAAATCCACTGATCTACAGTTTAAAATATACCATATTTAGGTCCCATAGTGCTATGTAAATGAAAAATATTGAACCAATGAAAAATATACCATATTTTAGTCCCAACTAACTCACTACATTCCCATAGTTTCTTACATATGCCAAGATTGTGAACAAAAGAAATTTTACGTAAACACAAAATACAATACCAATAATCCATGAAATGGATTTGAATCTAAATAATACAAAAGCAAAAATCAAATAAGTAAACTGCAAAAGAAAGAAGGGTTGCCTGAATTAAAACAAAAAATCAAATTTACTGAAGGCAGGTGGGTGGCTGCCTAGGGATGGCAATTTAACCTAGCTCGTAGAAGTCCTGACCCTCCCTGACCCTAATGGGGTAGGTTTTAAAACCATATTAATGAATTAGGCGCGGGTAAGGGTTTTAAAAAAAAATCGTTAATTAAATGGGGTGGGTCAGGAGTCAAGTTAAATAAAACCTCCCTGCCCCGCCTCGACCCGTTTAACTTATGCCTACATAATTACCCTTTATATGTATGTTAATTACAATTAAACCATACACACACACACACACACACACACATATACACATACTAAAAAAAACTATATTTGTATGTTAATTTTGTAAAAGATCTATGTGAAAACATGGATTGACAATTGGGGGATTGTCTCACATATTGAAACATTATAGGCCTCTAAGACTATAATGTAATAATTTTAATTTTACTATTTTTAAAATTAACCCAACACGTAGGAGCCTCACCCCGCCCCGCCCCGCCCCGTTTATTAAATGGGGAAGGTTAGGAGTTAATTGAAACAAAAATCAACCTACCCCTCCCTATTTATTAAATGGGGTAGGTTAGGGTTTTGACAAAACCTCCCCAAACACGCCCCGTTGCCAATCTTATGGCATCCTGCTAAAGACAGAGAGAGAAGAGACGAAGAGATGAAAAATATGGGGGATTCTCCAGCCTACTGTAGAGAGAGATTTTTCATAATCCAAGTTTAGATCTTAAATAAAGAAAAAACTTGATTAGATCAAGAAAACTGTAAAATAAAAATAAAAATCTCGAGTTTTATATCTCTATGTGAATGTGAATCGATCAAGTAGCGACCCATGAAAACTATTGATCTGACAGATTAACATGAATCAATATTATGATTATGATTTCGAATTCTATCCTCGTGTGTCAAACAAAGTAAAGAACTAATGTGATTAATGGTATATCGATCAGTATGTAATCGAAATCACAAATGGACTAAAATCTCCCTACTGCTAACAAAAGTCCTCGTTTAAAGCCATCAACATTTTATCTGTTTGAGTACTAGTTTCAAATGCAGCCTATAGTAATCATTTCGAGCCAATTACCCATCATTGTTTTAGTTGTTCGATCCTGCTCAAATGAGGTATTGGGGAAGAAGATATGCTAGTTAGAGGCGGTTCACTGCAGTTTAAAGGCGGTATATTATGGTTTCATGTGCTGGAGAGACAGAATAATGGTATTTATCAACTTTGGGTTATGTCAAAGTCTTTTTAAGTTAATATGATTCGGAGATAAGACCTCATGTTGATAATTTAAATGTAGAGGTATTAGCTGAAGAATCACACCCTCTTCTAAGATATGGCCTCCTATGAACAAATTTTGATTTTAGTTAAAATATCTGGTATTTATATGCCATTTTTTAACAGATATATAAAAGACATAATATATTCAGTTACACTCTCTCACGAATACATTGATACATAGCAAACTAATATTAAACCATGTTCTTAAAAAAAACCATGAAATATATGATTTTATATTCACCGTGAAGAACAAAACACCAAAAATTGTTTCAACAGTTTTAAGATAGAAAATATTTGAACTGATGCAAAAAATGTTTGAACAGGTTATACAGACAATGTTCTATTTGAAATATATTCTTCTATCTTCTATATTCTATATGTAACCATTTTTTCACTTCTACAGTACTCAATACTCAAATGTTTAATCAATATCACGTTAAAAAAAATTCAATAAACATAACTCCTACTTTAAACAAAACTATTACTTTTAAACTAACACAAACTCACAGTGAAATCGTAAACCCAATAATCAAAAGTAATGCTTTTAAACAAAAAAACTAAAATCATAAACCACGCCAAGAAACCATAAATACTGATCAGGAATCGCACAATTAAAATTCCTACTTTTAAACCTAAGAAACCATAAATTCTTAATCTGGAATCATAAAACACCCATGTAAATTCGAGCACAAACTATGTAAAACTCAAATCAAAATCACAAAAAACCAACCCAGGTCTTGAGAGAAAGAGAGTAGTACTACTTGGGGATACTCCCCAACTAATGCAAATACACTATGTAAATCATGAACCCCTATTTGCAAAACAATTAACACCCGACTTGAAATATTTCATCCTTATAAAGCACCGAATATTTAACATCAAAATATGTAATAATGGCTTCTTGAATGTAAATTTGAACTGATTGTTATTTGATTGTGTAAATAACACAATATATATCTTATGTGATATATAAATATATTTGATAGACTATTAATATGGAGATGTAAAAATCTAAAAGTGAACATGGTTGACATAAGAAATTGATTAGGTTGTTTGGTATTTGTACAGAGGGTGAAAATGATAGGATGGAGGGATAAAATATTTAGATTGACTAATGTTGCTATTCATAATGTCTAAGAGACCATCTAAACCTATAATTTCATTCTCACAGTGCTTCAAAAAAATATGTCCCATCATATTCACATTCACCATGCTTGGAGAGGTGTATTTGTTCACATTGTCTATGAATCATGTGTTTCACTTTATATTCTTCTAATTCACATTAGCATTAGCGATCTTGGACAAGGGAGAAAACAAATTCCAGTTGGTCTTCAAACGACTTTATACTCTTGTAGTTTAAGAAAAAGAACAATACTTAGTTCTCAAATATAAATAATTAAAGTTTTATAAAGGCTAAATCTCCAAGACTTTCTCGATATTCTAAATTTCTCAATTTTAGTTGTACTTGTACTAGGCCTATTTCAGAATAAGCATAAGTATTTTGTGAAACCCATATTTATCTTGTATTCCTCAATTTATTTTCATATTTAATTCACAGTCTAACTTTGATTTGGATCCGAAGAAAAAGAAATAAGTTATATCTAATATATCGGCTCAGTGGAAATTTTTAAAAGGAGAATTGACTAGGATTTATGTCAAACCATTCAGAGATGAACCTGATCAACTCAAGCATTGGCCTGAGATGTATAAAAAATATATTGAACATGAGGATTGGGAGTAATTCGTAAGAGTGATAATCTCAAAGGAGTTTGAGGTATACAGAAAATGATTAAAATCATATATTTTTCTAAGTTATTTGTATAAGTTGCTCATGTTTATGTATTTATAAGGTGCTAAGCATGGCACGAGATGAAATATGGGGGAAGAATATATATAACCATCGGATGAGTAATAAAGGCTATTCTAGACTTATCAAAGACCTTGTATGTACTTGTTTTTCTTAGTTAACAAACATTGATATTTCTGAATTAAAGTACACATTCTAAGTTCACCCAATTTTTTTATCTACTATGTTAACAGAAAGAGGCATGTGTTAAGTTTGATGGCGATGATATGGTTTATCTATTGAAAAAAGGTCACCAAGATAAAAATGGGCGATTTGGTGATGAGGCTATTAGGGAAGTAGCGAATAAAATTGCGAGTTTCTATTTATGAGTTTGTTTAGATAAATATTCAACAACAAATACATCTAATTGAACTATTGTTAATGTTATATATCTTCATCTGATTGATTTTTTTTTTTTTTTGCAGGATGTGCTAAACTTTTAGGTTAAAGCTGGGAGCTTGGTCACCGAAGGAACCTTAAACGTTCTTACTTTGGCATTAGGGACACTCGAGCACCCCGATCGTGTTAGGGGTAAAGGGCATGGAGTCACCCCCAAAACCTTTTTTAACCTCATTAAATAAGTAATAAAGAAGCATACTAGTGATTTGGAGTCTAAGATGCATGCGAAAAGAGAAATAGACGAAGAAAAAGATTAGCGGATGCAAGAATTATTGGCAAAGGTGTCGGAGTATGAGAGGGAAATGACGAAAGTCAGGCTGAACACCCCAAAAAAAAGTGGCGATGGATTGCACAAAATAATTTCATCAAATGTAAGTTCATCATATGATTCGCCTTCCAAGAAGACAAATAAGAAGAAAAACAGCAATGTAAGAAATAAATATTATATATTATTGCTGTTGACTTTTGCATTAAGAACGTGTTATTGATTTTACGTTTTTATCTTTATTTTTTACATATAAATAGTTGAAAGATAATGGAAAGAGATCCGCTCACATGACATCTCCAAATCCCACAATTCATAATGGCATGGGAAAACTATGTAAATTGACATTAAATTATTGTACCAATATTATCGCTAAGGGCTGTGTTTTTTAGACGGTTGGGCCAGACGACAAAGTGAACCATAAACATTTGGGAGAAAATTACGTGCGAGTGTCTGTGAATATTTTTCACACTCCGGATGCCTCCCTTCCCGTTCCTTATGGTGATGAATTAGTAATATTTATGAATTCACATAATTCACATGTTGTGTGGGCTAAAGAATTTGTTAAAATAGACACAGATGTAAAGTTGTGAGCAATTTTCTTTTATATTAAAGATACCATTGTTAATATTTTTAAATGCCCTCTATCTTCCCTCTTTACTAGTCTCTCTCTCACTCTAATAAAACATATGTTTAAATTAACAATTTTATAACCAATGCAAACCAAGAAGAAGATATAGAACATGGTGTTGAGAGAGGGGCACTTATGGTATCTGCAAGCATACTAGATTCAATCATGACAAGTGACACCGTAAAAATTCCGGTCAGGATGTTTGGAGACGAACTTCAAGAAACATACATTCCTAAACATGAGTTAGTGCGTTTTTGTAAAATGAAGCTTAATGCCAATTCTCTAATCGAATACATGAGGTGCGAGAATAAGTTATTTTCATCTTAATTTTATTTGGCTACTCCTTTCTAATATATTTTTCTTTTGTTTTTTAGATTCTTATATGAGAAGTTTCAAAATAATCAGGATTTTATTGTTTTTGTTATTCCCGGGGGCTGCTCAACAAGCATATTTGAAGAAAAAAATGCATATTTTGATTAGTAATGCAATGAAAGATGCTAAATAGAACCACACATATTTTATGCTAATTAACATATGGTAAGTGTATTTATTTTCTTAAGTTGTTATAATTTTATCCAAACATGGTTGTATCATTGATGTTAATAGCTCATTACATTGTAGGTTTGATTGGTCTTTAGTCGTTATCGATTTCTCTTCGAGGAATATATTCTATTTGGATCTTTATATAGGGCGCCAGATTGAGACTTGAAACTCTTTATAAGAACATGAGTATTGACTTATATATAATATGGGGGGGGAGGGGGGGTTACTGTTCCAAAATATCAATGGTTGGGAGTGAATTTTTTTTTTTTTGGGGGCGGGGGCGGGGGTGGGGGTCTAATTGTACGGGATTGTGCCATGTTATTAGGACTTGGTAAATGGAACTAAAATCACTTGACCCCAATAAAAAAAACCTATCCTCCCTTGTCTCCCCCAACTCCTCTTGACTCCCTCATTCTCTCCCCATCCCTCTCCCTCATTATCCCCCGCTCCATTCCCCTCCGCCGTCTCCCTCATCCCACCCCCTAATCTCACTCATCCCCCCTATACACACATGTACACGCACACATAAGCACATATATGTCCTTTTGAAGATTTTTGGCTTAAGTTTTGATGGCTTAAGCTTTTTTGATTCTGTGCGCCTCATTCTTTGATTGAAAATTTTTGTTGTTTTTTATTTCATTGTAATATTTTGGGGATTTTGGATCTACATGTATGAAGAATTTTAACTATTTATTTCATAGTTATATTATGTCCAACTCTTTGATTTCTCTCATCGACTTAACCCTTCACGTTTTGAAGTTTGCAGATTTGACTTTTGGGGGGTTTTAAAGCTTTCAGGTTTGGCATCGGAAGGTAAACACTTCTTTATGGCTATTTTTGACTTACTTTTATTTTGGAATCTCCGATCTTTAAGGTAAACTCTTTAATTTGTGTTTTTTGTTAAGACTTTTACACTTTTAGGCATTGATTTTAAATTTGGAGGTTAGGGTTAGATATTAAAAAATTATGTTATTTTGACATAGTTTCTTGAGTTATGTATTGCAGACGTTTTTACCAAGTTTTTATACGTCAACACCATCAGGTATACTCTCGGTTCTCCTCTTTTACATTTATTTTTATGAATTTCAATACCACCAATTATATCATGTTTCTTGAGATTCCATGATCAATTTTCAATTTTATCAATAGATTTGTTATTTAAAGGGGTTAAACCATAGTTTGATGTATATGGGTTTTCATTCATAGGAAGTTCTTTTTTTTTATTTAAGTCTCTAGAAATAAAGGTTTTGATTTTTGAATGATTGTACTCTCAGGTTTAGGACGGCAGTGCAGCGTAATTGTTCGACAAGTAATTATCTATATCTCACCTTTAACTTGGTATGTAGTGTTCTTAGATTTAATTTTTGCAAAAAAAAATGAATTATTGTTTCAAAATAATATCAACTTTTGTTATTAAAAAAATATTTGGGGGTTATTGATTAGGGACATTAGAAAGTTCATACCATACACCGGGTATCTTATTTCGAATTTTTTGGATTTTTATTATTTTTTCGTCTCTATAAAAGAACATTTAATGGCCATGTTCCTTTTTTAAAATTTTTTTTTTTTGAGCTATACCTTGAATTTTTATCACTTTATATTTTATATGCTATGAAAGTTATAAATACCATGAAATATTTGATCACTCCATCCATTGCAATATTGTGTACTGTGTGACATGATGTGTTTGATTAGGGAGAACTTTTGCTTCATGAAATATTTTATTGTTTCCTTTTATATATTCTCTGTGTTTATGGAGAAGAGAAGAGATTGAAATGTTGGACCCAAAAAACATAGAAGTTGGTGTTGCTCTTACTTAGTAAATGAATTATTCTGTGTGAATAAAAAATTTCAACTCTATTTCTGTTATGGTAACTCTTTCTTTTAAATTAATTATTGGCATAATTGAGTGAGCTCTATTTATCTCAATAACTTCCTTTTTGTATACTATAATGTTTTACATGCTTTTATGTTTTGGTACTAATACCTAATGATTTTTCAAAACTCCATTTTCACGTTAAGATTAGAGGTTTCAAATCCCAACTATTAATTTCTCTTTATCATAATCCCATTTCAAATAAGCTATATATTTAATTTGGTCTTTAAATCTACTGTTCTATGTATGACACTAAGAAATGTGTGTGTTGTGTTTAAAGGAACTAATTGAAAAAATTGGCGTTCGATTTTTACTGAATCTGGATCTGAGCATGTATTCGTTGACGTTCGGGTATATATATCAATGCAGTCCAAAAAAAATCTTTTCAAGTTATGCAATTTCTTTTTTCCCTTATGAATACTTTGAATTTTTACTTTGGGCTGCCTTGAATGCTTCTCTATTTTTTTTTCTATTTTTTTTTCATGTTTTCTCTTTTGTTTTCGTGTACAAATTTTTACTTACTTTTTCATTTTTGGAAAGTATTTTTTTATCAGTGCTATATTTTAATTCATTCTTGATTTTTTAATAGAAAGGAAACCCCATACCTGGTAGCTATTTTGCACCCACCATGGTATAGCATCTACAAGGTGCATTACAGAGAAGCAGAGTGTATGGGGGTAGCAATGGAATAACTACTATATAAAAATGGTGTTCACATTGTCTTTAATGGACATGTTCATGCATATGAGAGGTCGAACATGGTATATAACTATACTTTGGATCCCCGTGGGTCATTTTATATTACAGTTGGTGATGGTGTTACTAGAGAGAAGATGTCACTTAGAAATGCTGATGAACCAGGTAGTTGTCTAGAACCATCTTCCACACCAGAAAAATTTATGGGTGGATTTTGCGTGCACAATTTCACCAACCTGATTATGTGTGTTTGTATAACACACATATACAAACACCTACCATTATATTCTTCATATCGGTCTTGATTTGTTGAGTTTTTGTTTTCATTGATATTTGCAGATTCCATCTTCAAAAAGTAAAATTTCAAGTTGGTATGGATGATGTAGACTACAAACGTGAAAGGTATTTTTTTTATGGTATAACTGTTGTTTTGAGAGAACCCAAAATAAAAGTCTCTCTAGAGGAAGCTTTTAAGGTTGTAATTCACTCACAATACACCATATGTTTCAATAGCCTCTTCTCATGCTTTAAGCTATATGCCAAGAAACTAAGAACATCTACCTTTTAAACCCATTTCTAATTTTAAAAAATTCTAACAAATTAAGCCAACTGCCTCCTATTATTTGTCATGGTATATCTTTTTGCCCTGTTTTATTTTTTAAGATAAAAGATTTGGTTTTTGTGTTTTTCTTATATTGATGATATATGTTTGAATTTAGGTGATGATAGTTAGTGTTGTGTGTTAGTATGAATAGGACAATGATTCTTTTGATTAATTAGACTAAGTGATGGAATTTAAAGCTTAAGAGTCCACGTTTTGGGGTTATAAGTTTATTTCCTTGATTTTTGTTGTTCTGAAAACACTAATCAGTTATTTCTAAATTGCAAATCTTAGTTCATGTTTTTAACTTTTTTAATTGTTAAAGTTTCTGTATAATACTTCCTTTAAAACATATCGTTTTGAACTTTTTTAGTTGTTAAATTTTATGTATAATACTTAATAATTGCCAAATTTAATCAATTGTTAAAGTTTATGTATAATTGCCCAATTTAAATTTTCTATATAATTTCCAAATTTAAAGTTTCTATAGAACCAGATGATGTAGATAACAAAAGTAAGGAGAGGGAAAGCGTGGTACAGAACTGATCGAATTTGTTTTAAATTTGAACAGTACACATTAAATGAGATGATTGTTATATAATATTTTTTGCTAAATTATAGCCCTCATGGTTGAGTATACCCGCACTCTGGGGAAATCTCACTTTAGGTGTTGGGGTCGTAACTATATTTGTGTAGCCTCTCACTGTTAAGTTATACGTTCATAGGGTTTCTCTTTTATCAGATTGTGAAATGTTCTCTCTCTCTCTCTTTAACCTTCTGAGATGTATTGCTATATGCATTTTGCAGGGTAAGGATTCTTTTGTTTGGCCTCACGCTGCTATTCTTGCTATAGTTTCTCTTGAGAAGGCCTCGCACATGGTCCTTTTCTCGGATTTTTCATATGTACAACCAGAAGATGCGACAGCTATATTTTAATCTTAAGATAAATAGGTTTATTCCAATTTTAATGGTGCAATGACACTTTTGGGCTAAAGATTATTTTCCAATATTTTGACTCCATTTCATTTTGGGAAAGACAAAAAGAAAGATACATTACGAGTATTGCAGCCTTATTCTTTTTATTGAATATTGAAGCATTCTTTATATTATTGTAGAAATTCTTCATTTGTCCTTGCAACAACTTTGCTATCAAATCATTTGTTTTCATCAACAACATCGAATCAAATCATTTGTATCCAATAACAACTTTGATATCAAATTTATTTTTGATGACATCTTTGTTACTCTATTTGGTATTAACTTTGTTAACGTATGAAGTTATTATTGTCAACAACTTTGGTATCAACTTTGTTTTGTTGTTTCTAAGGATGATTGGTGTTGGGAAGTATTTTTACCCTACTTTTGAACTTTTATTGTCTTTCACATTTATTTCAACTGTCATTATGGATTTATTAATTTTTTAATAGAAATACTTTGGTTTTCACCTAACTAGATATTATGTAAACAGTACTTTATTTATATTTGTAAGTTTGTATATCTTTCTGGTTTGTGTTCAGTAATAGTTCTTCATTTATATTCTTAGGTGTGTATATCCTCTACTTCAGCTGTTATTATGGGTTCATGTTCTTTGTACTTTATATAAAGTTATTTAGTTTTTAGTTATTATCTTTGAGTTGGAAAAGTTTAACAGATTTTGACCATAATTTAATTCAGTTTTTAGTTATTTTTTAGTTGGTATAACTAATTCCTTTTTTATTTAACTGCTTTCTCTAACGAAAATAATATTAATACAGGTACATATGTTTTAATTTGTACCTTATAGTCTCAGTGTCGTTTCTATAGTTGAGAAGCTTGCTCCTGAATTCGGTGCAAACTCAGCAGCTGGGGGAACTCGCATCGAGTTTCGTGTGTTTGACTATTTCAGAGACCCGTGTCTACATTATATGCATCGTGGGGCTTCATTTGACTTTTTTAGAGACCCGTATCTACATTTTCATAGTGAGTTTGAGCAGAAATGGAAGTTGTGTAAATAATGATTCCTCACTACATCACTCGAGACCTCAATTTATTTTGTCAAGCTAAACCAAATTATTGTTGCATTTATTTCTTTACTTTTTTATTGACCATGAGTATGTTAAGTATTTTGGTATGTGTGCAATGTAATTAGTTAATTATATATATATATGTGTGTGTGGAGGTTGGTTTGCATCAAAGTGTGTAACTCTGATAAATTGGAGTTGCACATTACAAGGTGGATAGTCCTAATAAGGGAAACTCTACCCAATTTATTTAAAAATATCTACACTTTTGTGTCAATAAATTTTTTGTATTATTGTGATTCTTCATAATGGTACAATTGTGATCGTTAAGATGTTTACTCGAGGTCCAGGACGGACATTTATTTAGTATTATTGTGGATCATTTTTTTCCTACTAGGGTGGATAGTGCTATAAATAAAGAAAACTATGTCCAAATTTAATAAATTGTTTTCACATTTGTGTTGTAATAAACCTCCACTTAAATTGTTTACACATTTCGATACTCCTTTAAACAACGAAGATTATGGGTATTTTTTTAAAGTACACTTTATTTTGTTGGAGAACGAAATTTTTGCCCTTTTACAATTATGCACTTTGGAAATTTTGACTGTTTTACGATTACGTACTTTGGAATGTTTTGTCGTGTCTTCATGCACGGGCATTCCGCTAGTATATATATAAATAATAACGAGTAAAACTTATGTATGGCATAAGATTCAACTAGGATGTCATGTATATGACTTTTTTCTGCACTTCCTATTTTACCCTTGAAACTTTTGGAATCCCCCTCTTTTTGTACTTATAAAACTTACAGTTGGATTCAAAATTTTGGGTATTTTGGTCAAAACTACTTCATATATTTGTTCACAAAGATAACATGCCTCTCATTCTCTACTTTTCTCATTTTCTCTCTCTTCAGCAACCCCAAAAAACCCTTCTCTCCATTGCTTTAGCCGCCACTGCATCTAGCTCCACGCTGCCTATCCTCTCCCCACTCTGTCACTTCTCTGTTCACACCGCCACTCCTTTTACGTAAGTTTCAAATGGTTTCGATTTTAGGTTTTGATTGGTTTGAATTGGTTTTGACTTTAGTCTTAGTTTCTAATTTTAGGTTTAGTTTCTGATTTTAGGGATTAGGTTTAGTTTTTGATTTTGGGGATTAGATTTAGTTTCTTATTTTAGATTTGGTTTCTGATTTTGTGGTATTTATGGTGTTTGCTTTGTAATGTTTTTTTAAGCATGTTTAGTTAGTTATGATGTTTGATTGAAATGACCCAAAATGCATACAACGTGTTTTTAGTTGAGCATTACTCATTTTTGGTCCATGAGGCCTTTGGGTGTTTAAAATCTTACTGTGGTTTATCAATTTTAGAGATAGTATGAACAATACTGCGGTTTATATTTCTTCGAAGGTTTATACTGTGATTAAATGCCACCGTGTCTAAATAATACTGTGCTTTTCATCATTCAAATTGTTTTTATTGTTTATCTATTACTGAAGCTCATAGCATTGACTTTAATGTGTAGATAGTTGATAGGCTCTAATGGTATGTGCAACATTAATGTGCATATGTTTGTCTTTCCTCAATGTAGCTTCTACAGAATATTAAATATACTTGGATGTATTTGTTTATGTTATTTGTATGTATGCATCTCTACTATAATGATTTTTTTCACTTGCCATCTTATTATAAAATGTTCTTTTCTTTCTTTTCCAGATTGAAAGAATGGATACATTGGGAATATGGATTGAGAGTGGCGGTGGCTATTGTATTCGTCCAGGGTCACACTTAGAAACTTTTCATTCGCATCAAGAAACATCCTGACGTACTATTGTTTGGTCTAACATCGATATTTTTTTTTATTCAAAGTAAAATTTTGGTAGTTTAAAAAATATATAACATTGTAGAAAATTTTATGGGTATTTTAATATATTTGTGCTTATTCTTTGATACCTTATTAACATAATCTATTTGATATCATACTAACAATTTATTTCATGTACAACATGATTGGCATTTGTAGTGCACATTTCAAATCTAATTTCACGACATAGTCATCATCAATCCCAAACAACTCTCCATCAAAGAATGGATTTCAGAAGTTGGTTCCCCAATTCTTCAAACTGTAACAACTCTCCATCAAAGATGAAACTGTCTTAATTCTTTATTCTTGAATGATTCTTGAAAAATAAGTTCTAATAGTGCGTTAGTTAATTGATTTCAGCTACTGCTCAAATTGTGAATTTCAAATCGACCCAAATAAAAAGAAAAGAATACTGAGAATAGCATTGCCAATACTGAGAAATGAATTTCAAATCGTCCCAAATCGGTACTCCCTCACATTTTCTTCATGATAAATAGCATTGACAATACCTCCAACATGTTGATGTCGCCCATGTAATCAATTATTCTATTTTCATGTTGATTATGAGTTCCACTTCAACTTAAAAATATGAGGATAATTGATTTATATGTTCTTACATGGATAATTGATTTATATCGCAGCATATGGTGGATTATTCTATAATGCAAAAAGAAGTCACCCAACGGGTGACGATGTCCCTACAAATATGAGGAAGAGGAGTTTAACATAAGAACACGGTGACAACTATTGTTGAAACAAGTTTTTGACACGAAACGGTGACACTTGTTGTTGTTATTAAAAAAAAGGTATTTTATTTGTCTTGTCTCGGTATATTTTTTCTATATTTTCTTTAATTTATGTTACACTCCACCTATTTTATGTTTGTGTTAATAATTTATCCATTTCATTATGTTTTTTAGGATTATCTCGACTTTAAATCATTTCTTGTAGGTCTGGAAAATGTTGCGACACCATACACCACCTAAAATTTGAGACATGTTATTATGCACTTCAATTGTATAACTGTTATAATTTGAGACATGTTATTAATACAACTTGCACTTCCTATTATTATAATCATTCTTAGTATTTTACTTTGTCATCACCGCACCTTATTAATGGTTGGTGGTTTTCTTCATTTTTTGACACTGCTTTTCTTGGTATTTGCATTTGCAATATGATTTGTTTATTGTTTCTTATAGTATAAAACTATAGATGGACATGAATCTCAAACCATCAGAAGTCTTTTTTGTAATGTCATCAAGTTTCTTTTGTGTGTTATACTTTTAATCTTTTTCATGTTTCATTTCTACTACGTTTTTTAGGGGAAAATATATTTTTAACCTTTTAACCTTTCAATCTAACAAAGTTACTGTTGCCAAAAAACAACCAATAGTTTAAAGGGTTAAAGCTGACTAGAAGCGACTTCATGGGATGCTTTCCCTGATTTGGCACAGACATTTGTTGAGGTTATTGGGGGTATTGCAGCAAAAAAGGGACCGGGCCAAATTTGTTGTATATGAATATATGGAAAATGGGAGTTTGTGGGATTGGATACACCAGAAAATGATGAATATGAAGAAATAGAAGAGCCTTGATTGGTAGGAGAGGTTGAAGATAGCAGTGGGGTTAGTGCAGGGAGTTGAGTACCTCCATCATGATTGTGTGCCAAACATTATTCATAGGGATGTAGATTCTAATTTGGAAGCACATTTGGGAGATTTCGGCCTGGCAAAAGCATGGTCAAATATAGGTTTTCCGAATGGGAAAGGTAGGGATATAATATGGATTTTGGGAAATTTTATTTTGATTTTTGTGCATGCCTTTAATTTCACTCTGTATGTTTCTTATGTGCAAGTGTAATGTTTGACTTGCATGATGATCTAAAATGAAACATATACTGAGAAGTTCAATTGTGCTAGGGGGTTTCACTCAATAAATCATCTCCCTCATCACATGTACTGTATCTAAAACAACCAGTGTCACGATGTGAATTACATGAGCATTCCCCATTACAGTTAAGTATAGCAGAGAGGTTTAAAACTCATTCTCATATTAGTATGTTAGACTTCTTAGCTTCCATCATTTATTTGTACAGTCTCTTTTAGTGTGTTATCATGAATATAATAGGTGTTGCTGGTTGTGTTATGAACGATAAACTCAAGTTAAGTCAAAGTGAACCCATATTTGTATATGTTCACATATACAAACAGGTGGTGTTGGTTGTGTTATGCACGATAAACAGATGTTGTTGGTTATGTTACGCACCTTTGATAAATTATGCATAACACAATCAATAGCCTTAAATATACTAACTAGATAGAGTTTCCTCTATAACATTTTTGTTTAAATTTTAATAGCGTTAATATACTAACTAGCTTAACTATAACATTGAGGTTGAGCAAGATTGAATATATCGAAATAGTTTTATTTAAAATACACATAATATGCATACAAGTTTTTAAATATGCATACAAATTTTAAAATTTAGTTGTGATACCCCTCTTAAAATAATAATGGGTGGCCAGCCCTATACTAAAATAATCAGGAATCTCAAGTGGATCATTCTCATCATCTACTGACGATACTAAAATAAACACAGCTAACAACCCATTACTACAAAAAGAGGGTGCAAAAAAAAAATGAAAACATACAAAGCAATAACCAACCAACAACAAAACAACTACTGAATATGATAAAGGACACACACACGCTATATAAAAGAGAAGAGTAGAGTACAGCCAAATGTATAAATAAAAATACCCGAATATGCTGTCGGGTTACAGACAATACAACTGTCATGAAAAAAAATATAAATAAAATGCTACAACTACAATTCTTGGGTGTAAACCCAATATACAAACTGAATCCTAATCTAGATATATAAAAGATAGGAATCGGATATATCAAAACCCGCAACAGTTCTCTACTTCCATAGCTTCCTCGAATGTAGTGGATAGACAACATCAATGGTGTCCTTGCGGAGGAACACCTAAAATAATATAATATATACAGCAAGAAGAAAATATAAATGGGTCAGGTCCTGAGGTGTGAAAACAGTTTTAGCAAGTGCATTAAAATGCATAATAATTATAAATGCATTAAGATATGATTAAAGTGGAGTCGCACTCTCTAGAAAAAACCAACTCACCTCTCAACTAAAGCGCTCACCTAACGTATGCACATGATCCTCAAATGTCTTCCCAACACTAACTAGGGCAAAAATAATCTAACCTACATCCCAAAATTTATACTCATTTAAACTTCCATCTAAAACATAACCTTCAACTTCCAATTCTACCGCACACTCAGAATCGTCATTCGAATTACTTTCTAACATCATCAAATTTTGACCTCAAATGCAAATTTAATTATTCTCCAATTAAGATAATATTTATTTCTCCAAAAACTAATTAATTTATTGGTCCAAAATTCTCGGGGTATTACAGTAGTGATGCAATCTAAATAATGGTGGCCAGTAGTCCCTCCTGCATAGAAATACTTTTCATACAAACAAAAATTCATTGGATTTTTTAGTGTTGTTTGAGGTGGATGTAGTTTGAGGCTGTAATACCCCTTATTTACGAGTAATTATTTTTATATTAATTTGCCTTGTGGGTTAATTCTATAAAATAATGGAAATTGAAGTGAATATTACTTTAAGTGATTTAAGAGATAATATTTACTGAGTTATGCATATTTATGTTTTACGTATTTACTGTTAAGCGAATGTAAATAGTATAACATTATATTTTGTTGTAACATTAAATTTATGCTTTAAGTGACGGTTATGATTTACATTCCAATCGGGTTATTATTAAAGAGTAAATATGACATTGTAATGAGAATTAATGAACGAAATCCCGTATGTCAGTTTAGAGGCCACGGTTAGTCCGAAAATGGCCGAGATAGTCAAAATAAGTGTCAGTTGTGTTTTCGGGCTCCAGGATACTTTTGACTAGTTATAACTTAAATATTATATTACGACTCATTTTAAGTATGTAGTAGCATTTAATGTTGGACTTAATGTATTTTGGATGCTTTGGGTATTTTAGTCTTGCAAGAGCATTTAAGCTCATTTGTGTATTTCTAAACCTAGAGAGTTAGAGAGAGCTTGAGAAAGAAGAGAAAATAGAGAGTTTGGTGATTTGGGCTTGGAATCGTTGCAACGAGAAGATAATCTGAGGCTACAATCTTCAGGCAAGTTTCTAACTTGCATAAATGTATGATTGAGTGTGAATAATTTGTATTTATAGTTAGTGTTCTTGAGTTGAACCATTAATGGAATTTGATGATTTTCTTGGTTAAATCCTAAGTTCTATGATCTAAACTTGTTTTAAATGGTTTCTTTCAGTGGGTTAATTTGAATAAGTGATTTAGATAAGTTATGAGTTGATGATGTTGGGTTAGATGGAAGAAAATAGGTTTTGGGGATTTATGGTTTATACAAACCCGTAGCCACAACTAGGCTTCTCAATCAGGGCATATCGATTTCGCCTTCCTCAGCGAATCGATCTGCTAAAATGGTGGCTATAGGTCTGAGGAACCGAATCGATTCGGTTTAAGGCCAAATCGATTCGAGCTGAGATAAAAGGTTGTTTTTCTCAGCCGAATCGATTCGGTTTTTAACCATCTATCATATCATTCATAGGACATGGTGGCTTTCAAGAATATGTTGCCATTCATAGGCATGTAAAAATTTCTTTCATTTCAATTTTATTTTACAGTTCATCAAAGATTATGCTACCACTTTCAAGAATAGTTCCAATTCCGATGTTAATGCAGACACGGTAGCTTCATGCATTTTCAAATTACATCAATTCAATAATAGTACCGAACAAATATATTTTTATTTTTTTGTATATATGTTTTATAATATTCGTGTTGCATTTAGTATGTTCAGATCATATATGTTTATGATACCTTAAACAGGGGCATAGTCCTAGAAATAAAGGAAATTTTATCAAATTATTTTAAAAATTCAACTTATTTATATTTAAATTAAATTTTCTCAACTGCTATTTTAAAAACAAAATGATAACACGACACAAAACTATAACACGATGTGAAACAAAATGAATTTGACACGATCTTTCGTGTTCGGGTCGTGTTCAGATCTGTGTTTTTGGACCCATTATTAGGTCGTGTCATGTTCGTGTCCAATTTATCCCATGAAATTGACCTTATAAGGACATGATAGTGACCCAATTAAGATCATGGTATAGAATTTATGTAGATCCACTATCGACCAAATTTAGACCCATTATCAACCCACTATTTAGATCCATTATTTTTTTAATTCCTTAACAATTGGTTTAATTGTTCCAATCATGTCATGTTGGGTTGGATGTTATCGTGTTATCTTGACGTGTTGTATCTTTAATGTGTCGTGTTTGGGTTAAGAAAAAAAGGTTATCATGTCGTGTCATGTTTGGGTTCGTTGCACTTTTACCATGTCATATCGGGTCGTGTGAAAACACAACCCCTTAACCTGTTTTGACAGCCTTAATATAAACACATGAAAATTTGTCCAAAATTTTCAAATTGTTTATAATTATGTGTTCTAAAAAAAATATTTTATTTATGCAAGAACCAAAAATTGTCTAATTTCTTTAAACTTATAAGTTCGAACCATATGTTATTTAAAAAATGGTTTATCTATTGCGAGATATATACGGCGTTTTGTCCTATCAACATCGTATATTTTTGGAAATTAGCGTCGTGCTTTCAGTCACGGGCATACCCTAGTGTGTGTATATATATATCCTTTTAGTCATATTGTCTCTGTACACATGTTTTGTATTTTAATCTTTGTCTTGAAGTGAATTTAAAGCGTTGGTGGTACCCAAAGGAGGAAGAATTTCAAGTTCAAACTGGGAGAATGTTAAGGTACGATAATGTTAATGAACATATATTACTGACTTATATCTCAAATCTTAATATAACTATTATCTTCAACATATCATTATATAGGGCCCTCTACAACCGGGGAATGTTGAATGTGGGTTTTAGATATTGAAGTTCATGAGAGATCTAGTGGAGAATCCGTCTCAATCTACTAAACTAAAGGTAATAAATATTTATTTTATAATATTTTGTTTCCCTGCTAATTACTTTTGTAAGGAAAAACTCAATAGAACTTGTGTTATTTAATTTGTTAGATGAAGGAGTTGGCTGAAAAATCAACATATGAAAATCATGAGATAGAAGAAGTTCAGCATGAGTTCATCGATTTCATTTAGGATTATTTTTTGTGAGCTACAATTGTAGACAATTTTGGCATATATTTTCAGGTACCCTTTTTTCTTCAATCTAATTATTTACTTTGTGTCGTTATTAATAATATTTAATATAGAGAATCAAAATACTATATATGAAAATATAATAAAAATCGTAATTAATATTATCAAAACACTATAAAAATATTTCAAGAATAATGTTGTTGTTAGTGAATGGGCGGGGTGAGATTTATATTATCGTTGTTGTTGATAATGATGTTTAATGCTCGACATGGGCTTTATATTGTCGACGGTGAATGCCTGGGGTGGGCTATATATTACTGTTGTTGGTTAAACATGTCATATTAAATATTGCATTATTAAAAAAATAAAGGAAACTCTATCGAAATTTTCACTAAACCTTCCCAATTTATCTCTTCCCTGCGTTAAAAAGGAATGAAGTAAAAATTAACTTTGAGATTCTGAAAATGTTTTGTGATCCCCGTGGTGGCCTCTATATTGTTGTTGATTGTGAATCCCAAGGTGGTCTTCATATTGTTATTATTTATAGTGAATGTGCATGGTGGAATTTATATTATTATTATTGATAGTGCATGCCCGCGATGGGATTTATACTGTTGTTATTGTTGATGACGATGATGTTGAATGCCCGAGGTGGGCATTATATTGTTGTGGTTGGTTAAACATGCAATGTTTAATTTCAGATTATTAAAAAAAAGGAAACTCTATCCAAATTTCCATAAAATGTTCCCCATTTCTCTCTTCTATGCGTTAATAAAGAATAAAGTAAAAATTAACTAAAGAAAACTCAAGCAAACATCACTTTATGGGGGCTTTTCATGTCTTCGCAGCTGCACATAAATGCTTTGATAAAATTGCTCACAGGACCCATAGTTCCTCCTTCTACTACACCAGAAGATGCTGTAAATTTAGTCAGATCCTTGACCTCTACCTGAATGCTATCCTTTTCCGAAGAAGAAATCCCCAGAATTGGGCCAAACCACAATCATGCACTCAACATCTCCGTCGAAGTTATGGGGAAGATCGTACCACTCTTTTTTATCGATAATGGATCCGCCTTGAATGTCTACCCATTAAGAACCTTCAAATGCTTAGTAATGAAGGAAAGTGACCTCGCTCCAACTTCCGCTGCTGTACGCGCCTACGATAATACTCGTCGAGAAGTTATGGGATCCATAATACTTGTAATAGAGGCTGTCCCTATAAACCGTGTCATTGAATTCCAAGTTATTGACATCCCAGCTAATTTCAACCTGTTTCTCGGATGACCTTGGCTCCACAGTATCAAGGGTGTGTCTTCCTCACTCCATCAAAAATTGAAATTCTTCGTCGACGAATGAGTCATCACCATTTTGGGTGATGGTGACAATGTCGAGGGTGCATGCACCAGCAATCAATTCATTGAGATATAGCACGGGTCAAATGATCTGGTCCTATCAGGATTTCGAGTTGAGCTACTTCTACTCCCGGCAGGGGACGATTTCAAAGAAAGAGTTTGTCCGGAATCCGACCCTCATGGCAACGTCAATGTGATTCAGATGTTAAAAAACATGCACTTCATGACCGGACTGGGGCTAGGGCAAAGACAGCAAGGGATACTTGAGCCCATTGAACTAAATAAGGCCTTACCTCCTTGTGGTTTGGGGTATCAACAATCAGAACAAGAGCTCAGAATCACCTTCCAGTCTCGACCAAAGAGAGGACTAGACTGCGTCCGGACTATCCAAGGTGATTCCTTGAATGGACGATTCATCAAAGAGGGTGAGGACTTCCCCTTTTGTAGCTTTCCTGAACCATGGTATGACCATACAGACAAGAAGATGAATCCTGGAATAAAGATCTTTTGTTAGGACAGCTACCTATGGGCCGAAAGTGCCCAACACCATGTAGAACAACTCATCAAAGATACCGAAGAGACTGAGGAAAGTGACTCCGAGGACTCGTTAAACTTGCAGACACTGGGGCTGACACTCTGCATGGTTCATTCAAGCGCTACATCACTGGATCCATCCCACTTGATTAAAGTTGTTGATACACCTCTCCTCAACTGGCATGCTGCACCAGTTTTACCTATTGAAATCCGACCTAACCCCAATGTTTACCCCATTTCTTCTTTTGTTGTCTATCCTTGCTCAAATGTAATTGAAACCTCCTTTGATGAGGTTCTCAATGTTTTTTTTTCCGATCAATGAAATAAATGAAGATTTTGGGTATCTTCTTATGCCTTACATCACTTGTTTAGATTCTAATCAAACTTTTGATGATGCTGATTTAGCAAATGAACAATTCTTAACTGATCTAAATAAGGTTAATAACAAAAAACATAACGTCATTCAAGTTAATGAAGAAGAGACTGTTATTATTAACCTCGGTTCTAGTAGCCAATTGCGCGAGATTAGCATACGGGCTACGCTCGATGAGTATGAACGCGCACAACTCGAAGAATTATTGAAGGAATTTATGGATGTCTTCGCATGGTCCTACGATGATATTCCCTACATTGATCCTTAAATTACTTACCATGAGATCCCCACTCTTCCAGATTACAAGCCAGTTAAACAAAAGTTGAGAAAGCTCCGCACCGAATGGTCGCTCAAATTCAAAGAAGAGTTGGTCAAACAACTGAACGTGGGTTTCATTCGTGTGATCGAATATCCCACATGGATAGCCAAAATAGTGCATGTGCCGAAATCAGGAGGGAAGGCGGATGTGTGTAGACTACCGGGATTTGAAAAAAGCCTCTCCAAAGTATGATTACCCGCTACCCAATATCGACATGATCGTGAAAAACACAGCAAGTCATGCTCTCAAGTCATTCGTCGAAGGGTTTTCCAGATACAACCAAATCAAAATGCACCTAGATCATCAAGAAAAAACCACATTTATCACCCCATGGGGAACCTTTTGCTACACCGTTATGCCATTTGGTCTCAAGAATGTTGGGTTACCTACCAGAGGGCTATTATAACCATCCTGCACGATCTGATTCATAAGGAAGTTGAAGTCTATGTGGATGATATGATTATCAAATATAAAAATAGAGAAGGTCATGTTCCCTCTCTCCGAAAGTTCTTCGAACGATTACGATAATATCAGATGAGACTCAATCCACAGAAATGTGTCTTCGGTGTTACAAAAGGAAAACTCTTGGGATTCATGGTCAGTGAGAAAGGGATAGAAGCAGATCCTTCCAAGATAAAATACATAATTTAGATGACACCTCCCTGAACGGAGAAAGAAGTCTGTGGTTTCCTTGGGAAATTATAATACATCAGCCGGTTCATCAGCCAGCTTACCTCCATCCGTGAACCAAATTTTAAAACTCCTCCGAAAGGATTCAACCAAAGTTTGGAACGAGGCCTGCCTCCTATACCTAACCATAACCGACACTGCAGCTGGGGATTTGCTAGCTCAATACCTTGAAGAATCCCACAAAAAAGAGCCATCTATTACGTCAGTCGCAAACTGGTCGGGTACGAAGTCAACTACACTGCTTTAGAAAAAGCATGTGTCGCGTTTGTTTGGGTCAATTAAAAGTTACGACATTACATGCTCGCCTTACGCATTAAAGTTACGTATCCTGAATGGACCCCATCAAGTACCTGGTTGAGAAACCCGCCTTATCAAGCTGAATGGCTTGATGGTTGATGCTCTTAACCGAGTTTGATATCATATACATCACACAGAAAGCCATGAAAGGAAGAGCCATCTCTGAATACCTCGCTGATTACCCCATGGAAGAGGCTAATGACTCGATCTTCGAATTCCCAGATGAAAACATCCTCTACACTGCTCAAGACGACCTTCGATGGCAAATGTTCTTTGACGGCATTGCCAACAAAAAGGGATATGGCATTGGGATACTTATAATCTCCCCAGATGACTCTCACACTCCCATCGCCATCAAATTGGATTTCCCTTACACCAACAACATGATTGAATATGAGGCATGTACGGTAGGCCTCAAGGTTTATCGCAAGAAAATAATTCAATGCCTAGATATCTATGGGGTTTCTTCCCACGTCATTTGTCAAGTCCGCAGAAAATGGAAAGTCAAATATGAGAAACTCCAACCCTTCCATGCCCACTTAGAAGAACTATACTCCCAATTCCAAGACATTACCTTCCACTACCTACCTCTAGCAACGAATAACCTAGCCTATACCCTTACTACCTTGGCCTCCATGGTCAACATGCCTGTTGATGTAAAAATTTAGATTGTTTCTAATTATTTAATCACAGATAAATTTAAATAAGACAAAGAATTTTAAAGTGGTTCAGCCTTATAAGAATGACATACGTCCACTGTTTCTGTTATTGCCAAATGTTTTGGAATTCTCGATATGTGATTCTATCAAGAAATTCCGATCCCCTTGAATGAGGGTGATACAATGTATTTATAGCCCTTAGGTTGTACATGTGAAAGGGTAAACAATTAATGCCCTTTAAGAGTATACGTCTGTATGATGAGCATTCAATGAATAGTTGAATTGTTAATTATCTGGCAATCAATGCTATGGTCGAGATGCAGCTCAGACCGCCTTAGTTGCTCGTCGTTCAGGAGTTTCTCGGAGCAGTGGAGTTCCTCGGAGCGATGGAGTTCCTCGGAGTGCACCTGTTGCTCGGAGTGTCTGACTTGACCGGGGAGTAAAGTTCCTCGTTGCTAAAGTAACTGTAGAAATGTGCCACATAGACTGACACGTGTCTTCTTGTGATTCATCCAAGTCAGCATATTAATTTTGGTATCAACAGAAGCCCCCAATGTTTCATAGTTCGAAATTTGAGGAGTATGGAACATTCTTTCTCAGAATATAGCAATATTAAATGACCCTCCTCATTTTTAGGAACGTTTCCTTTGTATTTATTTTTCCTTCCAAATTCGTAGAATCCGCCTTTTTGAATTTTCATAAATGCTTCGAACTTCGCGCATTTTTATCCTTTTAGCCGTCAGTAGCATAATATTTTCTTTTTGTAATCATTTCCTTCACCGTTTCCCGAGGCAAAGTATTTAAACTTCATAGACAATCCCATCGTCTTCTACCTTTACCAATTTCTTCTTTCGAGTTTTCCATTGTCTCTCTCTCTCTTGTGCGTTCATCTCTTCCTACGTCCGTTGTCAACGGATCTCCCTTTTTCTGTAAGATCTTCTTCCTTCTTCTTCATTTCTTTTATTCACCATGGTTTATGTTATTGAATCTCTTGAGAAATTCCATTCTGATTTTTCTATCCCTTATTGGGTAACTCTGGAGGATCTTTCTGAACCTTCAGATTATTTTCGCTTGGCTGAGGAACATTGGTTCCCCAGCCACTTTATCGCTGAGTGTGGATTTTCTTTTCCTCCAAACCCTTTGTGCTTAGAATTCTGTCAGTATTTCGATGTTGTTCCTGCAAAAATAGCCCCCAACACATGGATAATAGTTAATGGGGTGCATAGGTTAAATCAAACTCATGGAACTTGTATAGGAATTCCTGAGATTATGTTTTGTTATAGATGGGCCGTTCTGGATAATATTTTTTATTTAAAAACCAAATTTTTGAATAGAGCTTTAGTAGTTAACCTCCCTGATGCCAATAAGGATTATTTTGAACATGGGGTAGTTATTAAAAACTGGCAACATGCCCCTTTGGTTGGAGACGAAGTATACCAGGGTCCCAGATGCCCTCCATATGGCAATGGGATAGGTTATCTTTATTTTATTTTATTTCTGAAATTATGCTTTCATTATGTTTGATAGAATGAGTGACTGATATTTCACTATGTATTTATTTGCAGTTGACAGCAAGAGAAAAACTCCAAAAGAATCAGAAGTTAATTTAAAGCATTTGAAACTTATCTGGGGCTTGCATCAAAAAGTTGCAGACGATCACATTAGATCTGCTTCATACTTGTTGCAATACAAGAGCTACACATCCTCTTTCACTGCTCGCCCTCTGATCAGCACTAGTGAACTAGTGCCAATTCCTGAGGACTCTTCTCCAGAATCTCACATTCCCTTGAGTAAGAAGATGGGTAAAAGAAGAGTTCCTGCTATCTTCGAGGAGGCTGCCTCTGCTGGAGAGGGAAAAAGAAACAAGACTGATGTCCCAAAGGAGACAAAGAAAGTAGATGTTGCTCCTTCTGTTGCACATCAGAATGCTGCCGAGAAGCCCCCAATGGCTTCAAGCAAAAATGATGCTCCCAAGGAAATAATCACCATATCTCCGACCAAGAGTTCTTCCTTGGTTGAAGCTGTTGCAGTGCCACCGAGGAGGCTGAAGAAAAGCTCCTTGGACAATTTGGCTGAAAATATCCCCCAGCTCCCAGTTAGTGGTGCTGGTGTCGCTACTATTATTCCTCCGAGCTCTGCTATGAGCTCGCTGAAGACTTGGATCATTCCCAAGGTCCAAGGATTGAAGAGAATCTTTCTTGGGATATGCTTACCTCTCTGGCTACTCGCCACATTGCTTCAGTAAGTTTCTCTTATTCTGAACTTTCTTTCTTTCCCTCAATACATGTATCTCTGTACTGACTTGTCGTTATTTCCCTTTTTTTAGTTGGTGAGCTACTTTAACACAATTGTGAAGAAGGATGAAGCGATTAAGGCTTCCAGCTCCTCGTCCTGTGTAGAGGATGCTTTACTGAGGTTGACCCAATCTTTGAAGGATTCCCGTAAAAAGTATGACGAGGATAAAGCTGATTGGGAGAAGAAATTATCTTCGGTTGAGGCAGAGAAGGTGCAGCTTGCTGAGGTCTCCAAGGGGTTGGAGAATAAAGTGAAGGATTTAGAGGGAGAGAACAAAAATCTTGACGAGAAGCTCAAGAACTTTGGGGAGCTTGAAAATAAACTTAAATTGGTTGAGGAAGAACTAACCCTTCTGCGAGAAGTAAATCGCCAGAAAGAGGATGTAGAAGTTAAGTTGAAGGCCACTGAGGATCTTCTATCCGAGAAGCTCTCCTTGGAGAAAGTGAAAAGGAAAATAGCAGTGAAGAAGTCCTTTAGCACTGGCTGGGACAAAGGATGGAACAAGGGGGTAGCAGCAATGATGTCCCAGGTGGAGTACGGGAGTCTCAAGTACTTCCGAGATGGTTGGGTCACTGCCTTGCAGGAGTTGAAGGTTGATGAGGGCTCTGAACTGTTTCAACAGCATCTTCCTGGTCCCCCTCCAAATATTGAAGATGAAGAAGAGGACGAAGCTGCCTCCGAGGAGTCCTCAATGGTAGTGGGTGATCAAATCGTTGCCCCACAACCTATTCAGCCAGTCAATGAGGAGCTTCATCTCTGCCTGCTCCATCTGAACAACTTCCAGCTCCAGCCGACCAACTTATTGTTCCCATCGAGCAACCGAGCTCCTCATCCCAGCCTCCCGAGAAAGTCTTGGGAGATAAGGAAAAGGAGTGAAGTTGTTCGGTATTTATTTTATTTTCTTTTGTCATTTGTACTTTGAACATTGTACTCCTTTCTATGATGTAATAAAAATCACCTTTTTTGTTCCTCTATGTTGTTGATGATCTATTTGCATTCTTATTAACTTTTTCTCTCTCCTCTTTATTAGTTTATGGCCAGAATGGAAT
Source organism: Sambucus nigra (assembly GCA_949130495.1). Taxonomy (NCBI): domain Eukaryota; kingdom Viridiplantae; phylum Streptophyta; class Magnoliopsida; order Dipsacales; family Adoxaceae; genus Sambucus; species Sambucus nigra. The sequence continues at coordinate 91,252,480 of OX422222.1, read as the reverse complement.
TGTTGTCTGCTCATGACACAACTCTGCTCAGGTAATGCAATGAATATTTTAAAGCTGGTCATACTGACTTGGATAAATCCCAGATTGTAGACATTCTTGGCCGAGATGTTTCAGAACAGGTAGTTGAGGCCTATCAGTACTTGAAATGTCTTCTTGATCGTGCTGTAGCCAATAATGTGGCTTATTACGAAATAATTGAAGACTTGTAAGGTACACTCGATGAACTTCAGCAGCAGTACAAAGAATCCTCAGCTCTTTTGCACGAAGGGTATGAAAAGAAAATCAAATAACTCAGTGCTGAGAAAGGCTATGACAAGATACTTGCTGGCTATGAAGTGAGAGAGAGAACGTTGAAGACAGAGGTTGAAGAGCACAGGCAAATCGCTGAGCTACTGGAGCAGGAGAATAACAATCTGCAAAAGGAATTAGCTCAGTTGAGATCTGCTGCTTCATCTTCAACTTCCTTGGTACCTGTCACCGACGAAGGATTCTCCTTTTTAGAAGTTGAGAACGCCAAGTTGCGAGAAGAATTGGAGGCTTTGGGAAGAGCTGGCCCTTCTACTACTGTTCGGGGACGAGGAAGAGTTGCTGTCGAGGAACAAGGTACTCAACCTGCTCGGGGACGACCAAGAGTTCTTCGTCCTACCATTGAAGAAGCTCATACTCAAGCAGCATTGGAAAACCAGGCATTCCAATTGGTGGCAAAAAACTAAGCCTTGTCTGAAATGTCTAAGAAAATCCAAAGTCTGGAGGTGGAACTTGCTACACAGAAGTCTGCCTTGGAACATAAGGATATTTTGCCAGAAACCTTCATGAGCAATTAGAGAGATTAACTTTCTAATTCCATAAACAACCTCGTGAATTCTGGATGGCAGGCTACAACGAAGCCCTCTGTCACTTGGATGCTCATATTGAGAATGCTAACAATGAAGGCTATAAACAGGGATGGTTGAATTCTCTGGGTGTACTGAAACTAGAGCAAGGTCATTATTTATGGAATTACCATGCCCCTGGACTGCTCGATCTACCAGTTCCTCCTTTCAAACTTTACATGAGTCGGATCCCTGCTCGGGCCATTCCTCGGTGCTTGATCTCAAAATACCTTGGTGACTATAACCTTCATTCACAGGCAGAATTATCTCGTCCCGAGCATCTATTAGACACACCTTCTATAATGAACGTCAGAATGCTTCAAGACCCTAACTTCATTAACTCTCCCCTTTGCTTGGAAGATCCTCCTGCTAGCGAGGAGCCTGTTTCAAAAGCACAAGGAAAGAGACCAATAAAATAGGGTTCTTAATAGTTGTTTATACATTTCAAATCGATGTATTCATTTTTGTACTTCATTCAATGAAATACATATAATTTTGTTTGCAAATGTTGATTGCTATTATCTTACAGTTGTAAAATATTTTTCATTTGTGTATGTATCTCTGTTAAAAAGATAATAATACTTATATTTTACCGACCAACTGATTGTCGTCTAGCTTGATTGTATATCTGTTAAAAAAATAACATCGTTTTGTATTTTATCGACCAACTGATTGTCGACTAGCTTAAATTTGTAATAATCATTTGGCTGGCCCAAAATAATGATGTTTTGCTTCTCGACTAATTAAAAGTCACAAGTAACAAAAATTTTAACTTGGTAATATTTGTAAAATATTCCCGACCAACAAGGGTTGGCATCTTTTACTTCTCTACCAATATAACTTGGTGAATTTTCTTTCCTGACCAACTTTGGAATTTTTCTTATTCTTCGTTGACATCTTTTCTTGCCCTTTTACCAACCTAAGTTGGTCTGAGCTCGAATTTGATGATTCTGTCATGTCCACTTTCCCTTTTACAAAACTAAATTGGTCTGAGCTAGTGTTTGCCTCCTAACCAAAGGAGTATGGTTTCCTAACCAACCGGAGCTGGCATTTTTAGGAATGTCTTTCCCTAACCAAAACAAGTTGGCATTTTTAGGGATATTTTTGCCTCCTAACCAAAGGAGTATGGTTTCCTAACCAACCGGAGCTGGAATTTTTAGGAATGTCGTTCTTGCCCTTTTACCAACCTAAGTTGGTCTGAGCTCGAATTTTTGCCTCCTAACCAAAGGAGTATGGTTTCCTAACCAACCGGAGCTGGCATTTTTAGGAATGTCGTTCTTGCCCTTTTACCAACCTAAGTTGGTCTGAGATCGAATTTTTGCCTCCTAACCAAAGGAGTATAGTTTCCTAACCAACTGGAGCTGGCATTTTTAGGAATGTCGTTCTTACTGCTGAGCAGCGTAGTGTGTAGCACTAATATTCCCCGAAAAACTTTCAATAAAAGGAGAGAGGATGGAAAAATATCATCATTTTATTCATATTGATGGAACTGCTTTACATTTTACATCACTGATAGTACTTGCGTAGGTGTTCAGCATTCCATGCATTCTTAAACTCTTCTCCTTCTAAAGTTGCTATTCGGTAAGTTCCTGGTCGAACAACTTCTGTAACTCGGTATGGTCCATGCCAGTTTGCTTCTAACTTATTGTGCTTCTGAATGACCTTCTTTAGCACATAATCTCCTTCCTTTAGGTGGCACTTCTTCACCCTCTTATTGTAGAACAGAGTTGTTCGTTGTTGATAAGCAGCATTCCTAATGGCTGCCTCTTCTCTAACCTCCTCGAGCATGTCCAAATCTAACCTTCTCATTAAATCGCTGACTGGGGAATTGAAATTCAACACTCTATGTGTTGGAAGACCCAACTCAGCAGGTATTACAGCCTCACTTCCAAATGCCAGCATATATGGTGATTCTCCAGTTTCTTCTCGGGGAGTAGTACGATAAGCCAACAGTACTGACTGTAGCTCGTTAATCCAATTTGCCTTAGCCTCACTTAGCCTTTTCTTCAAACCATTTAACAATGTCCTGTTCGTCACTTCAGTCTGTCCATTACTTTGGGGATGACCCGGTGCTGAATGGAGCTTCAAAATGTTAGACTGATAGCAGTAGGTAGAAAATTCCTCATTATCAAATTACGTTCCATGGTCGGTGTTGAATGCATGAGGAAGACCATACATGCAAATGATGTTTTTCCAGACAAATGGATATACCTTCTCGTAAGTCATGTCGATGAGAGGCTCAGCTTCTACCCACTTAGTAAAATAATCCACTGCGACGACGAGGTATTTAAACCTTCCCCTGGTCGTTGGAAATGGTCCCACCAAATCTATCCCCCACATGGCAAATGGCCAAGGGGAAGTTATAGGTGTCAACAATGCTTGTGGAGTTCGTCGGATGGAAGGCACTTGTCACATTTCTTAGCATAGGCTATACAATCAGCCCTCATCATTGGCTAGTAGTACCCCTGTATCATTACCCTTTGTAAAAGAGTACGACCTGCTACATGAGCTCCACAGGACCCTTCATGAATCTCTTCAATCAATTCTTTCACCTCGGAGGGATGTACACATCTTTGCAATCCTGCCATAATTCCTCATCTGTACAAAACACCATTAGTTAGTACATACCGAGAAGCTTTGAACTTCAATTTCTTGGCAGCGAGCTTATCCACCAGTAATTCTCCCTCCTTAATATATGCCCTGATGGGATCCATCCAAGATGGTCCTAAGTCAAGGGTAATAAAATTCATTTTCAGGTCTTCATCTATGCTCCGACTTTCTAACACTTCAATCAGTATCGTTCTTCACAGCTCGGTACGAGTAGCTGATGCTAGTCGGGCCAATGCGTTTACTCGTGCATTCTCCATTCTCGATATTCTGATTAATTGAATGGCAACAAATTCTACTACCAACTCCATCACCTTTGCATGATACTTGACCATTAATTCTCCTTTAGCTGCATATGTTCCCAACATCTGATTCACAATTAATTGAGAATCACTGAAGACCATCACTTGTTGCGCTTCCATAGTTTTTGCCAAATTAAGACCTGCTATCATGGCCTCATACTCAGCCTCATTATTGGAGGCTTTGAATTGAAATCGCAGTGCATATTCCATGTCGACTTCGTCTGGGCTGTTCAAAACAATCCATGCTCCACAGCCTGTAGTGCAAGATGAGCCATCTACATACAACTTCCATATAGGCAACTCGTCCTCTAATTTTTGATCTGACAGAGTTCCTCGGTGGAATATTTTTTGCTTCTTTTCAGTATCCCCTGATATTTCTTTGTCGACCATCTTTTCTTGCCCTTTTACCAACCTGAGTTGGTTTGAGCTCGAATTTGATGACCCTGTCACATCCACTTGCCCTTTTACCAAACTAAGTTGGTCTGAGCCAGTGTCTGTTGATCCTGTAACATCCACTTGCCCTTTTACCAAACTAAGTTGGTCTGAGCCAGTGTTTATTGATCCTGTAACATCCACAGGTTGATCAATGAGCTACTTTTTCTCCTCGGGGGTAGCAGGATATGTGAATTCTGCTATGAAATCTGCTATTGCTTGCCCTTTAAGCGATGACCTGGGTTCATAAATTATATCATATTCAACGAGCTCTATTGCCTAGTACATCAATCTCCCTAATTTTTCTTGGCTTATGAAGGGCTTGTCTCAATGGCATGTCGGTGTATACGACTATGGTATGGGCCTGGAAATATGGCCTCATTCTTCTACTTGCCTCAATTAATGCCAATGCTAATTTTTCCAACTTTGGATACCTGATCTCTGCACCTCGAAAAGCCTTACTTGTGTAATAAATTGGCTTCTGGATTCCATTCTCCATTCTGATCAATGCCGAGCTAACTGCATTCTCTGATACTACCAGGTACAAGTATAATTTTTCTCCCATTACTGGCTTGGACAATTGTGGAGGTGCTCCCAAATACTTCTTCAAGTCTTGAAAGGCCTTCTCGCATTCATCATTCCACTCGAAAGTTTTTTGGACTGTTTTGAAGAATGGGAGGCATCTATCAGTTGCTCGGGATACAAATCTGTTGAGCGCTGCAACTTGTCCTGTAAGGATTTGCACTTCTTTCTTCGTCGTTGGAGATCACAGCCCTAAAAGAGCTTTGATCTTTTCTGGATTTGCTTCAATGCCTCGCTGATTGACAATGTACCCGAGGAACATTCCTTCTCGTACTCCAAATATGCACTTCGTCGGGTTCAGATTCATTTGATATTTATCCAGTTGATCAAAGGTCTGACCTAAGTCAACTAGATGATCGGCAGCTCTCTTGCTTTTTGTCAGCATATCATCTACATAGACTTCCATATTGCCACTGATTTGTTCGGCAAAGACCTTGTTCATCAGTCGCTGGTATGTCGCACCTGCATTTTTCAAACCAAAAGGCATAACATTATAATAATAAGTTCCCCTAGGGGTAATAAAAGAAGTACTTTCCCTGTCTTCAGGTTTCATCTTGATCTGGTTGTAAGCAGAGTAAGCATCCATGAAGCTGAGTAGCTCGTGTCCTGAGGTAGCATCCACCAATTGATCAATTCGGGGCAATGGAAAGTGATTCTTTAGGCATGCCTTGTTGAGATCGGTAAAATCAACACACATTCTCAATTTATTACTTTTCTTCTTTACCATCACCACATTTGCTAACCAGTCTGGATATTTAACATCTTCAATGAATCGCATTTTCTGGAGTTTCTCGACCTCCTCTTGTATAGCTTGATTCTTCTCGGGACTACATACTCTTCTTCTCTGCTTTACAGGCTTGATCTCCTTATTCACATTAAGCTCATGACATAAGAAGTTTGGATCAATCCCTGGCATGTCTTCATGACTCCATGCAAAAGTTTTCTTTCTACTTCTCAGGAAAATTATCAACTCCTGTTTTATTGAGGCATCCAACGACGAACCTATTTGAGTTGTTCGTTCAGGGTGTTCATCGCCCAGAATGACATTCGCTGTAGCTTCCACCACCTGTCCTTTTACAAGTTGAGATTCATCTCTAGGATCCAGTGTTTCAATTTATGTACCTTCATCCACTTGATAGGTAGTAGTCTTTTTCCTTGATTCCTCAAGCTCCTCTTGCTCGGCAGATGAATAATAGCATTCTTGAGCTACTTTTTATCACCTTTCACAACTCCTACTCTAAAGTTTGTTGGGAATTTTAAACACTGATGTACTGTAGATGGAATCGCTTCGAACTTCTTCAAACCAACCCTTCCCATGATAATATTATAAGCTGACTGAACATTCGTATCCATCACAAAGAAGCGTATTCTTTCTGTTCGACAAGCAGGCCATGTTTCAATGAATATATCCAACTTGATCGTTCCAAGTGGAAAAACTTTCTTGCCAGCAAAACCCAGGAGAGGTCTGTGATAAGGCTCCAGTTGAGATAACTTTAAGTTTAAACTATCAAAGCACGAGTAGAACATGATGTCTGCCGAGCTAACATTGTCTACCAGAACTCTTGGAATCATTACTTCTTTCATCCTCATTTTGATCACCAAAGGATCATCGTAAGGGTATAGAACACCTGCGAGGTCGTTTTTTGAAAAACCAATGACCAGCTTCTCTTTGTTTACCTTTCTCGAACGATCCTCCTCGACCAAATTTATCCGTTGAATATATGAGCAAGATTGAGCCTTACAGAGGTAAGCTTTTCTTTATGCAGTAAGATCTCCTCCACCTGCATCTCCACCTGTAATAACATTACAATAAAATGACCCAAAACATATTGAAAATACCTCACGTTCTGGTTGCCTTGGCCTTTTCGGAAGATCGGGGTCATCCTCTGTATCATCTTTATGATCTCTTTTCCTGTTCTCTTCTGCCCGACGAGGAGATCTGGATCTCTCTCTTGTTCGGTCCTCGTTTCCACTTTCATTTCTACGATCAACATACTTTGATAATTTTCCTCGTCTAATGAGTGTTTCGATCTCATTCTGGAGGGCTATGCAATTTTTAGTCATATGACCATGATCTTTGTGAAATTCGTAATATTTATCTCTACTCCTTCTTTCAGGGTCTGCCTTCATTTTCTTTGGCCATTTTAACTCCTCTTTGTTCTTGATTTCTTCTAAGACATGGTTGATACCCATCTTCAAAGGAGTATAGTTATCAAATTTCTTCAGGACTTCCCATGACGACTTATTCTTAGATTGTTTATCACCATCATTGCCCTTATGCTCTTTCCTCTTAGCTTTGTCGACTTCCACCTTGGTTTCTTTATCCATATTCTTCTTCGCAGCCATAGCCTCCTCGGCATTCATGATTTTGGCTGCTTTTTGCCATCAACTCTGACATGGTTATAGGTGGATCTTTAGCCAAAGTGTAATACAATTTATTGGGCAACAGCCCACTCATCAAGGCGGTGATCGCTGTCTTCTCTTCATAATCTATGACTTCTAGCTTCTCGTTATTGAAACGAGTTATGTAGTCTCTAGTACTCTCACCAGCTTTTTGTCTAACGCTTAACAAATGTGCTACTCGTTTTACTGGCTTTGCCCTAAAACAAAAATTCCCAATGAATAACTCGGCCAGTTGAAAGAAAGTTGAAATCTTACCCCGAGGAAGATTGTTGTACCATATCTGGGCAGATCCAGTAAGAGTTCCCGAGAATGCTCTGCATCTCATTTCGTCGGGGACAGCATAGATGTCGGTGGCAGCTTGATATTGCTCTATGTGAAGAACAGGATCTGTCTTTCCATCATATTTGGGGGTCACCACAGGTGCTTTGAACTTTGACGGTGTGGGAAAATCCACAATGGCCTGGACAAAAGGTGTCCCTTGAACAAAAGTTCGTTGTAATGGGTTCCTCGCCTTAGCCATTTCTCCCAATCTATCCTCTAATCTCTGAATAGAGCCTTTCCAAGCATCATTTCCTTCCTCGGGCATATTGGTTCGAGCTGATGTAGCCTCATGAGATCTATCCTGACGAGCAGTTGGTCGTGATTCTACTGATCCTTCTCTTAGATCTGATGGTTGGCGAAAACTTCTCGACATGGCCTTAGGTGGACTCCTATTCTTCCTGGGGCCTAATCGATTGAAAGGAGACACCCTGCTCAATCTTTCCAAGGCACTAGTCCTCTCTGGAGAGAGAGTAATACGTTGCTCAGTATCTGTGGCCCGTATTGATGAAGTTCGCCCAGGTTGATAAGAGAAATCATCAGATTCCTCATTACGATATGAATCAGTACGCCTGGATCGTGAAGAAAGTAAATGGGTTTGCCTCTGACCACTTCTCTGTCCTGAATGGGAAGGTGCACCGCTATGAAGGGTTTGTATGAGTTGCCGCATGGTTTCTTGCATGGCGATCTGACCTTGGGCCAGATTTGTCATTATTCCAGCCAGATCTGGAACAGCTGATGGTGCAGAGGAATTTGGAGGATTTTCAGCATTTCCAGCGTTTCGATTGCTGGATTCTGGATTGTCAGCCATTAATGATGGATGATTTTTGGTGAAAAACGATAACAACAGTCGTTTTCCACAGACGGCGCCAATCTGTTGACGTAAAAAATTAGATTGTTTCTAATTATTTAATCACGGAAAAATTTAAATAAGACAAAGAATTTTAAAGTGGTTCAGCCTTATAAGAATGGCCTACGTCCACTGTTTTTGTTATTGCCAAATGTTTTGGAATTCTCGATATGTGATTCTATCAAGAAATTCTGATCCCCTTGAATGAGGATGATACAATGTATTTATAGCCCTTAGGCTGTACATGTGAAAGGGTAAACAATTAATGCCCTTTAAGAGTATACGTCTGTATGATGAGCATTCAATGAATAGTTGAACTGTTGATTATCTGGAAATCAATGCTATGGCCGAGATGCAGCTCGGACCGCCTTAGTTGCTCGTCGTTCAGGAGTTTCTCAGAGCAGTGGAGTTCCTCGGAGCGATGGAGTTCCTCGGAGTACACCTGTTGCTCGGAGTGTCTGACTTGATCGGGGAGTAAAGTTCCTCGTTGCTAAAGTAATTGTATAAATGTGCCACGTAGAGTGACACGTATCTTCTTATGATTCATCCAAGTCAGCATATTAATTTTGGTATCAACAATGCCCGAAGGAATAACAATGACCCCCTTCCTGGTTCTACAACAAGACAAACCAGCCCACTGCTACCATAGTGATCTCATCACCAAAGAAGATCCCGAGCTAGACAATTACTGGTATTATGATATCTAGGACCTTCTCAAACGTGGTAGGTATCCCAAGGGTTCCAATAAGAAAGACCGAGAAACCCTCCAAAGACTGGTCGCCCACTACATCATCTGTCACAAAGCATTGTTTAAGAGAAACTTATATGGAACCCATCTACACTGCATCGCAGGGGCTGACATTGAAGAGGTAATGCAGAGAATCCATAGCGGGGAATGCGAACCCCACATGAACGGTTACATGCTTGACAAGAATATCATACGACAAGGCTACTACTAGACTACCATGATCCAGGATTGCACCACCTATGTCCGGAGATGCTTCAAATGCTAAAAGTTCTCCAACCTTCAACACCTGCCTCCACGAAAATTATACAACATGACTTCTCCCTGGTCGTTCTCCACTTGGAGCATCCACGTCATATGGAAGGCTACACCCAAGGCCTCCAACGGGCATGAGTTCATCTTGGTTGCCATAGATTACTGCACCAAATGGGTCAAAGCTGAGTCATACGCAATTTTGAATGCCAAGAAAGTTGATAAATTCATCGAGAAAAACATCATCTACTGGTATAGGTTCCCGCACGAACTCATGTCAGATAATGGGTTGCATTTCGAGGCAGAAGTCATAGAAGTGGTCAATGAGTATGGGATCAAGAGACACAAATCTTCTCCCTACCGACCTCAAACCAATGGTGCAGTCGAAGCCGCCAATAATAATCTCAAAGCCATCCTCAGTAGGATGATCGAAAGCTATCGAGATTGGGCCGATCGAATCCCATATGCCCTTTGGGGCTACCAAACCTCAATCTAAACCTCTACTGGGGCTACCCCCTACTCTTTAGATTATGGCATTGAAGCAGTCCAACCTGTGGAGCTAGAAATACCCTCGTTACACGTCATGCATGAAAGCAAGATCAGTGAGGAGGATTGGCATCAAATCCGCCTCGATGAGCTGTCACTCTTGGACGAAAGGAGGATAAAGGCATTGTATCACATATAAGGGTACCATCACCGAATAGCACGTTCATTCAATAAGAGAGTCAAGGACCGCGGTGTCCGAGAAGGGGATTTATCCCTCAAAGAAATAGTAGAGACCATCTGGGACCCCAGAAGGAAATTCAAGCCCAATATGAGCGGCCCATACATTGTGAATAAGATCTTGTCTGGCGGTGCCGCAATGCTCACTGACTTAAACGGAGAAGAGATGGATCGTCCAGTCAACCTAGACCGTCTCAAGAAATTTTACCCCTAGTTCGAAATCTCGACACGCTACTACTCTTCTTATCTCCCTTTTATTCTAAAAAAAATCTCTTCATTTCCCTTTACCCAGAACTATGTGGACTTGATCCTCTATAAAAATCATTCCCAGAAAAATTGAAAATTTTCAAAAACCCCCAGAGGTATATAGGCATCTCATACATCTTACATGAGCACGGCCCTTTCTTTTTTACCAAAAACTATTCTTTTCTTTTCTTCGAGAACGACAGTCCATTCTAACATATATTTGAACAAAAGGATTATACATTTGTTTATTTCATTAATAAGAAATTACATTGCAATTACATAAAGGAATGGATGAATCCCTTCCCCCTACCTTACTAAAAAGCCAAATAAATTCCTAAATTTATTCCTCATTAAAAAACAAACTCTCAAAGTGTCTTACCCATAGCTACCAAAGGATCCCGCTCCATCATCACCATCATCTACATCCTGGGGTCCCCAAGCTTCCCCTGCTTAAACGGAGTGCCGCAGACGCCTAATGGACTGATAAGCTCGAACCATCCTCAGAAAAACTACAACTCCTCCCTCCGTGGTATCAGATAAGACAATCCATCTTTGACCAGTCTCCACTACCAACATCTTGTTAACTACTCTTCTCCACAACCACTTAATTTAATCCCCAAGGATGTTACAAAATCTCCTAACAGACTAAGAGGGACGAGTTAATAGATGCTAACTCTCCCATAAAGAACCAAGCCGCATGCGCAAATGCCCTGTCAAATCTTTCTTCAGAAAGAAGTCTAGTGTCCGAGGTGGCACGATTTGCTCCCAGCTAAATTGGTGCAGAAGATGCCAAGGGAAATAAAAAGAGGTTTGTCTAAGACCAAACAGCCTGAAATACGGGTATTCTCCCAGTTCCAGAATAGGCAGCAGTTGTCCCACCAAGGTACTCACCAGTACATATTTAGATCCCCATGATCCACGAACCAGTTCTCCTAACTCTCAATATCCAGACCAACATTGATGAAATGGCACGAAAAGAAGTTAGGTACAATCGACAAAGGGTATTCCGGAGGAGTCACCAGGCAGAATCTTTGAGACAACCACATGAACAGCATCATGGGGCTACCCCTCATAACGTCAGAATGATCTTCTCGCCAGGCATCTATGCCATTCAAAGTCTCCGCCAGTATCACCGTCACAGGATTGCGATGGTAGGACATCCATGAAGTAATAGCTACAAGTTGTGGGTCCACCAACAGCTCCCTATTCACCAGCAGTAATTTTGAAACCAAGCCCAGAACGACAGCTCCGGCATATCTAGCATCTCTAACCTCTTACAAATGTATGGACCGCAACACTACCGAAAGAGAAATCATACCTCCAGGAACTAGTGATCTGGCCGCCGAGGACGAAACACAAAGAATCACTGCCAATAACTCTTGGGGAGAATGGGAAAACTCAGGCAAAGTCGCAGCAACGCCGGGATTTATCCCCAATATGGAAGAAAACTCCTCATAAGTCGGACAGACTTCTTCCAAGCCAACGTAGAATACATGGTCTTCAGGGAACCAGAATTGTACCATCGCCATCAGCATGTTCCACTCTATGGGCCGATTACGCCATAAAGAAACTCAACACTTGTTTTAATCATCGTAGTTGACGTTATAGGAGCACATTGCCTCCAAAGTCTCGAGGTAGTTGGCAAACTCAACACTACCAGGGAGAGCTATCTCACATAACAAAAAAGCAGGAATGTGAAGGTGTGAGAAAAACACTCCACTCTTACCCCTCTTTTATACTCACAAAAGACATAACCCCGGCAGAAATCGGACCAAATCCTGCCCCACAAGGTACCAAAGGTTGAAGAGGGTACCAGTCAAAGCTTTGAATTAATGGGACTAGACTGACCTGCCGATAGGAAGGACAAGGTTCTTGTCGATCGACAACCCCTTACTTCTGGAAATTTTCCTTTTTCCTCTTTTGTCAAAATTCAGAAAACTCAAAATAAATTGATATTCTCAACAGAATTTCAAAAATCCCGTTTTCATCTTTATATAAATCCTTATTATGAATAAAAATTTCTTTCAAACTTCCAAAAATATTTTACAATCTCAGTAGCAAAGTAAAAAGTGCATGTGCATGCATTCATTCATCATTAACAAAAGATAATAAAAAAACTTCATTATATTGCATAGATATGTTTTTGTGTTATATAATTTTTGTAGGAAAATAAAGAAAAGAAAAAACAACGGGACTCAGCCCGAACCCACATTCTCCCTCTCTCTCTCTCTCTCTCTCTCACCTAATCTTTACCTCTCTCTCCTAAGAGCTCCCACCCCTGCGACGCGCTCTCTTTCCCCGACGACGAGATGACGCACCACCGCTACCTGAACCATACTCCTCCTCGGATGAGGTAGACGACACCAAGCAAGAAGGAACAGGAACCGCGCCCCGAATGTGGGCAGTCGCAGAAGATATCCTGTCCTTAATATCCCTCTGCTAAGTGGTGGACACCTGGACGTGCTGCAAGAAAAGGAAAAATCAGTGTCCAACAGATAAGAACAAAAGAAACCAAAGGAGAAGAACAGAAAAGATATACCTCAGGACCAAGAACCTCCTCAGTCAAGCCCAAGTCCTCTGGGTCCATTACATGAGGACGATGCAGTATAGGCATCATCCCTCCATCAGCCCGCCGGATATTTTATGAAGGGGTATGCATCCGCACAAAGGGGACCTCCGAGGTCACTGCTATGCAGATATCGACGAACCACCGCTGGCAGACTCGAACCCGTAAGAGGGAAGGTCGGTGCATCATATATGCTGGGCGCCATCAGCCAGCTCGTCACAAAGTCCATATAATCATACGGTACATTTGTATCGATGTACAGCAGGTAGGACTCGCCAATCATCCGCAATCCTCACATCCTCTGGCAGCAGCCACTCCTGCCTCATAGACATAGACAGCCTCGCAGGTAGCACCACCACCTCCTCCTCAATAATATGCTGAACCACCTTCTACCCGAGATACCAAGAGTGGCCAAACTCATACGCCAGCAAATGCCTCATCTGCGCGTTCACCACAGTCAACCCTGTGTACTGAACGGTCATCCCCCAGGGGTAAAAAGTCACCTAAAAAATCCCCGACAGATATGAGTAAAAAACAGAGTCGAACCACACAAAGACCAGGACTAAAGAAGAAAAAAGTCTTACCATATCAGTGGTCAGGCCATTCAAGACCCGACGCACCATTTCCAGAGAGAGAGGCCTCCTCGACTGCCTATTGGCCTTGCACCATCGATACAATCAGTTAAAATCCCTAACAGTTTCGTCCTTCAAAGCGATCATCAGGGTATTGCACCCAATCACCTCATAAAACCACTTCTGCCAAAGACAAGAGACCACAATTAAAAAAGATATGCATAAGGAAAATGTGAATGCATGAAAGGAAAATGCGCAAATTAAAAGAATACCTCAAGAAGATACATGGATCCAGACACCGGCAGCACCGGCTGAATGCATCCAAGGAAAAATAAAGGATCGCCAAAGTCAGGCTCCCCCAATCATAGAGAGGGATGTTTGAAAACATCCTCAGATATGGTAAAAACCATAAGTGGACAACGTCGTCGCTTGATGCTACCAAAAATCCCCCAACACCAGCAAAATGAACAACCGGGCCACCTGTCTTACCTGCAGACCATCCTCCACATCAATCACCCTGCCCAATAAAATATCCTTCACCAGCGACAGACGAATGGACTCCCTAGACACTATCCTCCCCACATCACCTAGCATCATGCGCACCACCTCCGGCCTCACCCACAAAGAGTGATCCACATCTATATGCTCTCTATCGTAATCCAGCCCCAGCAGCTGCTGCACGTCTATGGGAGTCACAGTCATCTCCCCGAAACCAAAATGAAAGGTGTGGTTAGTGTCCCACCACCTCTCCCCCAGAGCGCATAAGACCGTCGTCGAATGAGGCTTCTCATCCAGCACATACGCCAACCTCCCAAAGCCTACTGAGGATACCACCCAACGCACCACTGGTGGAAAATGCCCCCAGACATCCTTAAGCCCCGTCGTCCCGCGGGAACGCATATTTGATAGAGAAACATCGGACTGTCAAAAAAGAAAAAATCCTTGTCAAAATCCAAGAAAAAAGGAGAATCACCAAAAAAGAATTCCAAAAGTCATTTTACTTACATAACCACCAGGGTTCACCGCCCTCGAAGAGTGATGACGTGACGGCTCCCGCAACAAGGTACGCTCATCCACAACTGGCTCTAATGCATCAAAAGAGTTCTCGCTCCCCAAAGCAAGAAGTGCCCTGGACCTCCACTCCACGTTTTCCTAGTCGTCAACAACCAACCACTCCCTGTGTATTGCAGTGTTAAAGAAAGCGTCCATTTTTTAGATTGCAAAATTCTAGGACGATTCACAGAAGAAAATCGCAGAAAGAGAGAAGCCAAGAAGCTCTGGATAATGAGGGGAATTCACCCCCTTTATATAGGATACCAAGGGTCATGCCGATCGAAATTGCACCGCCACCTACCGATCGGCACTGACCCTTTGCCTTCTCAAGGAAACTCAAAAGTCTGTGCCACTGTCGAATGGCACCCTCCACACCATGCCGACCGGCACCCCCCTTAAATTTTGGTACAGAAATTCCCAAAAAATACCAAAAAACCCTGAAAAATCCTCAGAAAATTCCTAAAAATCCCGAAAAGGATTTAGAACATTTTCACTAAGAACTTTTCACACTCCCCCAAATGAAATCCCTATTTCCTTAGTGGAAATCTCAAAAGCCAAGTGAATCTCCTCCCGGCAACGTCCCCGGGGGACCTTTAAGATATCCCAAAATTCCCCAAAAATCTCAAAATTTTCTCGAGAAATACGTACAAACCCTGGACCTCCTAATCACTTCCCCAGCATCAAATTGGTTGTTCCCCCGATAAAGTCTCCAAAAGATATGGAATTTCCCTAGAAATTATCTCCCCATCTCAAATCAAAATCACGAGGTAATTTTCCCAGTAGAGTTCCCCAAGAACATCTCAACTTAAGTCCGTAGAATTAGCTTCGACCCGCAGAATTGGTCATTTCAAACTTAAGCCCGCATATTTGGCTTCGACCCTCAGAATTGGTCATTTCAAACTTAAGCCCTCATAATTGGCTTTGACCCGCAGAATTGGTCATCTCAAACTTAAGCCCGCAGAATTAGCTTCGACCCGCAGAATTGGTCATTTCAAACTTAAGCCTGCAGAATTGGCTTCGAACTGCAAGATTGGTCATCTTAACGTAACCCCACAGAATTGGCTTCGACCCGCAGAATTAGTCATCCCCAACTTAAGCTCGCAGAATTGGTCATCTTAAACTTAAGCCCGCCGAATTGGCTTCGACCCGCAAAATTGCTCATTTCAAACTTAAGCCCATGGAATTGGTCATCTCATCCTTAAGCCCGTAGAATTGGTCATCCCCAACTTAAGCCTGTAGAATTGGTTATCTCAAACTTAAGCCCACAGAATTGGCTTCGACCCACAAAATTGGTCATTTCAAACTTAAGCCCGCAGAATTGGTCATTTCAAACTTAAGCCCTCAGAATTGGCTTCGACTTGCAGAATTGGTCATCTCGTCCTTAAGCTCATAAAATTGGCTTCGACCCGCAGAATTGGTCATCTCAAACTTAAGCCCACAGAATTGGCTTCGACCCGTAGAATTGGTTATCGCATCCTTAAGCCCACATAATTGGATTCGACCCGCATAATTGTTCATCTCAAACATAAGCCTGTAGAATTGGCTTCGACTCACAGAATTTGTCATCTCAAACATAAGCCCGTAGAATTGGCTTCGACCTGCAGAATTGTTCATCCCAAACATAAGCCCTTGGAATTGGCTTTAACCCGCAGAATCGGTCACCCTCATCCCTAAACCCTCAGAATTGGCTTTGGCCCACAGAATCGATCACCCTCATCCCTAATCCCTTAGATTTGTCTTTGACCCGCAGAATCGGTCACCCTTATCCCTAAGCCCTCAGAATTAGCTTCGACCTGCAGAATTGGTCATTTTAATCTTAAACCCTCAGAATTGGCTTTAACCCGCAGAATCGGTCACCATCATCGTCAAGCCCTCATAATTGTCTTCGACCCACTCCATCGGTCAACCTCATCCTTAGGTCCTCATAATTGACCTCGACCCTCCGATCATCCTCTTTCAAAGGAATCAAGTGGTGTTTACTCGACGGCTATCATTTGTTCCAAACTCACCCATCGAGGGGATCTGTAGACACCCCATTCTAATACCCCTAACTTCTCCTAAGGTCCCTATCACCTCCCTTCATTATTTCAAACCAAAGTTATACCCCGGATACTGACCTAAAGGCCATCGGGCGCTCCCAGGCTCCGATTGACCAAAAGTTAAACTGTTTAGATCGAATATGAATGAATGAATCTTGGAAGGGCACTGAAACCCCTTTCCAATGGTCCATCCCTTGCACGATTTTGTCTTACCATCCGGACGAATGACCCATTTTCCCCTGAAACTCGATTAGGAGGTCACTGGACGCTCCCAGGCTCCATTTAACTAAAGTCAATTGCGACCGACACTGAATGAAACTTTGAAGGGCACTGAAACCCCTTTAGAATGATCTACCCCGTGTGCGATTCTGACTTACAGTACGGACGAACGATCCGTTTTACTCCGAAAGGTCACCGAGCACTTCCAGGCCTCAGTTGACCAAATTCATCTCCCCAAACAGAGTCAAGCTCTTTTGAATACATAAGTACATCTCCTAAACTTTCCAACAGTCCGCCCCATGTATGATTCTAACTTACTATGCGGACGAACGATTCGTTTGCATCCGCTGATTACTCGTCCAAAGGACCGACGAACGTTTTTGAGCCACATTTGACCCAAAGTCAGCTCCAGGACCCGGGAGCGATCCAAAAGACTTTCGAAGGTCTCTGAAGTACCTTTCCAACAGTTCACCCCGTGCACAATTTGGATCAACGGTTTGCGCTCTACGACTAATTTTCTGAAGGAACCGGAAAGATACTGCCAAACGGCAGGTTCCAAACCCTGCCTATCGACAGTGTGCCTAAACACACATGTCGATTGGTAGGACCAGGTCTATGACGATTGGTAATGCCCTGAGACTATAAAAAGGAGGGCCTAACCTTATTTCAATGGAGGAGGAAGATCAGAGATTCATCACTCTCAACAAGCTCATAAAACTTCTCTCGAAGTCAGCGTGATTTCCACATCCAATCCCTTTCCAACCTTCCCTTTTAGTCATCCTTTTCATAAAACTTGGTGAATTAACCACCCTTCATCATCACCCAAGTGCAAGGGATGCTCTCCAACATCCAAGGTCAAGCTCAAGATCTCCAAGAAGGTCCAACTTTTTCAACTCTTTTTAAATTCTCCTAAATTCGCATTAATTTGTTTTATTTCTTAGCACTTTTATTCTCTCATCTCACATATCTTAATATACGTTTTTATCTAGTATTATTGCACATCTCTTATTTTCATACAAATAAAACCCCCCAAAAAAGGGTTTGCTCATAAATTCCAAAAGGGAATTCTCACACTTTTCTCACAACTAAAACATTTTTTTGCACACACACACACACATACAAGAGAAGTCCCCGATTGGATTTATGGGACAAATCCCACCCCTCATTTTCCATACGAACTATGTGGACTTTGATGCCTCTATAGGCTAAGTAGGCATCTCGGGGTAAAACCCGAGACTCGAGTCCTTTTCCTAATTTTTCCTATTGTTAAATAAACTTAACTCTCCTAGATTCCATATATTTACATATACATATATTTGTGGTGTATTATTCCATGTGTGTTATCGTTCCGTTATAATGATCAACACAAGGATAATCGCGTAAATCCTATTTTTCCAATATCACTTTTAAGAACATTCCTATGGATGACTCGCTTTATCTCTTCCGTGATACAAGTCGATGATTCCTATCTCCACTACATATACACATGCACACATATCACAGGGAAATAAAAGAAAATATCAATAACCCATGAGAGACCGTAAGGGCGGAATGAGTGCCTAACACCTTCCTATTTCGTAACTTAGCCTCTGGATCCTTTTCGATTTATTTTGGTTTCGTATGTATCAGTATGTGTTTGGATGATGTCTTTCGGGATGGTTCCCTTTTCTTTTGTCTATTTTGTGTAAAATAGACTGGCGACTCTATCTCTCTACATTTTCACCCCATCACCGACGTCGGCCGAAGCGTCCCTGAGAGGGATGCGCAGGACAAAGATCCTCCTGAGATGAAGGGGAGACACCCCCTTCTCTTCTTCGCTTCTCCCGCCACGAGGATCAGAAAGTGGGATGGACACACCTACTCCACCATAACCAAACACTCTCACCCAACTAAAACCCCCTCACATTCACACAATTCTCCCACACCTCAACACACCTTATCCTCCCACCATCTTAAACCTCCCACCACAACATATTTTCTTTCTCTTCACTCACCACCATTAACATAACCCATCTCCTCTCTCTCACCTCTCACACCACTAACAAACTCCACCACTCATCATGCATTACCACCATTAAACAATAACCCCCACATTCTCACTCTCTCACCTCACACCCACCCGTCTCCCCAAACTCCATAACCCTAAACCACCATTTTTGAACCCCACCTCCATAACCACAAACCTTGTACCTCCAACGCGCAACCCTCTTGACCTCAACTCGCGACTCAAATGGCCTCGAACTCGAACTCGGATCGGATCTGGAGGACCCTTATCCATCCCAACCCATTTCAACCAAACCCAAATGCCTTATATGATTTATTACCTGCAAAGCCACACCAAGAGAAAAGGCAAATAAACTTTACACCCAC
The DNA here is from genome assembly GCA_949130495.1 of Sambucus nigra. Taxonomy (NCBI): domain Eukaryota; kingdom Viridiplantae; phylum Streptophyta; class Magnoliopsida; order Dipsacales; family Adoxaceae; genus Sambucus; species Sambucus nigra. The sequence goes on along the minus strand of OX422222.1, from coordinate 91,233,329 downwards.
ATGTTTTAAACCCACTTAACATTTTTTCCCAAATTACCCCTAACTAACTTAATTCCCACTTTTTTTCCTAAAATAACCCTACACACCTCCCACCCCCTCTCACCTCACCCCTCATGCACAATTACCTTACCAAATTTACTCCTAGCTCCATGTTTTCCATGTATAATTGAATACTTGTTGTCATTTGAGAGAGAGGTCTCCTGATTATTTTTTAAGCTTTGTGTGATAAAATTCTCCCCACTCCTATATAGAGAGTATTTGTATTTTTAGTAAATATCTCAATATAGTGGTGTGTGGTGAAATTTATCTCTAGGATGAATTCCACTCCACCCCTCTATAGTGGGTTTTTGCATTTTTAACAACTATTTAAAAATAGATTGATGTGGTTGAATTCATCCCTCATAGGAGGTAAATTCGAATCCATTCCTTTATGTCGAGAATTTTCATTTTTAGAAAATATCTTAACATAAAGTGATGACGTAGAATTTATTTCCTTGGATGAGTTCTAATGTACAATTTTATAATATTAGGATTTTTATTTTCAGCAAATCTCTTTTATTATTTAAGTGTCCATTATGAACTCATCCATTATCTTGTAATTTTTTTTTTTTAGATTCGATAAATATATTAGTGAGTGATTCTAAGTGAGAGATTGTTGATGTATTTTAATATTCCATTCTAATTTAAGGTTCAAATGGTTTTGATATATTCCTCTCTTATTATTTTTATTTTAATCATCACATGCTTTCATTTTATTATCTTATATTTTTGGATGATGATTATTGAGGGCTAATCACCCATTCATGGGATGTATTTTGAAGCCCGCATGAGTCCAATTTAGTTAGTTTACTTTTTAGCACAATTTTGTCTACCTCATTTTTTTACTAGCTTTTACATCTTAGTTATTACTTTAAAAAAAATAGTTAGTTTGCTTTTACATTTTAATTCTTTACTTTTATTTTTGGATGATGATTAATAGGGCAAATCTCTCATTCATGGGATGAATTTTGAAGCCCTCATGAGTTCAATTTAGTTAGTTTACTTGTTAGGACAATTTTGTTATCTCACACTGTTTAAATTAGCTTTTACATCTTAGTTAGTACTTTAAAAATTAGTATATAGTTAGTTAATTAATAATCCTTTGAAAAATCCATAAAAAAATATAAAAAGCAAAAAATATAAAAAAAATCATAAAAAGAATAATAATATGCAAATAAATTTACACATGTCTTCATATACTTTGTGTTTCATCCTTAGAGTTGGATTGATACTCCCTTACTTGCCCTATACATATTTTAAGTTTATTTGTAGGTTCAGTGGAATTTTGATGAAAAAGAAGTTGCAATAATGACAAATATACATTAGAGAAGTAATTTTTTTATCTATCAAATGGTGTCGTTGCTAATATTTGGATCTTGAAGCACTTGAGAGGATTTCCCCATTTTGTGATTCATTTGTATTTTTCCTTTTTGTATCATTTTTCATTTTTTTAGAAGGCTTGTACTAGGAATTTTCTTCGTCACTGGTATTGCAGTGCTTAGAGGCACCATTTATTTTTCATTTAAATTTATAATAATCGAAGAAAAGTGTGATAGAAAAACTGGACAAGGTAGAGAGAGGGCGTCGAAATGTGAGGAAAAGAATCCTCTCTACCTTGGGTCGGTAGGACTCTCGAGGCCGACTGAGATAGGCGTTATCTCCTCCCGGTCGACTCAAATTTTTCAGTACCCCATGGCGTAAAAATCATGGGAGGTACATTTCTAAACTCTCGCGCCTCTCCTGTCAGCGAGTTAATATCTTGTGTGTGACTACGTGCTCTTATTTTCTTTTATTCTAGAATTTATTTTTGAATGGTGTGATGAATTAATCAATTAAGACCTACACCCGGTCATTCATGAGAAGGGATTTCATCACCAAACTCACTCGCTTACCATTGTGTGCTACCCTAGCCCTCATTAAAATTAAAATTCATCAACTTGGTAGCCCAATAGGATAACATTTTTGCAAAGGTGATCACTCAGATATTCCGTGATTTTTTATCGCCTGCGAACTTAATTAAAATCTGACTACCCCTTTAACTAGATTTAACGATAAAAATGGGATATGTGCTAGTTAGGATTTATCCTTGACTTGTGTGTACCAATTCAATTTTTTGATAGTCGGGTTTTAGTGACTTCGTTCCAAATTCAAAAGTCCATTTTTTTTCTCTCCAAAAATATTTTCTTCATTTATTTTTCAAAAAAAATCCAAAAACATTTCTTCCTTTATTTTTTAAAAAATTCAAAAATATTTTCTTTCATGTATTTTTAGAAAAATCCAAAAATATTTTCTTTCCTTTTCAAAAAATTAAAAAAATCCAAAATACATATTTCTCTCCACATGGCCGAAGAACGTCCCTTACGATACTACTTCGGTCATTTTTCATTGTCACGCGACACGTGTGAGAGCGATCCCGAGCCGTCTCTTTATGATATACTTAGTGGTTTTAGCTCTTTCACGAGTATCGTTGATATTCTTGCACCATCTATGCACGCACCTTCTATTCCATCACCCTCGGTGTCAAGTGTCGACGTGTCGCATACTTTGCCATGCAACCATTGTTCATATGTCGATCACTTGTCCCATGAGTGCCAATACATTTCATATCCCTATGAACCCACCATGGAATATGTGCATCCATATGGCACTGTTTCGGAACCCACCTCACCCTATTGTCATGATATATCCAATCCTGAGTCGTGTGAGCAACCAAGCTATTCCTGGAGGCTTGATTACCCTCCCACGTAATACGAATCCCAACCCGATGTTGTGGATCCTCACACGTTCCGACCGTTGTCATGGAAATTAAGTGCACCCATTCTAGATCATTTACCTCACTACGCACCCAATGATTATCAACATTTTGTCTCTCACGGTGATGCTTCTCCCGTGTATGACACACTTGGCCCCGTTCCCCACACGTCATATGAGTATTCTCCATATAGTCATGATAATAATGAGTTGTGTCCACCTAAACCACCACCACCATCATGCACCTCCACTCTCGAAAGACTTTTGAAAAAGTTCATCCTCGAGCAAGAGCAAGCCATTCAATATCAAAATGAAGCCCTCCAACGGCTTGAACAAAGATCAATGAAATTGAGTGTTGGATTTCATCCCAAGTCAACCCATTGTTTCCCCCACGTGGAGTGATGATGTGTCGTCTTGTGCCACTGACTTTAAGTGTGACCAACCCTATCCTCCCGAGAATCTCAATGTTGAGACCATACCATGGTCCCGGCCTTAAGTTAACAATTGTGTTGATTTATCCATCGACAGTGCGCCTGATCAAATCACGCCATATCCAAATGAACCCGCACTTGCAGTTCCTATTTTCTTTCCTGTCGAATCCAAAAAATACCCAAGCCTACACCAATCGAACTTCACCCTTGTGTTCCCGAGGAACAAATTTATCAGAGGTTATCTCTGACTACGAGTGCTCACCATCTTCTCAAGATTGAATCCGAGATGCTTTATACCTCTACACAGATGGATCATGTTCCACCATGCTTGGCTCATCTTGATCCCATTATTTCTAGTGATTCCTTTATCTATGGTCTTGTTGCCTCGTTTGAACCAACCAACCCATTCATCAGTGATGTTCTTGTGGAGAAGATTATCACTCCCTCTTAAGATACCACACATCCTCCTACGAGTGCCCTTGAGGATTACGTCGCGCCTCCTGAGGAGTGTGTGTCACCTACACTTGAGTTGGACCATCTTCCTCCACCATTTATCCCACCCGTTCCACCGTTTATCCCACCCGACCCACTCATTGTCCCTTCGACCCCACCACCTGGTTTGGATCTTGATTTTACACATTTCATGTTCCCATCTACATATTTACATCCAAACTAAAACCATCATCCACCTTCCATAAAAATATATCTGGTGCCACTCTCCACTTCCGTGACACCGAGCTTGTTATTCAATGCCCGCCACTCTCTTGTGGTGTTGATTTTTTCCATCGACAACTCCATGGCATGTCACAATGTGACCATAATCATCGCCCATTCATAGAATGGTCGTGTCATTTATATGAGCCCCACCCCATTCCACTTTCTAGACCATTACACCTCCCTCAGCAACTTGAGCACCATTCTTATGGGGCCCTTGTTGCCCTCACCTTCCAACTCAATAAGGCCTGAGACCGATACCTCTTCACCCTTACCCTAATCCCCACCCACCCATGGTCCAGCGATGCTTTACAGCGTGTGATGCACTTTGCCATACAGGGGCATTGTCCTGTTTTAGCCTTTATCCAACAAGACTGATGCTTCAGTCTTGTTTGGGGGTGACTCCCATCACCCAATTTCCCCCCCCCCCCCCGTTCCTAGATCTTATCCTTAGGGTGAGATCCCTTTGGTCGGACTGAAGACGTTAAACTTAGCGCTATCGGAAGGCAGCCCGCGATTTCTTGTATGAGTCTCATCTTGTTTGGGTGTGGTGTTTCACACCACCCAATGCTTTACAATGTCTACTTGTACACACTTTTATCTTATCATTCTTATTCAAGTTCGTCTTGGATTCATCTGTTCACTTCATTAGCGTTTGATTCTGGTAATCTCTTTCCTACCTTATCCTCTCAATTTTAAAAATAATTTTACCTAACATTGAGGACGATGTTCCTTTTTGTTTGGGGTGGGGAATTTTATCAAAATCGTACCTCTTTTGAAAAAAATTGATTTTTAAACCTGATTTTTAAAATTTCGTGCAGTTTCTTTCATCTCACTTATTGACATGAATCTTCTGTCATCCATCTTTTAAGTCTAGGAATCAAGCTAGAGGATTTATCTTTTTATAAATATCTAATGTAATACGTATTCACCATGAATTTCTAGACTCAACAAAATTTGTGCACGTATCATGTCACTACGGTTAGAGTTGAAGAGTACTATAATTCCCAAGAGAACCTTAAGAATTACTAGTAGATACTTTAGCTTGTGAGATTTGTGCCTTTCATCTTTTCAGAGTGTCTTACGCAATCTCCGAGTCACAAGTTGATTCAACTTCATTTGGGTCCGCACTTAAATCATTGTATGATCTAATTAGTTTTCATAAAATTTTTGGTTTGATCACTGAGAATGACATCACTTTCGAGTTGTAAGAAACGCGTGTCTTGAAATTTATCCCGATCACTAGATTTTTACCCATATACAAACCATTCACTTCATCCATTACGTTCCCATGATCTTCCATATTACCATATATTTCCCCACACCATCACATATCATCTCCATATAATCCATCATTTTGAGAAAAATAGTGTTTTACCAAATGTAAAATGTCTTCAGTGATTGAGAGTATAAAGAAAGAGAGAAAAAAAGAGGGAAAAAAATAGAAAAATAGAAAAAAAAAACAAATATAGAAAGAAAAAAAAGAGAGAAAAGAGAGAAAAGAAATGAAAAAGAAAGTTTGTAGTTAGTTTTTTTGAAATAAAGACATTTTTCTCTTCATATATAGAACACCCTTATCGCATCCATCTTTCATCCACATCCATCACCATTCATCCTTACCTCATCTCATTCCAACCATCTCATTTCATTTTACCCTCACCCGTATACATCCATTTTTTCTACTAGGTGTTCGGGAAAATGAAAGTCAACATGGTGAATAACTCTACGTTCTCACTATTGCAATTAACATTCTTTCATGAGATCATTTTTCTTTCTACATATGTTCGTTATTTCTTATGTGTGTGTGAGATGTTTGAACTTACTTACATTTACTCAACTCCTCACACACAAGAACGACACACTTACCCTAATCTCGAGAGTTCATTTGAGAGAGATATATCTAGTGAGATTTGAAGTTGAAGCGTTGACCCCGAAAAGGCAATCTAGGAATTACTCTTGTGATACTTGACCTGTTTTCACTGATTCACACTACACACGTTGAGTTCAAGGAAGGATGTGCCTTAAGTATTCACATAGCTAAACTTTTTATGCACTTCTATCTTGTATTTCTCAAAATATTTATCTCATGATGGATTGTGCCCTTATTCCATATCTAATAAGAGATTGACTGTCGTTTCAAATAAATAATTTTGTGGGTATATTCCCTGCAAACCCTCACGAGACAGAATTAGTCCTGTAGGGCAACCTATAGGTTTAAAGGCTTGTTGCACATGCTAAGTGCGATCGCAAGTGCCCTCCAAAGTGGTACACTTTTGGTTTCTTATATTTCTCTTTATTTCTATTTTAGCCCGAGGACTAGCGTTCTGTTTGGGGGTGGTGTGATAAGCACCCAAAAGTGTACATTTTATACCTCGAATATACATATTTTAATTGCTAATTCTCGACAAAACTGGTCTTATGCGCGTAAATGTTTAATGTGCAGCCTTAATCGTCGTTTGTGAAAGTTTGACGCTTATTTCAAGGAAAATGTGCAATTTATGGAGCTAATTCCTCTGTTTCGTAACCTTAACCGAGACTAAACCTACCTCGAACACCAAGTGTGTTTAGTTTGTTCTTTTTAGGTTTTTCTTAAATTTTTAGTTTCAGTCATTTCATTTTTAGGATTTATTTTAGATTTATTTAGAATTTTCTAGATTTATTTTCTATTGTTTATTTTTATTAGTTTTTAATTTTAGTCTTTATTTTTAGTTTTGCTAAATTTTATCATTTTAGGACTTTAGTTTTTATTCTTATTTTATTTGTAGTTTTTATTTTTATTATATGAGTTTTATTTTTAATATATTTTATTTATTTTTAGAGGATTTATTTTTTTATGTTTTATTTTAGTGCATCAAGTATTTGTTTTCCTTTATTTTTTTGTTTAGTTTTAGTTTTTAGTTAGTTTATTATTTTTTTCTGTTTTATTTTTTTATTAGTTTTTATTTGAGTCTTGTTTCGTTTTTAGAGTTTGTATTATGTGTCGTGTTATTTTTATTTTTTAGTGATTTTATTTTTAGTTGATTTTTATTTTTAGTTTAGTTTAGTCTTTATTTTTATCTAGCTTATTTTTATTTTATTAGATTTATTTTTTATTTTTTAGGGTCACAAATTAAATACACACATACAAAACTAACACACTCATATACACCTAAACAACTCACTCACCCACACCCTATAACCACACACCCTCCCACACCCTATCACCCCCTACTTCTTCTTCAACCTTATACCCACCCTCTTCTCTCTCACCCACCTTAACCATCATCAACCAAAACCCAAAACACCCCACGTCAAATCCATCTTCTCACTTATCCCCCAGCACCATAACCAACCTCCGACCTTGACCCACCGGTCAACCAGCGACCTGCATCCAGGAAGCCACAACCCGAGACCCTCATCTGCCCAACTCACGACCATAACCCATCGCCGCCCAACCCGGTGCCACTTAACCCGAGCTCGGGAGCACCTGCCGCCAGCCGGTTCGACCTGGATACCCACTTGACCAATTGTCCATATCTGCCTTGACCCACCACAGCACATTCGGACCTCAAGCTCCAAAACTTCTACCCACTACCTCTTCCAAACCCATTTCCCAAATAAAACCCATGACCCACCTGCTGAAACCAACCGACACCAACATCCAAACCCAAGACCCATTTCCTTTTAAAATCCAAAATCGTGCATACCTGCTTTTGTACAGACTAAAGAAGCCAACTGAAACATTATAAACCCACGTGTCCGTAAAAAGCAAGCTAAACCCTTATAAGCCATTTAACCCCCTTTTTTCCCTAAAATTCCCCCAACTACCTTATGTCCCCACTTCTTCTCACATGTCCCTCATTACCTAACACAATCCATGCACATTGGTGCATTTCCCAATTTTAACCCTTCACCCAATACCTCATACACCCCATACTCTCTTACCTTATCCAATTTACGCTTAGCTCCATTTGCTACTATAAAATCATGAGAAGACCCATTTTGAGAAAAGGGGGGAACTTGGGGAAGAAGAGAGAGAGTTTAGAGGAGAAAATAAATTATGGAGAAAAATATTTTTTAAAGAGTTTTATTTTTTTATTTTTTTAGAGAATCGGTGAGATTTAATTGTGAGTGATTTGATTTGTATAAAGAGGATAGAGTTCAAATTGCAAAATTCAAGGAGACTTGTTGAAGATTTATTCTCTTTCTCTACTCTTTTATTTTATATGTGTTTAAATATTTGTTCATCAGGTTTAGTATAATGTTAGGCTAATTCCCCTTTCAAGGGGTGGGATGATCCCATTATTTGATGTTAATCCATTTTAATGTGACATCCCACTTATTAAAATTAGAGGAGGCCAACCCGATACTCCAATAATATACAAGAATCATAGATGGTCCATTCTTAGCATCACTGTCGTGAAAATAATAATACAAGATAACCACCAATTATTTTAGAAAACGGATGTCAAATTAATTTATAAGTTTAAATAAAACCATTTAGACAATCCAAATTGAAAAGAAGGTGGATATAAGTAAAGACGGATAATAGTTTAACAATAATTCACAAAATAATAAACGAATAAGCCGTCGGTTAACAGACTAATACAACGGTTACCCCAAGTATTAAAAATAAATATCACAGTATATAAGCAAGTACAAAACATGGGCAACACGCCCAAATGTTCAGTCTGATTATAACTAGAGTATACAAAAGATCGATGCGTCTATAACAAAAAACCTACAACATCCGCAAAAATCTTCAAGCTCCTTGACTCTAGGAAGGAAGGGTCATATCGGGCACCCTAGCGGCGGAGCACCTGAGCATAAATGAGAACCACACACGAAAGAGAAATATAAACGAGTCAAGGCCCGGTTTCATATGATATACGTGTGAATAAAATGCATAACAATTATGAGCGTTAAACATCATAAACAGGTTCGATTCGCTCTTTAATATAAGGATCATCCTCACCTCTCATCTAAATGCACATCCTAGCATCAAACTAGATCATTATAAATTAAACTACATGTTAATTAAGAGAAATAGCTAAATTCCATTAATCATGCTTAAATTATGAATTTCATAAAATATATCATCACAAGTCCATTTACCATTTTGGGAAACTTATGTCACAAAGTTGATTTATAAATGCATTAGCCATTTGAAATGCCACTTCCATGAGAATAGTTACAATCACAATATAACGATTCTAAGACTATCCTTCCGGGAGTCACCCCACTGGATGCGCCCCTAAATAGATATCATCTTCTAGGTCTTATAACCAAGACCACCTGGGCATCCTAAATCGCGACGCATGGGAAGCGACCATATACCTTTGACAGTGAGTCATAACCATACCCGGAATTACCCCACTTGGAATAAAACAACAACACAATGTAACCACAGCTCCTATGGTCGAGGACTATATTCTCCCTGTATTCACAAGCCAGGGGACATCACCTCATGCGCGTAACTTCCCTTATGATAGCATTTATAGTGGTATGTATATGCATGCCATGATTCACAAGATATGCCAATTTAAAACATCGATTTTTTTTTTAAACTCATAAAACTATTTGTGCTTAACCAGTATATGTCAATTTAGAATGTACGTTTCTTATTCACGAAGTCATATGTTTTTAACAACATAGGATACAAATTATAATTATTCTCATACTAGTCTCCAAGATTTCAAAACAATACTATCCAACTTTCCATTAGTCCTAGGCTAGCTTCCTAGATGAAAACGACACTAACTTCTATTGAATAGCCCCCGAAATAATCCTAGTTACCCCCATACTAATCTAGGGTATTAATCCCTCTAATATAGACCCATAATACTCTTTATTACTTCATAAGATAATGTTCCTAAGCCTTAAACCTAAAAGAAAAGGACTGGAAACTAAGATAGAAAACTATCCTAAAACAGCAGAGTTTCCGAATCGATTCGTCGAGGGCCGAATCGATTCGCCCCTGATAGCGAATCGATTTACCCAAAAAGCAAATCGATTCGGTTGAGAAAAACCAACCTTATTTCTTAGTCCGAATCAATTCGGCCTAAACGCGAATCGATTCGGTTTCTTAGACCTATAGCCACCTTTATTAGCGAATCGATTCACTGAGGAGGGCGAATCGATTTTCCCTCGTCGAAATGCCCAGTTGGGGATACGGGTTGTTATAAACCCTAAATACCCCTAATATATTTCTTTCATCTAATCTCAACATCATCAACTAAAAATTTAACCAAACCATTCCTACACAATAACTAACTATTATCTCCAACTCAAATCAAATTTAAATCAATGTTGAAGGGTTTAAACACCAAAAATCATCAAAACCCATAAATAGTTTAAATCTCCAAAAACATAACTATGAATACAAATTATCCACTCTAAATCACAAATTTCCAATTTAGAAACTTGCCTCAAGGTTGTAGTCTCGGATTCTCTTCCGGTAGCAACAATTCCAAGCTCAAATGTTCAATTCTCTCCCTTCTCTCCTCTTTCACCCAAGCTCTCTCTTCTCTCTAACTCTCTTCAGGTTTAGAAATGCCCAAATGAGAAATAAATTGCTCTTGCAAGACTAAATACCCAAATACATTAAGTCTAGCATTTAAATGCTACTACACAATTAAAATGACTCGTAACCTCATAATTAAGTTATAACTAGTCAAAAGTACCCGAAACCCAAAAATACAACTTGGCACTTATTTTGACTCTCTCAACCATTTTTGGACTAACCGTACCCTCTAAATTGGCATCCAAAATATCATAAAGTATTTGATGTTCCAACGTCATATTAATTCATTAATAATGATCAGATTGGAATATGAGTCATAACCGTCGCGTAAAGCACAACGACGCAATAAAAATAATACGATGCTATTTACATTCACATAATCGTAAAAATCAAAAACTCGGTAAATATTATCTCTCAAAGAACTTAAAATAATATTCACTTCAATTTCCTTTATTTTATAAAATTAACCTACCAGGCAATTTAATATAAAATAATCACTCAAAAATAAGGAGTATTACATACTGCCCCCTTATAAGGGAATTTTTCCCTCAAAATTTAGGCGTACCTTATAAAAAGAGGTGTGGGTACTTCTCTCAAATATTGTCCTCTCGTTTCCACGTAAATTCCTCGGCATTTTGGTTTCCCCATAGGACTCAGACCAAGGGTACCACTTTCGATCTAAGTCTACGCTCTCCATTGTCTAGAATCGCAAACGGTTGTTCCTAACATGAAATATCAGGTTATAACTCGATATCATCTGATGGAATATGCCAAGGGGATCCCACGCACCTCATGTACTTCTTCAATGATGAAACATGGAACACATCAAGAATTTATTGTAGACGTTATGGCAAAGCAAGCTGTTATGCTATGGGGCCTACCTTTGCAATAACGAGAAAAAGGCCTACATAACACGGCGCAAGTTTTCCTTTCTTCCCAAATCGCATTATGCCCTTCATTGGTGACTCTCGCACTAAAATTGGTCTCCCACTTCTAACTGAACATGCCTTAGATTGGCGTTGGCATAGCTTTTCTAACGATCTTGTGCAATTCATATGCGGTTTTGAATAAGCTCGATCTTTGAAGAGGTATCTTGGATCATTTCAGGTCCAAGGAGCTCCTTGTCTCCTAATTCCAACCAACAAGTAGGTGATCCACGGTCGGCCATAAAATTCCTCATACGGCGTCATACCTATCGTGAATCGGTATGAATTATTGTATGAAAATTCAACCAATTAAGGGTATTGCTCCCATCCTCCTTTAAAGTCAAGTACGCACATTCGAAGCATATCCTCCAATATTTGGTTGACTCTCTCCGTTTGTCCATCCATTTTTGGGTGGTAGGAGGTACTCAACTTCAATTCGATCCACATTTCTTCTTGGAAACTTTGCCAAAAGTGGGATACAAAAATATTATCTCGATCTGAGACTATATTGATAGGCATCCCATGGAGTTTAATAATTTCCGTAATAAATAGCCGGCATAACTTGTTGTGTTATAATCCGTCCATACCAGTAGGAAGTGTGCCGATTTAGTCAAACGGTTGATAATTACCCAAATAGAACCATGACTGCTTTGTGACGTCGGTAATCTAGTGCTTAAATCCATGGATATACTCTCCTATTTACACACCGGTATTTCTAACGGTTGCAATAATCCCTTTGATCGCTGGTGGTCCACTTTCACCAATTGACAAGTAGCACATTGGGAGACAAACTCATAAATGCCCCTTTTTATAGCTGCCCACCAATACTCACGACGCATATCATGGTACATTTTGTCTCCACCTAAGAGTACCGCAAATCTCGAACCATGAAATTTTGTACTGACAACACGTCTCAAGTCTCCCTCATTTGGGACTATAAGTTTTACGTGGAAATGTAAACCACCCTCAGAACTAATAGAGTAGGACTTCTCTCCCTCGGTTAATAACTGACGTATCCGATCTTGGTAGTCTTTGTCCCTTCCTTGCGCTTCCACGACTCTCATCATAATAACAGGCGTAACGGTCAACACTGACATAAATGCTCTTGCTACAGCATCCTCTTGGCTAAGCTCTTTCTAGTTAGCCTTCCCCACCTTCTCTAGTTCCCCCGCGGTTTTCCCACTCAACGCATCTGCTACCATATTTGCCTTTCCTGGGTGATAATGAATATCGAATTGATAGTCTTTTATGAACTCCAACCACCACCGTTGTCGCACATTTAGATCTTCCTTTGAGAACAAATATTGTAATGACTTGTGGTACGTGAAAAGACTGAATTTCTCGCCCAGGAGGTAGTGCTTCCATATTTTTAAGGCGAACACTACCGCGACAAGCTATAAGTAATGCGTGGGATAATTCTTATCACGTGGCTTAAGCTTGAGATATGCATACACAATGTCCACATGCTCCTGTAGTAACACACCTCCCAATTCTTGTAGAGATGCGTCCGTAGAGACCCAATAGTCCACTCCCGATCTTTGTAACATGAGAACAGGAGTATAATTCAACGTCTCCTTAGGCTCATCGAAAGCTAGGTCATAGACGTAACACTCTCTCTAAAGATGGGCCTCATATTCTTTTCGGTTTGGTGCCCCGAGTTACTCGAGATTCCATTCTTCTTATTCATGTAAACCCAATCCTTCTTAAAGTTAACCCACCAATCTTCTCATGGTTAACTCACTACATCTTTCCTAAAACAGTGCCATATTCCCCACTGGCCTTACTTCCTAATAACCCTAAGATCGATGTGTTTCCTACGCATATATAATGAGTACTATACTAATTATATATCTAGTGCCCAAGATCTTTCTCAATTTCTAACATTCGCTCGATTTCATGCGTGGGACGTCTTGCAAAGCGAAATCCAAATAAGGAACCCTCTCGTTACACTACTACCTCTCATCGTCGGTCATTAAGATATAACGGCCTAAGCCACACAACCGGGATCGCTAAAAATCCTATCGCATAACCCTACTAACCCGCTTCTTCCACTATGTCCTTCCGTTTCGATGAAATGGAAAGTCTAACTAATCGGGGCGCCTACTCTCTGCAAAGTGTTACGAACCTCCTACCCAAAATATATTTCCTTTAAATTTGCCTTCTATTCAAGGATTGGCTATAATCCTCAACCCGACTTCATTTACCTTGCCTCACCCACATATTTGCGATGAGAGAAACATTTCTAGTGCTTTTTCGTCACACATCAACTTTTTATTAGCCCCTAATCATCACATGACTCTTGGCTAATTTCACCAAAATCAACATCCTAGCATATAGTAATAACTCTCCACTCCCAACGTCATTAAGGTTCATGCGTGGAGTGTCTCACAAGCGAAATCCAAATAAGGAACCCCTCTGATACACTACTACTTATCTTTGTCGATCGTGGAGATATGTCAGCATAAAACATGTAAAATAATAATTCCTGCATACCTTAGACCATATCTATAAGGTCTCAACCCGTATCACGGTGAGATATTGCAGAACAACTAGTTCCACCCTGGAACCGCAGATACGATAGCCTTGCAATCATTAGCCTCCTATCACTCTGATCAATCAAAAATATTTTATACTTGTATAACACATACAAAACGAGTAGTACAAACCAGATATAATTTTTAAATATCAACACCTACTTTTACAGTTAATGAAGGAAAATATAACCTCGCTACCACAGAAAATATATAGATATACCCTCTATACTATTACCAATATTGTCACAAAGCTCAAATTACACACCTGAATCTAGGGTTAATAAAATACCATGACTCAATCTTGCCACACATAATACACCTCCCTCATTCGAGGTGGAACTCATAACAACATTATTTCCAATTAACCTGGCTGCTCCAAATAGTTCCCAAATATAGTTCAGTTGCCTTAACTGAACCAAAAACTACTTTAATCAGTTCTCCATCTAGGCACCCTATTATTGTCCTTTAACTCCTACCGGGCAAGATCAAAGCGTGTGATTCTATATTCTGCATCACAATCATTCCCCATAGCTGGCCACCCTGACCATGTTAAGGTTTTGAGTATCTCAGACTCTATAGCCTCGATCCTGACAATCACCCTCGTAGTTCCCTTAACTCCCCCAATAAAAGAAAACATGTTATCGGCCTCAACTGCCTTATTTCAATGAATTCCCCGAGTGGATGTCAACCAATGGGGTTCCATGAACATAACTTCTCTATAAGTGTTAGCAATAGTTACTAGTGAGCCTATTATTCCACTGAAGGAATCTTTCTTCATTGTACCTACCTTACTTCAGTGCAAGGTTTTCTTAACCATATAACTCTTTATTCACTGTCCGTCTCTGACCGATCCTCATGTGAATACTTGAGAAGCTGCATTCTCTTCATTTCTAATAAATAAAATAAACTCGCTGTTAAAACCATCCATAAGATTCCTCTACGAGAAAACATCCTGCTCCCCCAAATACGGTGACTACCATTCCCATCATTTTGACCTTGCTCCAACAGGTGAAAAAAATTTCCTCAAATTTTCACATCTGGGCATTCCTATACCCCGCTCTAAGATAAATCTTCTGAGCCCTATACTTCCACTGAATGAAGATACACAGCCTCCGCATAACTTAACTTCAACGTATGGTCCTTATCAATGACCTTTCAAACTTTCCCTAATTTAACTTCACTAGGTAATTCAAGTTTAGCACCACTTTCTACTATAATTGTACTTGGGTAGATATAGCTACTGTACTTTAGTAGTCATTGTATCAATCCACGAAAATTCCACGAAGGGAGTGACCTCCACTGCGGTCCTCATACCTGACTTCAACTTACAATTCCAACTAAGCCCCGCCTCCTGCTACCCTCATAACGGCCTTCCCTGGTCACCCTTCATCAATCAGCACACGAATCTTGAATAAGCGTGCACAAGATTTACTAAAATCTTACATTTTGGCAGGAGAACGAAATCTCATACGAGGAATCAACAATCCCAATCCTAAGGCTCTATGTCACATCAAAAGCAACGCTAAAAGTGTAGTACGTCCGCACAGATTCCTAAGGACACTAGAACCTGATGCTCTGATACCATCAATGACACCCCGCTTATTAAAATAAGAGGTGGCCAGCCCGATACTCCAATAATATACAAGAATCAAAGATGGTCCATTCTTAGCATCACTGTTGTGAAAATAATAATACAAGATAACCACCAATTATTTTAGAAAACGGATGTTAAATTAATTTGTAAGTTTAAATAAAACCATTTAGACAATCCAATTTGAAAATAAGGTGGATATAAGTAAAGACAGATAATATTTAACAATAATTCACAAAATAATAATCAAATACGGTGTCAGTTAACAGACCAATACAACGGTTACACCAAGTATT
The DNA here is from genome assembly GCA_949130495.1 of Sambucus nigra. Classification (NCBI taxonomy): domain Eukaryota; kingdom Viridiplantae; phylum Streptophyta; class Magnoliopsida; order Dipsacales; family Adoxaceae; genus Sambucus; species Sambucus nigra. Next base: position 91,217,545 of record OX422222.1, on the reverse strand, counting down.
ACAAATAACTATCACAGTATATACGCAAGTACAAAACTTGGGCAACACGCCCAAATGTTCAGTCTGATCATAACTAGAGTATACAAAAGATGGATGCATCAATAACAAAAATCCTACAACATCCGCAAAAATGCTGTAACTCCTAGACTTTAGGAAGGAAGGGTCATATCGGGCACCCTAGCGGTGGAGCACCTGGGCATAAATGATAACCACACAAGAAAGAGAAATATAAATGGGTCAGGGTCCGGTTTGATATGATATACGTGTGAATAAAATGCATAACAATCATGAGCACTAAACATCATAAACAGGTTTGATTCGCTCTTCAATATAAGGATCATCCTCACCTCTCATCTAAATGCACATCCTATCGTCACACTAGATCAGTATAAATTAAACTAAGTGTTAATTAAGAGAAATAGCTAAATTCTATTAATCATGCTTAAATTAAAGTTTTCATAAAATATAACTTCACAAGTCCATTTACCATTTTGGGAAACTTATGCAATAAAGTTGATTTATAAATGCATTAGCCATTTGAAATGCCACTTCTGTGAGAATAGGTACAATCACAATATAACGATTCTAAGACCATCCTTCTGGGAGTCACCCCACTGAATGCGCCCCTAAATAGCTATCATCTTCTAGGGACTATAACACAAACCACCTAGGCATCCTAAATCGTTACGCTTGGGAAGCGGCCATATACCTTCGACAGTGAGTCATAACCATATCCGGAATTACCTCACTTCGAATAAAATAATAACACAATGTAACCACCGGTCCTATAGCCGAGGACTATATTCTCCCTGCATTCACTAGCCACGGGACATCACTTCATGCGCGTAACTTCCCTTTTGATAGCATTTAGAGAGGTATGTATATGCATGCCATGATTCACAAGATATGCCAATTTAAAACATCCACTTTTTTTTAAAATTCACAATACTATACGTGCTTCACCAGTATATGCCAATTTTAAATGTACGTTTCTTATTCACAAAGTCATGTGTTTTTAATAACATAGGATACAAAGTATAATTATCCTCATACTAGTCTCCAAGAGTTCAAAACAATACTATCCAATGTTCCCTTAGTCCTAGGCTAGCTTCCTAGATGAAAACGACACTAACTTCTATTGAATAACCCCTGAAATAAGCCAAATTACCCCCATAATAATCTAGGGTATTAATCCCCCTAATATAGACCCCTAATACTCTTTATTAATTCAGAAGAGAAGGTTCATAAGCCTTAAAAATAAAATAAAAGGACTAGAAACTATGATAGAAAACTATCCTAAAACAACAGGGTTTTAGAAGTAATTCGCCTAAGCCCGAATCGATTCGCCCTTGATAGCGAATTGATTCGCCCAAAAAGCGAATCGATTCGGCTGAGAAAAACCTACCTTTTGTATCAAACCGAATCGATTCGACCTAAACCCGAATCAATCTGGTTCCTCGGACCTGTAGCAACCATTATTAGTGAATCTATTCGCCCTGGTCGAATTGCCCAGTTGGGGCTACGGGTTGTTATGAACCCCTAAATCCTCCAAATCTATTTATTCCATCTAATCTCAACTTCATCAACTAAAAATTTAACCAAATCATTCCTACACAATAACTAACTAATATCTCCAAAGCAAATCAAATTTGAATCAATGTTTAAGGGTTTCAACACCAAAAATCATCAAAACCCATAAATGGTTTAAATCTCCAAAAACACAATTATCAATACAAATTATCCACACTAAATCATACATTTGCAAGTTAGAAACTTTCCTCAAGGTTGTAGTCTCGGATTCTCTTCCTTTATCTACAATTTCAAGGTTAAATCCTCAACTCTCTCCCTCTCTCTCCTCTTTCTCCCAAGCTCTCTCTTCTCTCTGACTCTCTCTAGGTTTAGAAATTCCAAAATGAGAAATAAATTTCTTTTAGAAGACTAAATACCCAAATACATTAAGCCTAGAATTTAAATGCTTCTACACAATTAAAATGACTCGTAACCTCATAATTAAGTTATAACTAGTCAAAAGTACCCGGAACCCAAAAATACAACTTGCCACTTATTTTGACTATCTTTGCCATTTTCGAACTAACCGTACCCTCTAAATTGGCATTCGAAATAGCATAAAGTATTTCATGTTCCAACGTCATATTAATTCATTAATAATGATCCAATTGGAATATAAGTCATAACCGTCGCTTAATGCACAACGCCGCAATAAAAAATAATACGATACTATCTACATTCACATAATCGTAAATATGCAAAACTCGGTAAATATTATCTCTCAAATCACTTAAAATATTATTCACTTCAATTTCCTTTATTTTATAAAATTAACCTACCAGGCAATTTAATATAAAATAATCACTCAAAAGTAAGGGGTATTACATTTAATTAGGTTATTTACATTAAAATTCCCTTTTTGATAATTAACTTTACACTCTTACTTTCTATTTACACCTCGAGAGAGGGAAAATGATTGTCGAGAGAAAATTGAAATTATAATTATAATACCCATTTTAGATTCGAACTAAAGATATGGGATTCTCAAGTGTGGTATTATTCCTTTAATTTCAACTTTAGGCTTACTTTTATGATTTAAACTAATTTAATCGATCAGTCATGGCAGATGATTTGTTAGATGATGTTTGGATCTACAATTTAAGAGTTATAGGAGTGTTAAATTTACTTTTTTAAAATGTTATTGTCAAAATTACATTTACAACGAGAGTTGATTTGTGATTTTGATACTCACTTGGGATAATTGATTTTAATAAATTAATTCATTTTAATTAACTAGAATATATGGTGTCATCCTATCCCTTGTTAGTCCTCACTTTTATTTCCTAACCATTCTCATATTTTTAGATTTTTATTTGGTTAGATTTAATTAGTATCTTCACTTACTTTTATTTACATCTTTGATTTAGTTTAAATTCACATCCTCTCATAATTGTTTTAATTTCGAAAAAGCTAAAAATAAATAAAAAAATGCAAAAATCAAAAAAGAGAATAATAAACAAATGAATTGCATGCCTCTCTTGTATGTTTCACCCCATAGATTTTCATTGATTCCCTTACTTACCACTACACTCTAATTTTATTATATTTTTGTAAGTATGAAAGGTTTCGATTAGAGGAGCTTTCAAGAAAGAACGAATATCGAAAAATACTCTATCAAACCTATTAGGCCTGGTGTCAAATTTTAAACTTTCTAATATTTTTAAACTTAATGCACAAAAAAAACCATTCACATGGTGATAGAAACAACAACTGAAATGAATAAATAAAATAACCGATAACTCTTGGTGAAACATTTATACAACAAAATCAAACGAGCAAAGAATAATCACGAGAGATAAAATAAATGACATCAATTGGACAACATGCCCAAATATAAATTACAATACCTCCTATCTAGATCACAAATATAGGAACATCCACAGCTGCGGCAGCAACGTCTGACTCGGAAGTAATTTTCATCCAGGCGTCCCTGTATCAGGACACCTAAACGTTTTTAAAAATATTTGAAAACGGGTCAGAGCCCAATTCGTTTTGAAAATATTTCTGCAAATGTTTAAAATGCTTTAACACTCAAAATATGATATTCTCCATATACAAACTGGTGTCGCGCTCGCAGGAGATACCCCTTACCTCTCATGTAACAATGTACACCTAAGTCATGTATTTTAAACACCCTAGTTACGCTACCCAGCCTAACTAGTACTTCCCAAACCATATAATACCACACGCTATCTAAACAACCCGCTTATGTACTATCCTAATCTTTCACCCGCTTAAACATAATAAAGTTCTCACTTATCATTTACCCGATTGATTATGCATAACTTTCACCAGTTATACACTATTCACATTTTACTGTTATTTATCCCATATATAATATTCTCCTCTTATATACGTATATTACATATTTTATTCCAGATTTTAAACTCCCGGATGTTCCAGAAATGATCTCACATTTCATTTTTTATTTTAGTCCATATATATATATATATATATATATATATATATATATATATATATATATACACACATAAAGTATATCTATACTTATATATGACACACTACATAAGTATAACAACCATCCCTTAGAGATATAACTCAATGGATGTAGTCTCTAGAATGATATCATCCTCCAGGGGATTTCTCACACATTCGTCTGGGCAGCCAGGTCCGTATTTCATCACCGTACCCTAAATAAATCACAAGCATATGGGAAGCGGTCATAGTCCCTCATCTCAAAGTGAGATAGAATCATACCCAAGACATCTCACCGAGAATAAAGATTCACACTTACTTAAATAACTGGACGCTATGACCTGAGGACTATACTCATCCTGCTCCTCAAGCTAGGGGATTTACCCACATCACGCAACCTTCCATGATAGCACTAGAAGGGTATGTTCCACATAAATATATCAATCACACACAAATATATTTAAAATAACATCATATATATAATGGCTCTATGCCCGTGTGTGTGTGTGTGTGTGTGTGTGTGTGTGTGTGTGTGTGTATCAGCAAATTCGGCTATTCATGGCTATCTCTCATGGCATTAGACTAAAATCCAAATCTACCAATTAGTATTAATTTATAAGTATTCATGCAACTTATTTTAATTCCATAAGTATTCACTCACCTATGATACGAATATCAAATTTATTTCACCTGAATATTAGCTTACCACGTCTAACTAATATTCTAATTTCATCTTACTCACACATTCGAATTAACTCGCATATAATCGGCATATATATATTCTACACGCATAATGTAAATAAACCCTCCGAAATAATTTACCGATTATCACTCGTCCCACACACTCTTTCAAATCATATCCCAGACACACTCACATGCCCCGTTGTTTAATATTTTAGAATTTATTCACTAAATTCCTCAGAAATGTGCCATGCATTTATCCCTCCCAAAATCTAATTATATAAACTTATAATGGATGAGAAATATGTCTAATATATAATTTTCACTAAATGAATAATTTCCAGAATAAATTTTAATTAATTCATTCTTAGATATATATAAATGGCCGAACTGCCAAAATTTTCGAACAATCGATCGATCGAACAGGTCCTTCTCTTCTCTGAGACTCTGTTTCTCCTTCTTCTCCAAATATATGCCAAATGGTATTGGGAATTGTTCAACGAGATAAAAGACTTCATGATGAAATTTAGCATATCATCCTTTTGTCTGCCGACCTCGTCCTCGCTGCAGCAGTCTCTTACTAAAAATGAGGCTAACATCATCGATGACCTGATGGCAGGAATTGAAAAATATGCCAAGATTGAGGATGTGGCTTGTACTAGCAGTATAGAAACTATTCGTGCTAAAGAAAAAAGGGGAGGCAAAAAGGATAACGGTCCCAAGAAGGGGAGTAAGAACGGGGGAAAGAGCGATTCTAAAAATGTAAGTAAGGAAGTTTCTTCGAAAGCCTTCCAATCTATCAACACGGTCATCAATGAACCAATCTACAAGCTATTTAATCGAGCATTATCAATTAAACATAAACTTCGCACAATAAGGAATTTAAGTCAAAGTTGCGTGAATAAATATTTAACGGAAAATGGTTGCACGTGGATTAAACTCGAATTATTACTTTAAACACTAACGTTGCATGACAAATAAAGTTAAATGCGTAATAATCCGACTTTAATTCACGCAGGTTCAATTAAATGCAATTCTGCACAAAACCCAATTTTCGAAGCTCGGGGCCCGTTAATGGCGGAACGACATCCCGACCCTAATTATCTAAGGGAATATAATGATTAAACTAAATTACAACTAATTAAACTAGGAAAGCAATAAACAAAGCAATTAAACTAATTAACAAAGCATGAAAGTAAGTTAAAAGCAAGAAATCAACAAGAAAAACTTATATAAATGGAGATGGGAGTGGATAGTTAAACAAACACAACCCATATAGTTGTCAACCCAAAGAGAAATGAAGCCAAGCTCTCCAAACCCAAACCCTAACCTAAAATGTCTTCTAAAACTAAGTCCCTCTGATATTAAAACAAAATTGGGTTATATAGTAAGTTGAAAAGAAGAAAGAAAAGAAGTCAAAAAATATCTGCAGAAACATGGGATCGATCGATCGACCCCTTTGGTCGATCGATCGACTGTTGAAATCGTGGCAAAATACTGAAGGACTAATCGATCGATCCTTTTGATTGATCGATTGATCATGCAGGGCAGAACCTACTTTCCTCCTGTTTTGGTGTAAATGCTTTCTTCTCCGCTAGAATCACCGTAACTTCTTCATTCGGGATCAGAATCACGCACCATTCACATCCATGCGAAGCTTGCGATAAGGGATACAACTTTCGTGAGATGTTGGACTAGGTGCCCAAACTGTGAATTGACTAGATTGCCCTTGAACATGCGATTGCGTACGGGACTTGAGCGAAATGCGTCTGAACTCCATTCTTAGTACCTAAATACCTACAAAAGCCCAATTATACCTCATATAGCATGTTAACAATATAAATCGAGGTTGTTTGGTTAACGGGCTTAAATGTAGAGATTAAGGCACTCGGGGGGTTAAAATGCGTAGGTTCGAGAGATGAAATATGCAATATTTGCGTATTATCATACCCCCTAACTTACACATTGCTAGTCCCTAGCAATGAAAGAGGATGCAACAAGAATAATAAGTAAACCAAAAATAGGAGATAGTACAAAAATATGGTATAAAAGCAATAAAAAGATAAGGCCACTTTCGCGGGCGAATGATTGCATTTAGCGTATGCAATAAGCCGTTAAACCACTAGGTTACCCTAGTGGATGAGTGTCGTCTCGTGAGGGTTTTCAGGGATGATACCCACAAACATTATACAGTTTCCTCAAAATATGCCCAATCACATGCGACAAACTCAACAATACGAATAAGATTTCAGCATGTTATTAGCAAAGCAGACGAATTCACGTGAAAATCCCGTAGTTATTAACATTATCGAATGCACCTCAATAAATTGAAACTTTAACATGGGGGAGGGGAGTGAGCACACGCAAAATATGATTTGGCAAACACTTAAATAACTCGTATACTAAATATCAACGCATGCATAAAAGTCAATCCTCACGGTCATTACACTCATCAAATGAATTCACTTGAAACGGGGAGGTAACACACGGGACATGCGGGCATAAGGAGTAAGTGTAAAGGGAAACTAGGCCGCGCACGTCACAATTGAAGAACGCTATATAGAAAATAAAAATTGTAATCTCAGTGAAAGGATACCGCACATATAAAAGAGGCCAAATGCATTTTCACAAATTATCAAAATTATTTAAACCTTTTAATTACATGTACTTAAGATCACATAGGACTTTAATAGGGTTGTAATTTAGTCTAGGTTAGGTTACGAAATGAAAGAATGTATATACGGATTCAAAGTGTTTGGGGATGAAATTCGGGATAATGAGAAAAAGCGGGCAATTTCAAAATTTGACAAATGATTTCCAAACGAGCATTAGATATAACAATCGAGAGAGTAACAAGGATTATTGAAACACTATAGACAATATATACAAATTTCTCTTTCTTTTTCTTTTCTTCTTTTTCTCATTTTTTTTCTTTTGTTTTCAACTTTCTCTTTTTCTTCTCTTTTTCACTACACTTTTCTTCTTTTCTCACTCTTTTCATGCTCAAAATGCAACCACAATACAACAATATCATTCAATCCCAAGTAAACAATCCAAACAAGGGTATGTAAGGTCCTATGTATGGTATAAAACTCCAATTTGGAGTTGGTTAGGGGATTTTGGGTAATGAAAAGAAAGGCTAGTATTTAGGCTCAAATGAGTTGACTAGGGAACATATAAAAGGTGAGGTCAAGGTCCTATGGGTGATATACGAAGATGGCCTATGATCATTTCAAAAAGTTTACTCAATTCTCGAGTCAAAACAATATATGAAAATCATGCTCAAGTAACACATTTCAGGAATGAACTCAATTAATGAACGATCAATGAAAGAATGAAGAGATTACCAATTACTGTAACGTTTTCAAAGAGGAAAGAATAGTGTATACACTCACAATTGAAGATAAGACTCTAATCTCACTCGGTGTAAGTATATACAATGCAACAAAAGATTATCGAGTTATAAAAATCTTAAACCAGATTAATATAACAAGAAACATGCATGTGCTCATGGGATAAAGTTTAATTCATGAAGTTATTCATAATATCAATAATTAGGACTAAAGTCTAATAACTTCTAAAATCGAGAACATGCATCGTTGAATTGTCTAATGAATCGGGAAATTATTAAAATTTATCATCGAAAACAGGGCCAAAATGCCCAATAAAGGAGAAAAAAGATAGAAAATATTTTTAAAATTTTTCAATTTTTTAACAAAAAACATGCTTTGTAACTAAATTGTGGTCAAATTCAAGGACTAAACATGAAATGGATAGAATATCCCACATCCCCTAACTTAAATGTTGCATTGTCCCCAATGCGTCCATTAAAGAACACAATACAAAGATAGGAAAAGAGTGACATTACACAAATTTGGAGCGATCTCCATAAGTACAAGTCCAAATGAATCTGCAAAATAAGTTAGTACAAAGCATAGGAAGAATATATAACGATGTATTAAGTTAAAAGAATTTATGTCACAAGTCACAACAATATAGAGGGACTGGAGTGCAAATACTAGATAAATTGATGGTGAACTTTTTGATTTTATAAAATGGAAGGTCACACACATCAAAATCCAATAAACAACCACAAACTACATTCTCATTGCTCATTTCATAAGTTATATACAAAACAACTTAATACATTACAACTAATAAAAAGAAAGCAATAAAAAAAAAAAAATACAACATAATATCCACCCCAAAAATGCCAAAATGACCCAGTACAACAGTAGCCTAGTGGCCGGAACCACTAGGATTAGAAGGATCCTGAAAACGAGGAGGTAGCGCTTTGTCCGGATCATGCCTCTGCAAGTAAAGGTCTCTCATCATTGCCTGCATCATCCGGTACTCATGCCTCTGCTGCGCTCTAGCCTGCCTCTGTAAGGCCCACTCCTGCCGCTGTCGGCCTGTTGTTGTCTCAGCTCTAAGTGTTGTTGGTCCAGGCGGAACTCCCATGTAGCCCTCATGAGTTGGGTCTCCTCCCAACGCTAGTCCTGCATGGCCTGAAATGCCTCAAAGAGGGCATCATAATATGTGTGTGGCACGTGAGAACCCCCACCCTTATCCATACCTCTAATCTCTGTCTCTTCCTCTTCCATATCAGCCGTCGCAACCCTCTGTCTTTTGTTCCCCGGTTCCCCCCAAGCATGAGTCAACATCTTAGAGATATTATCATTTGTGAGAAGACCTAGTGGCTCATGCTTGCGATCAGCATCCTACTTTGCGCAACCGTGAGAAGTGTAGATCCTCGTGATGTGGGAAAGAAAAGTAAGTGAAAATCTCCAGGCAGTCTCTTTTGTTGTCGCGAGCATCGTCTCCAAAAATATTTTGGGCAAACTGATATCGCCTAAATCATGAAGCATGGTGTAGATCAATGCTGCGTGCTTGTGACAAACCTCTGATCGATTGTTCGTCACCATGAATTAGTGGACGTTGATGTAGTGGAGAAGTCTTAGTAAGTTTGCCATTGCAACCGAACGAAACGCACCTTTCTTCCATGCCTCGCCCAGTGCAAGGGCCTCTATCAACGTCGCATGCCCGAAAAGATCGCTATCCAAAAAGATGACAGGATTCGCGGGGTCTGGCACATCCATAAAAGCTGCCAAATCAGAACGGCGGAGAGGTATCCGAACCCCACGGACCATGGCCTCATATGTAGTATGCCCCTGCCCTCTCACCTCTACCAATGTCGCATTAACATCCGGACAAGCTCTTCATTGATGCGCCCATTGGTAGCGAGAAAGGGCTCCCATCCTTGTCGGCGCAACAAAGCCCTCGCCTCCTGCGGTATGTGATCTAGTGTCCAGGCAAAATGATAACCCAGCGGTCGCTCGGCAGAGCGAAACCCCTCGACGCCCTGGTGGGGCATGCACCTAGTGAACTTGTATTTCTGGATACTGGCCATTTCAACCTACAAAACAATAATTAAGGAATACAAAAAAAAAATTGTATGCACAATTAGTGGTTAGTTAGTGTACAAGTTGAAATGGTGGGTGCACGTGCGCAAAATCGAGGGAATAAAATCAACATTGCGATAAAAGTTGTCGGAATGCGACAAGGAGTGAAAATCACCCAAGTGTGCGACAAAAAATGGATTGAAAACTGTTTGTGGAATTTCCGCGAACACTTGACATGCGCAATGTGCGACGAGGGTGAAAAATACCACTTTGAACCAACAAAAAAGCCCCATTCATGAACACAACAACAATGCATCAATACATATGTGTTCATGAAAGGATATATAGCAATATTATGGAAGGAAATCAGTTGGAATAACACAAAACAGGGAGAAATCCACACACATTCAATAAATGTCAAAAATTGGGTTAAAAATGGAAATCATGACAAAAATGTACCAAAATCTACAAATACATAATAAAGTAGGAAGAATTATACCTTGCAAGTGTAGAAAATGGATGAAAATTAAGGAAATGTAGTGGTGAAAATATTAGGGATCGAGATTAGTTAGAGAGGAGAGGAAAAGAAATGAGGAGAAAGGGAAAAAACAGAACTACCTCAGCTTTTTATTGGTCGATCGATCGATCGGCCCTTGGGCTTCGATCGATCGATCAAGCAGTAAAAAGCCCACTGCATTCAGTTTTTAAATGGGGGGGGGGGGTGGAATTTAGGGGAGTATGGGGGTAGAAAAGTAAAAATAAATAAATAAATATATATATATATATATATATATATATATATATATATATAAGTATAGGAAAATAAAAATACAAAGAAAAAAATTAAAAATTAAAATAAAATAAACAAAACAAGGAATTGGACTAAAATATGCACATACATACACATATGGTAACCACAAAAAATGGATAATATGTACAACGAGCGACACACACGCATGTTCACAAAAAAATGAAAAAGAAAAAAAAACAAAAACAAATGCAAATGCGCGAGAATGAGTGTGAAAAATTTAGAAAAAATATTTTTGTGACTTTTTTCATTGTTTTCTTAACAAGTGTGTGCCGGGGCGCATAGTCTCCGCAAATTCAAGTCCGTTGAATTTACAAAAGATTTAGAACCAAGCATGTAAAAAGAAGTAAAAAGAGATTAACTAATTACACTAGACTAAATTAAGAGAAAATAAAAATGAAGAAGTTAGTATATACAACCTACACCTAGGATGTCCAATTACCTATATACTAAAAGTTGAAATTTTTGAGGGTCCATTCAAAACACAATTTGACTTTGACGGATCAACAGTGGACCCTCCTGAACATGCATGCCTCCTGGAAAATAGGAATTCCATTCAAACGACGGAAGGCATGTGTAAGGCGATAAAAGTGAACTGTCCCCGATTGAAACTTTGGGAGGGAGGATGGGGGATTTGGATAGGAGGGGAGAAAAATACACGTGTGGGCCTAGAAAAATTGAATCATATCCCAAGTATTTTAAAGTTGGAATGGGAGACGGCGCACATGAGGGAAAAGATGTCGTCATGAAAGGCAGCTCCAACGAGTACTCCTCGTCGGTGAAAAGGTTTGGAACTAAAAAGTTTTGAACCGATTCATCGGGTACTAGAATTGGTGTGATAGTATAGAATAAAGACGGGGATGAAAAAAATTCAATTTCGGGCGATGAGTGATCATCGCTTGAAAATTGAATTTCAGAAGAAATAGGACCGTTTACAATGAAACTTTCTTCTTTGATTTTCAAAGAAGAAACGAATTCATTGCAAATGGATACTATGCCCTTTTCATCCTCATTTTCATTCTTTACTATACCATAGGTCAAGTCAAGGATGATTTGTTCCAAAGTAGGAACGAAGTCCTCATTTGGTTCAAAACAGTCCTTGACTTCGTAAGTCTCCGAAGAAAAGTCGTCGTCGGATTCAAGTAGTAAATCCAACTCGTGTTCCCAACAACGATTTTCTTCCCGATAACGGTTTTCAATCCTCTCATTTTCAAGCATACGCAATTCCTCACCGAAAGTGAGAGGGCGAGGAGCGGACTCTTGGAATTGAGAGGGTTGGAAATCGTTCTCGGGGCTACACTCAAAATCATTAACATAAGAATTTTGAAAATAATTACAATTTGTTTCAAAATTCTTATCATAAGGATCTTGCGACCCAGAATCAAAATATTCACGCCCAAAATTGATATCATCCAAACTTTGACTTTTGTAATACTCACCCAATGTCATTTTAGATGTTGCAATTTTTTGGGATTGTAAGTATTGACCAAAAGTCAATGGTTTACCGGAATTTTGAGAGTTATCATTAAGATTACCAGAAAAGTTAGAATAAGACATGCTTACCCCAACAAAGGCTCGAGAGGGTTAATTCCAGAAAGCAATGTGCGACAAAAAAAATTCAAGCGTTTCTAGGCGCTCAAATGTAGAAGTCCTGCAAAAAAGGTTAAAAGAAAGAACACAAATACAAAAGAAAGAATACTACGAACTAATAAGACAATTACAATCTATAACAAAATAGTCCCCGGCAACGACGCCATTTGATAGGCACGGGTTTTTTCGCAACGCGAGAGTCAACTATGCGCCGATCATTTTATATTCGACTCACCGACTCTATGCAAAAACCTAAGTTACGACTCTACTTACGATACAAGTACAGTGGTAAGTCGGGTATCGAATCCACAGAGAATGTTTGATAGATCGTAACAGATTATTAATCCAGGAATAAAAGTGTAAAAAGGTGATGTGTGCTAGGAAATAAAAGAAAAGAATAAATTAAGTCTAAATAAAAGTAAAGCGAGGATCGGGATATCATCCAACCATACGGATCAAAACAACTACTAATCAAGATTCCGGCTCAAAAGTTATTTAATAGAGCATTATCAATTAAACATAAACTTCGCACAATAAGGAATTTAAGCCAAAGTTGTGTGAATAAATATTTAATGGAAAATGGTCGCACGTGGATTAAACTCAGATTATCTCTTTAAACACTAATGTTGCATGACAAAGAAAGTTAAACGTGTAATAATCCGACTTTAATTCACATGAGTTCAATTAAATGCAATTCTGCACAAAAACTAATTTTCGAATCTCGAGGCCCGTTAATGGCGGAACGACATCCCAACCCTAATTATCTAAGGGCACATAATGATTAAACTAAATTACAACTAATTAAACTAGGAAAGAAAGAAATAAAGAAATTAAACTAATTAACAGAGCATGAAACTAAGCTACAAAGCAAGAAATCAACAAGAACAACTTATATAAATGGAGATGGAAGTGGATAGTTCAACAAACACAACCCATATGGTTGTCAATCCAAAGAGAAATGAAGCCAAGCTCTCAAAACCCAAACCCTAACCTAAAATGTCTTCTAAAACTAAGTCCCTCTGATATTACAATAAAATTGGGTTATATAGTAAGTTGGGAGAAAAGAAAAGAAGAAAGAAAAGAAGGCAAAAAATATCTGCAGAAACAGGGGATCGATCGATCGACCCCTTTGGTCGATCGATCGACAGTTAAAATCATGGCAAAATACTAAAGGATTGATCGATAGATCCTTATGATCGATCGATCGATCAAGCAGGGCAGAACCTCCTTTCCTCGTGTTTTGGTGTAAATGTTTTCTTCTCCGCTAGAATCGTTGTAACTTCTTCATTTGGGATCGGAATCGCGCACCGTTCACGACCACGCGAAGCTTGCGATGAGGGCTACAACTTTTGTGAGATGTTGGTCCTGGTTCCCAAACTACGAATTGACCGTATTTCCCTTAAACATGCGATTGCATACGGGACTTGAGCATAATGCGTCCGAACTCCATTCTTAGTACCTAAAACCTACAAAAGCCCAATTATACCTAATATAGCATGTTAACAATATAAACCGAGGTTGTCTCGTTAACGGGCTTAAATATAGAGATTAAGGCACCCATGGGGCTAAAATGTGTAGGTTCGAGAGATGAAATACGCAATATTTGCGTATTATCACTAACCTTTCAGGATGAATGTCCAAATGGTCAATTAAACTTGGAAGATTTGACATCAATTTCAATCAAGGACAATAATTATATGGTAGGGTTGAGCTGATTTCATCACATAATTAACATAAGAAGGTCTAACTGACCAATAATTGGTGGAGCTTTCATCAAGAAAGGAAGAATAGTCCAAGGACTGGACCTTTTATGTTGATAAAGACTCAAATTCTAAGGAAGCAAGAGTAGGAATCGTTCTCATTTCAGTGGAGGACACAATCATTGAAGGAATTATATTTGGTTTTGAAGCCTCCAACAATGAAGACAAATACAAGGCACTAATAGCTAGCCTACACAAAGCCCATATACGGGGGGAAATGGCTCAGCGTGTTCGATGATTCCAAATTGGACTTTAACCAAGTTAGCGGAGATTTCAACGCCAAAGATGATAGGATGGAATCCTACCTAGCTATAGTTCACTAGCTCGTAATAAAGTTTAAAGGAGTCCACATTCAACATTCATTAAAGGACATAGTAGCCACGTTGATGCCTTAGCAGCCTTAAAAATAAGACCCTTCCGGTCGACAAGAGGTTGGCTCACCATGTAAGATTAAAGTCTACTCGTCTCCACCTAGATCCTGAGGGGAAACTGTGAAAATTATCGTTCACATGTCCTTACCTCCAATGCATCCACCCAAAAGACGTCAAGAAAGTTATTTCTGAACTTCACAATGGGATTTACAAGAGTCACACAAGAGGAAGATCTCTGGCATTCTGAGTAATTAAGAAGGATTACTGGTGGCCATATATGCAGAAATACGCAAGTATTTATATTCGAAGGTGTGATAAGGGCCAAAAAGTCTTTCAAATGATTCATTAACCGACTGATGACTTAAGGCCTTTAACTATAGAATGAACATTCGCTCAATAAGGGTTATATATTATGTGATCAATACCTAAGGCAACTGGGAACTATAAATATTTGTTGGTCAAACAGACTATTTCACTAAGTGGGTAGAGGTATGACCCTGGCCAACATTAGAGATATCGACATGATAAGATTTATTTGAAAAAACATCCTAACATGTTTTGGGATCCCAAGATCCATCATAATGACAATGGCATGAAATTCAAAAGTGATTCCAAAACATATACGGTGAACATGAATCAAGCACCACTTTAGCTCAATAGCATCCCCATAAAGCAACATGCAGGCTTAATCTTCCAATAAAACTAGGCTCGACGGCCTTAAAATAAGGCTGGAAAGAGTAAAAAGTGTTTGGGTAGACAAAATTCATCATGTTCTTTGGGAATATTGTACCATGCCCAGGAGACCAACCAGAAAAATACCCTTCGCACTCACTTATGGAATGGAATCTATCATACCACTTGAAGCTGGCCTCCCGAACATGAGAACCAGGATAACCGGCCAAGGGATTAATGACAATTCTCTTCACATTACACTTGACTTGGTAGATGAACAAAGAGAACAATCTATGATTAAGCTCACCTCAAATTAGGAATAACTGGCAAGGCAGTACGATAGAAAAGTAAATCCAAGGAATTTCCAAGTAGAATACTACGTCCTAAGAAAAGTTCTTGGTAGATCCGTAAGTTCATTGGATAGAAAACAAAGGCTAAATTAGGAGGGGTGTTTCAAGGCGATCAGATATGACCTTCAAAGAGCTTACCACTTGGAAATAATGAAGGGTAGAGAGATACCAAGGGCATGGAATGTGGACAACCTTAAGAAGTTATACCTCTCAGACTTCTTAAACCTAAGCACACCTTGTTTATGCAAATTTTTATTTAGAACTTATATTTCTCGCAATTATCATCTTATGATATAAATAAATAAAGGCCTTTTTGTTCTCAGTGTCTTGATTGTCTCAATTTTATTTATCATTTCCAAGTAATTCGTCCTCATTGTTGCATGATGAACAGGATTTTGCTTGATTACAGTAAGTTATTCAGCTTATTCCAGTCAAGGAATTTCCTCGCACCGAATAGGATATCCCTTGATTATAGTAAGTTATTTGGTTTATTCCAATGAAGGAATTTCCTCGCGCCAAATAAGATTTTATTTGATTATAGTAAGCTATTCAGCTTATTCCAATCGAACAACTTCCTTGCGCCAAATAGGATTCAAGTTAATTATAGTAAGCTATTCAGTTTATTTTAATTAGACTTAATCCTAAGGCACTTGCAATTCAACTACAATAAGTTGTTCAATTTATTCCAATGAAGCGATAAAGGTCCACAAGTCTTGATAAGTTAAAAAACCAAATGAACTCACGGGATGCTAAAGCAACAACAAAAATCCTTATGAGGGATCCCTAGGCATAAAACCTAACTACGGTTGATCGAAAAAACACAGAATGGGTGGATGGCCCATTAACCAGGTGCATATTTGCCAATAGTCTTTCCTAGGCCTAAATGAATGTTATGGCAAGACTCAAAAGGTAAGGAAGATGGAATAATACATGCAAAGGCATAATGAAATGGAAAAATGTGATAATCATTGATATTAATATTACTTAGTCGACAAAAGCCCAAAGTACAAAACATATCAATTACACAATTATAATTATAAAAAATGTAGAACATATTATGGTCGGTGAGATAAAGATTGCTCTACATCACCCTCCGCTATGCATCGTGTAGATTGGGGGAAACTCATGATTGCTAGAGGGTTCCACCTCAAAGTCATTGAGAAACCGATGAGGGATAGCATACAGATCCCAATGCTCCTCTTTCCTAAAGTGAGGTTGGCGATACATTGGGTAGTCCACATGGTACATATACCATAACTAAGAATTTGTAGGTTCATTGAGCACTTTAAGGGAGCGTTCAATCACCCATGCTTGTACTAAACATCCTGTGCCTCCTATAACCTCACAGGTGCATCCAGCCAGCCTTCAACGTATCCATCCACCACATAGCTCACGGACCTCTTCTGAATATAATCTTGAGATTCTTTATATCTCTCTGTAGAACTGATATCAAAACACTCTTCCTCTAGGAGTCTCCCTCTGCTTCGAAGAGTTTCTTCTTCAGATCGTTATTCTCCAACTGGATTAGCTCGCCATCCTTTCTTATATCCTTGCTCTCTTTAAGTTTGGACTTAGGTCAATTATCTCCTTTTCTACTAAGGATTCAATATCTTCCAAGTCTTGGAGGTCATCCTTCAACTTGGCGACGAATTCAGTTTTGTGCTTATATAACTCAGTTCTAGCCTTCAGCGCTTTACAAGCCTTTATAAATGCCCTACGTGCTTTCCCACTCACACCTAGGCATAGTATCTTTTCAAAATTTTGGGAAGAAAAAACTACCACAAGCTACAAGAAATAAAGCAAAAAAAATAGTGTAATGAATATTGGTAAAGGAATAAAGATTTCTTTCATTAATAAACTAAAGAGGTAGGAAAATTAATTACAACCAAGGAAAAGATAAGGTACAACATCCAAATAAAAATAAAATTGAAAAAGCCTAAAATTTGCAAGCTTCACTCTTTCACATACTCGGATGACTCCGATAACTTTCCCTTGGTTGAAGCCTTCTCATCCTGGATGGCAATAATCTCGGCCTAGCCTGAGGATTATTCAACTTGCCCGATAGATCAATTGGTAGAAGCCTCCATATCAGTAATCAGGGGAGGACTTGTATGGTACCTCTTGAAGATCTCAAAATCAGGAGCAACCCCCGCTACAGTCAATGCCTAGTTTCATCCCTTCTTAAACCTTATTTTCTAGGCATAGGGAATTTGAATTTTGGCATCATCATACACCTAATTTAAGCCTTTCACATAGCTAGACTCTTGGACGGAAAGGGACCTCATGACTCATTTTGGTGCCATAATCATAAAGCTTCTCCTTCTCCACGACTAATAGGCTATTTTTCGTCTTCAGTGAGGCCATCTCCTTGATGATCGACTACCTTTCCAGCTTGAAGGTAGCCTTCATATGAAGCAGTTACTACTGGGACTTAATTATTCAAGGCCTCAGCCAACCACTAATTCTTCTTGACTATCGACACGACCATCAAGAAAAAAGGAATAATCAACCACAAACAGCAAAAAAAAGAGTAAAGTGTCAAAAAATGACACCGTTCATAATAATGTGACAAAGAAAGAATAAAGCACTTACCAACGTAAGTTCTTACGCAGATCTAAGAGACGGTTGCTCGGGAGACAACCTCATCGCTCACCCATGGTTAGTAGCGAGCACGACCCTCCTCCACAAATCGAGGGCAAATAAGAGTGGTGGCCACATTTTGGGCCTACGAGGAATATGAGATAAAAGAGGAAACCCTCACTGTGGACTCAATGTCATTATTTTTATTCTCTTCCTCTCTATTATTCTCCCCCTCTCTCTTCCTCCTATCTTCTTCCTTTTTCTCCTTGGCCCTGGTAGTAAGGCTAACATTTCTGTGGTCTTGACCCTGGAAAAAAGGAGCATATAGTCATCATCATCATCATCACCATCAAGAAGCATCTTTCTCTTGGGAACCATTCATCTTTCTTCTTCTTTTTCTCCTTCTTCTTCTTCTTCTTCTTCTTCTTCTTCTTCTTCTTCTTCTTCTTCTTCTTCTTAGAACAACATCGAACGTCTACTAGCCCAAATAACTTGGAAGTTTCCTCGTATAAGGGAGTGATATTTGGGATCTCGTCCCCTGGGTGAGTAACAAAGCTTGAAGCTGTATTAGTATACTTAAAAAGATGTGCATATCAACCTAGGTTGTTCACCGCCAGGCAGCTTATCCCTAATTCTTTAAGCCTTCACAAGGTTACCAACCCTTATATTTTGGAGAGATGGCTCCTTATTCTTATCGCGAGCTGCATAAAAAATGAACACATACATTATCAAGTGGTGCAAGTAATAGAAACCAAAAAATATCAATAATAAAAAAGAATATATAATATCGACCAATACTCTATTCCCCATGTTAGAGAACAAAGGTCCCGTATGCTTCTCGCCCTCAATAACGGAGGGTTACTAGTCCTTGGCAACAAAGTTATGATCTCAATATCCTTTATTGGAATCAGTTAGGTTCATGACCAGGATGTTGTTATCCTTCTTCGCCTTCAAGTATAGAATACCATCAATAGTGTGTGATGAGACATAACAAAACCTAATCTCATGGATCCCAAGTTGGTCCCATAGAGCTGGTTGATCCTATGAACCCCATTCAATATTCTCCATGTATTGGGGGCACATTGGGCAGGAACAAGATCAAAATAATCAAAAAAATTCTAAGAATAAGCGATTTGGGGGAAAGGTTAACCCCCCCCCCCCCCCGGGGAACACAATGAGGATGTGAATCCAGTGCCCTTCATCCATGTCCCAGACATCTCCAGGCATGGGAGAATAATCGATTCTCACCCAATTTGGAATATAGCATGTTTTTTTAAACTCCGTGGCAGTTTCTCCATTAAGGGTGTCCATCAAAGAAAGAACTGTAAACAGTAAAGGCTACAAGAGGAAATGATGCAGAAAAGAAGCAGGATAGAAGGACTTATAATAAGAAAATGGTGCGAAAGAAGCTCTAAAGATAAAAAAAAAACATGAAGGAAAGCCCTCGGTATACTCACGAAGATGAAAAGATTAGAGCGCGAAATGATGGTTGGGGGTAGTTGGACTTTGTTTGAAACCTTGTGCACAATCATGGGGAACGATTCTCAAAGAAGATTTTTAGCACTTCATATTACACCCCGGACCAACATACCCTCATCAGTTTAAAGATATTACGTATATGCCATACCAATCTCAACGACAATAGGTCATAAACTTTCAAAATCTACTAGCTTAACATGTCCCGGACTAAAGATTTTATAGACAATTGTGGGGATTAAATAACTCATTAAGCCCATTTTTAAGATAGACGAACAATTACAATTATTACAGGACGGGCCGACCCAATTCGAATAGATAATTGCATTCACATATGTAACATGTGCTTAAATACATCTTTATAAGGTCAAATCCGTTACCAACAATCTCAAAGAGATATCTAGGTACCCCTTACGTGCTACACTCAAGCAGAGAGAGTTACGTATAAAACTCAACCCCTTAAACACTACTAAAAATGTAATGCCCACTCGGGCAAGGGGATGAAAACTTTGTAACCTTGAGAGATACACTAATAAAAATAATAATAACCTCTCCGTGGACGGGGACGATTTCCCAAACCACGTATATTTTGTGTAGTGCTTGTGATTGGTTTACTCTCATCTTTGATTGCTTTCTTGGAATTACTTATTGTGATATTTTTACACTCATAGTTTATATAATAAGCATCCATTTAAATCAAATATTACTAAATAAGAAATAAAAATTATGAATATTTAACTCATAAAAATATCAATAACTAGCGTATTATTATGAATAGATATTGGTAAATACTTTAGTTATTTTTATAAAAACAACAACAACATGAATAATAATAATAATAATAATAATAATAATAATAATAATAATGATAATAAATGTAAAAAATAATAGTAATAATAATTTACACTGTAAAATACCAAGTATCCTTGAAATTTCCTAGAAAATTGTAGGTTTTTAGTAGGATGTGTATTGAGGGAAAGTTTTATCTGCAAATAAATTTGAGAACCATTTTTTCACAGCTTTCATGTTAATTAAACATAACAAAAAGTATTTTCATTCACTTTTCCTTTCCCTTATTGACAAACAAATGCAGCCATGGAGAAGTTAACCCACTGATTCAGTCGGAGGTTTCAAACTCTGCTTTATTTGACCATTTTTCCATCTCTGTTCCACCCATATTTAGTGGGTAGTTGAAATATAAATGTCAATTTTTGCGGCACCCATGATTTGCATAAAACTTCTTTTTGCTCATTGTTTGGAAATTATAGCTACTGAGTTGTGGAAACATATTCCGTAGATAGTGTGCTCCACCCAGATTGAGAATGAGCATTTATCTGTTAACAAAAATGATTAACATGGGATATGGGGATTTAAATCATCCAAACAAAACAGATCATGCAACTTGTTTGGATTTAAATCATCCCAAAAAATAAATTTAGTTGCAATGGAATAATTGTTGAACTCTTCATGATTCTTTGATTGGAACGAACACATAAATTGCTTCATTACACAACAAACATATATAAAGAAAAAAGAAAAAAAATCATAAAAGAACACCATATTTTACATGGTTCGGACATTAATGGTCTGTGTCCATAGCGGCGGTTATTACCATTGTTGACTATAATCTCTTTGTTGTTTACAATGGAGATCTCATGAAGGGACAACTTAATACCTGCGTTACAATGATGTAGTGCCTTTATAGAGGCCAATACACTATTAAGATTTGCACCTAAATAAAACATTTGATTTAATTGTTTGACTAAGTACATATAAATATGTAACATGTGACTAAAATAAACACCCACGACATTCGGCCTTTGGGCCCTCGCCTTTGATATGTTCAGTCAAGAATCTGTTCCTTTCATTTAGGTTATCCCATTCAGTTGAATGTCCAACATAACTCGAATCGGTTTTGAATCAATTGATATTTTCCCTCATCAAAGAATATGTTCTTTTCGAGTTACAAGTCAACTGGCGGGACTTAAGGGAGATGGATGTCCGTAGAGAGGCATTTGTTGTCATCCACGTGTGTGTGTCCCTAGGGATGCAAGAATTCTCGTCATTTTTGTGTGTTACCCCTAGAAGCTGTTAGACACAAAATCCAATTGGTGCAGGCCCCTATTAGCCTAAGCCATTCTTCACGCAAGGGTTTTCTTGGTTGTTCAGAGTTGATAGTTTATTTTATATAAAAATAAAAAAATTGGGTCAAGTTAGCCCTTTCAGGCTTACCTTAAGGTCGTTGAGGCCTGCAAATGATCTAGATATTCTTGGTGTGGGTTCCAGAACTAGGTTTATTTTTGAAAAAATAAAATAGTTAGATAAAAAAAACTAAATGGCGAGATTAGTAAATTAGCAATTACCAAGGATTTAATTTGGGCATATCTAATTGAATGATTTTTTTTTAAATATCCTGAAGTTTAAAATATTAAGTGGGAGAGGGGTTTCCACATAAACCTCGTGGTCTTCACATGTGTATCCAGATTCTTTACAAGGGATAATTCCAATAATTGAATGTGAGTGAGTTTAGTCCCACGAATGGCGAAGTTCTTCACGCGTGGATTGAGATTCGATGAAACTTAGACATAATTACTGATGTCCTAGCCCAACCAAGCCCCTTTCATTAATTGTGGGACAAAAAGATGTTGGTTATTAAATTATGTAGGACATGAGATTCCTAGATTGTGCTAATAACATAATTGAATGGTGAAAATCTTTTTAGTTCAAGGTGGGGTGAGTTAGGATCCCAACGATAAATCTCACTTCATAAGGGAACTGGAATGTCAGAAAGAATTATTTTTTATTGGCGATAGTGGAATGCCACGATTAAATAAAATCAAAGTAATGTCATGTTTCAATTGGAAACTAAATTTTTCAATGATGGTTCTAAGATTTGAAAAATGAATTCAACTTTCACTCACTGTTTTTAGTCTTAAAGTTACAATTGGAATTTTTTTTGAGGACTGAAAAGATAATTGGATACTTTCCTAACTTAAGTGGGTAATAAATATATTTGACCAACAATTCCCATCAATGTTTTAAAATTTTGATGTGATTAATTCCTCACATAAACTTTATCCCCCCCCCCCCCCCCCCCCACCATTAATGGTATTAATCACGGAATCACAATATCTTAAAACTTATGGTAATTCTTTAAAATTAAGTGTTATGTACATGTTTAATTTTTAATAATCGACTAATGGGAATTTTTAAACACTAATGTTGTCTATTGACACTTAATCAATAATTGTGTTATTAAAATTATCTTCGTCATTGATTGAATAAGGATTTCTTTGGATGAAATATGGTGAAAAAATCTTGTTCCATTTCGTAATCCTAGAGTGAGAATCATCGATAGCCAAATTAAGGTGTTAGTGATTGAGAAGAGATTATTTATTTTTCGAAAAGGTGGTTGAAGGATAAGTCCACGTCTCTGGTACAATTATTTAGGATTAAGAATGTTCATATTCTTCGATAGTAGTGAAATAGCCGAAAGGCAGTTATTCTCACCATAGGTACTTAGAACTTTGATAGTAATGTTTCCTAGATTTATTAGGAAAAGGACGTGGTATTAGTTTTCTCGTAAAAGTAAATGCATGATTTATGGTACAATCTATAAAAAAACAAGTGTGTAGATTAAAGAACCATAAATCGAGATTGCAACTCTTTGTAGAGGTTCTAGGAAAGCGAGCATATACTTAAAAGAGTGATGTTCCTAATTGTTATCATCTAAATTTGGTACATGAATTTATGAGGTGGTACGGTTGGGATCCATTTAGGGTGGTAGATTTTTTTAATGGACTTCTCCCAGATTTTGGGATATGCATGGGGGCATAATGGGGATTATAGAGATGTATCGATCCATGCGCCTTTATTTGAGGTACCGCATGGACAAATTTACAAGTTTTTTTATTTATGGGAGGTACGTGTTTGCTTTAATTTTGATTATTTATTTTAATTAGATATTTATCCTATCTTTTATTCACATCATAATAAGTTGTATAGATGTGGTTTTTTATGTATTTGGATAAATATTCGACCTCCTATGAGTTAGGGTTATGATGGACCATTTTTTCCCCTCTTTAGATGGTATGCATAGGGGAGTTAAGGGCGGCGTCATCCATGTCATTAGGGGCAGCCATGGCACTCCCAAATGGGGTGACCACTGTGACAACAAGTATTTTGATGCATTTTATTTTTGTATCACTTGTCTTTTCTTATTCTTAGTGTTTATATGCTTAGCCTAACTCACTTTCTCTCTTGATGTTTTCATCCTTCAAGTGCCTTGGGGGGCGGGGGGTCGGGCATCACAGCGTGGGACCTATTCGGATGGAGGTTAATGTTAGAGGATCCATACAAAGCTCTTTTTTACTTGGGTGAGAGGGGACTCACCAGTAGATGTGCGATGCCCCAGTCAGAGTGTCGTTCCCCCTCCTTATCGTATGAGGCATACAAAGCGTTAACTAAGTTACATTGATAGATATTTTTGGAGGGTGTGCCTACCATTGGTCTTCTCAGTAAGTGCCTTGACTATTAGGGATTTCTAGAGAGGCACATGATGATGATGCACCTTCCCGTTCTTAGGGAGGTTTTGTTGAACCGATCTGAAGTGTCTCCTACAGAGGAGGTACCTTAGGCAGTCGATGGAGAGTCAGTTGCTCCAGTAGATAAGCAAAGAGTAGTAGGTGGGGATTGATTTCTTTTTAGGTCAAGTAGTAGGGGGATTATGTGGTGCTTGAGGGTGGTGTCGGGGTTTGGGATATACCTACGTGGGGAGAAGTCGGAGGTGATGAGGATATGAGGGATCCTAGGACTTCGAGGGGATCTTTCTCGCAGGTAATAGTGGATCTTCTCAGCTCGATTGATTCAACAGGGGCAAGTTTGAGGTTGTATAGGATGTGGGTAGTACAATGGGCATGCTCATGGTAGTTTAGAAACCCCCTCTTTTATTTAGTTCATGAGTTTTGAGGGGTAGTTCCAGCTTTGGGCTCGAGGATGATTTTTGAGGATTTTGATTCTTAGAATGAGAAGACGAATGCGGAGGAGAAGACCAGGGTGGTTTATTAGGGTGTATACCAGGGGAGTTCCTAGATAAAGGGGGTTACCACAACTCAAATTGCTACTCAAAAATATTGGGTGAGGGAGTTAGAGAAGGTGGTCGTGCGGTGCTACTCGGAGAGAGGTTCCTCTTAGGACGGTGGACACCCTGTCTTTCCATTCGAGATAGAGTCCCGGGATTGTGGTTTCTAGCTATGTGTCCTTTTTCTTTGCCAATTTCTCATTTGGATCACATGGCTCCTAGACTTAGGGAGGCTCTCGACAAGGTATTTTCTCACTTTTCTCTCTTTTCACGTCTTTCTTTTATTACTAGAATTGTTTTATTTATTACCTTTATCTTAATTGTATATTGATTATTTTCTTAATTTGGTATTTCTTAGGAGTTAATGGTTTCAGGGCCTAGCTTCTAGAGTTTGTTGTTTCTTTGGTTCTCAATGTACAATGAGCTGTCGTATTCTATTCAGGTTTATGTAATTATGTCAGTCCGTGAGGGATAAATAGTAAATCATGTGGTTTTCATTCTATCTCCCTTATACCTTCGCATCGTTAGGAGGTTGGGTATTTCATCATCATGTTAGTTCATCTTTTAACGCCTGCTCCCGCACTTTTCCTCCAATTCAATCGATTCCTAGGCATATTGAAGATCCGGCAGTGGCGGATGGTGGTGGTTATGATGATGAGTGGGCTAAGAAATCCCATCACAAGTTGGAGTTCGTGTGACTGTCTATGTAGAGGGATTATCTCCATAATTTCATACATTTGATTCTCTCTTTTTTATTCTTTCATTTGATGCACATATGTTATTCTTAATTTATTGGGTTCAAGGGATCTTTGATACTTTTCTAATTTTTATGACATTATTATGATTTTATACATGCCTTTAATTTATGTTTCCCATGAGGAAGCATTATCGATGATGTTTTGACACAGTAGGTGTCGTCTTACTCTTATTCGCACAACAACTAATGCCCAATATGCATATCAATAGAGTGATCCTAAGCTATTTTTTTATTAAAATGGTGGTAATAGAAATGCACAAAGAATAAGAACGTAATAAAAAAGGGATGTGTGTATGTATGGGAACATAAGTGAGTACACGCTCTTTTATTAAAATAGGGGTGCCACCAAAAGTAATAGACACAATGGTAAAAAGTGACCCATATTTTTTAGACTTTTCTTTTTGGAGGAAGACGACTTTTGTCTAATTGATGGCAAGCCCTTTGTGTGTATTAACGTAAGAGTGGTGGGGGGAGGTGGTTCCTTTTTCTTTTTGATTGGTGATCGGGCCAAAGCCTTATACCTTATGGAATTGGAGTGTCATTCATTATCCCTAAAGAGGTGGCATTTTGTGGGGGATCTTTTGTGAGTCTGCCTATTAACGATTCATCGTAGGATGCAGTTTGATTTTGGATGATGGCGTTTAGTGTTTATTTTTTAGGGAGAGGGGTATAGGGGTAGCGTTTTCGCCCATTTAGGCTTGTTCTCACTGTTTCTTTCATAGCATTGGCCTTTGTTTGTTGTTTATTTAATAAAGATGAACTTGTGGAGTCATAAAATACATTAGAACTTGATCTTACTTAATTGAAGTTTGTTTATTTAGATCGAGACATCTCTTTTGGAATCAAGGCATAATTACAATAAGCAGGGTTTTATTATAAAATGGGATTTTTTTATGTTTATTTAGATCGGGACCGATGTGATATCTCCAGCTGCCTACATATTTTTAATTCAAAGACAACAAGGTGTCTATTTTTTAATGTCTACTATAAAATTCTAGTGGAGAATCAGGCCTGCGAAGTTATATCGAGCTTAAACAGCTAAGGGATTAAAGTGTTTTAGTTGACTTTAATTGAAAAGTCGGTGGATCAAGTGGGCTTTTTTATATAGGGCTGTGAATATGTATGGGTTCTCATAGTTTTCCATTTTCATTGCGACTAATTATTTTTGTGTTAAATTGTCTTTTCTTTTTTACCATTGGAAGCATTGTCTTCAATCAGTCGAGATTAAACCGTTGGGAAAACATGACTCTTTCAAGATCAGCTAAGGTAGCGGCCTAACTAGAGTTTATTTTGGTGACGAGGTATGGTCCTCCCTAGTTGGGTGAAAATTTTCCTCTGGGAGTTCGAGAAGTTTTGAGATTTTCTTTTAGGACTAAATATCCCTCTTGTATGTTTCAATTTTTGACCCTCTTATTGAATTCTCAGGTAATAAGTTATTGGTAGCTCTGATTGTGATAATCGACCTTCAGTCTCATCTCATCAAGGTGAGCTAGTTAGTCGTAACGGGATTATACCTATTTAGTTTCAACCACTTGTATCTCAAGCATAACCTATAAGGATGGTTCCTCAAGTTCTATGGGTAGGACTACTTTTGTTGCATAAACTAAATAATAAGAGGTGGACCCTATTGAGTTTCACTCTATAGTGCGGTATACCCAGATGGTGTATGAGAGTTTATATGACCAGTCACTATAAGTCTCAATAATCTTGTTGGTGATACATTTGACATTTTTTTTGGAGCTTTGAGTGCTCCATTAGTTTGCGGTCTACATGGAGATAACATATGTCGAGTAATCCTATATTTGTGTAGTAGGTTTGAGACCACTTTCTCGAAGCAAGATCTATTGTGTGATACCAACTCTTGGGGTACACCTAATCCTAGATAATGTTTCAATGCACGAATTTGGACACTTTCTAAGCATTTAGCACTTCATAAGATTTGTTCTCGACCCAGTTAGTGCAATAGTTGATGGTGACTAGGATAAATTTGTTCCCATTAAAAGCCTTCGGAGTTACCTTACCTATGATATATGTCTCCCACCAAATACATACATGAAATTCCACCACCTAAAATAGAGAATGAGTTTAAAGAGTTCCTAGGCCAAATACAATTTAAAAGTCGGTTCATTAACTGTCTTACCACCATCTGTGAGCGTTTCTTCCAAATATCAAAGATGGAGTCACAAAAATATTGGAATGATTACTGCCAAGAATCATTTGAGAAGATATAAGAATACCTCACTCACCCACTGATTCTAGTACCTCCCCACATCTTTGTATAATTTTTTTCCAATGATCCGTATCTTTATTTTAATTACTGTGGAAACCCGAATAAAGATATGATTAATTTATGTGTCAACCATGCTTACCTTATGTGATATGGATAATCTTTTATTAATATAGGTAATCTTAAGTTATTATGTTTATTTCAATCCTACCTTCATAAATTATGAAATATCGAATTAGTTACAAACATAATTCTTTTATGCTTTTGGTAGGAATGCCCATGTTCGAGACTAGTTTTGACCATTATAATATAAAAATTGACTTAAGGTATAAGATATATAGTTGAATATATATGAATTAGTTTTGTAACATAATAAATGTTGTGTTAAATAGAGGTCTGAGCAAGAAGTTATACCAAAATTACGAAACAAGGGCAAATTTGTCCATCTTTTAAGTGGTATTTTGTCTTATTAGCACACCATGTGTTATGTTTTGATTGGTTGAAAGGGGAGGATCGATTAGCCGACTTTAAAACCTTTAAATAATCTCATTCTTCAACAAAATTTATCGATGATAAAGTTTGGCCTAATAAGAGAGAAGCGTGAAGCTTAGAAAGATAAAGGGCGAGCAGAAGTTGGAGAAAAATCCATAAAAAATTATGTAAAAGTTGATTAGGTAATTGTATCCATAAATGTTGTTATTTTTTTGGTGTTAGTCATTGAAATTATAGAAATCATCAATTTTTAATAAAATTCCATGACTTGACGAATACGTGTGAGTAGATACACGTTTGAAGAAAGTTGAAGGCATAAAACCTTTATATTGCCTTATTTAGAACTTTTGTGTGTTCAAACTTTAATAAGTTTTTGTGTACTTACTGGAATTGAGAAATTATAGTTGGATAGGAATCTAGATGCACACATTCATAACATATCCGAAAATTAGAATTAAACTCCTTGTGGTTAGACTATGGTGATGGTTGTAATTCGGTACATAGTTTTCATATGCATAATCAGCTTGGATATGCCATATGTTTGATAAATCTTTCAACATAGCAAATGAACCCTTAAAATTATGAAAATTGAATTTTCTATTATTCAATAAGTTTATTAAAATTAGGTGAAATATCATATAAAGTTATGATGTATAAACATTATGAAAATTCTTAGAAGTTAGTTGAACGATAGAGGAGCTTATAGGGAAAATTTGCTATGTAGTAAAGAAATGGGCATATTTTTCTCTAGGGAACTTGAAATGGTTGACCGTATATCGAATTGCAGACATAAAATGTTAATTATGGAATTACCAAGAAGGAATTAAAGTATGATTGGGCTATGATTTGGACATATTAAATATCTTAACATGATATTGTATGGGACTTCATTTATGATAAATGATTTGAATAGGATTATGTGTTGCTTATGAATTGAGTTACGTTTAAGTTATTCTTTGGATTATTTATATTCTTATCATGATACTAATATTGTAAGAATGATAGGAAGGGAGGAACAATCGTTTGAACAAGTGCCAGATAAAGGCAAGGGAAAACCCCATTAAGTGGCCAAGGTGAGTGTACTTACTGAGTTAATTATGGATATGATGTCTATGTATTATATGGATATGTTATGGCTTATTAAAATCCATTCGATGTTGAGATTTTATCTCTAATTAAAAGTCAAGATATGTTGAGATGTTATATCTTATTAAAAGTCAAGAGCTATTGAGATGTTATGGCTTATTAAAAGTCAAGAGATGTTGCAATGTTATGGCTTTATAAAAGTCAAGATATGTTGGGTTACTATGCAATTCAAGAGATGTGGGGATATTGAAACCTATGGATGTGATTATTGCTTATGGCCGAATATGTGTATGGGCTAAATTGGCACAGAGATGGCTATGTTAAAATATTTGAGATGTTAATATAGTACTTTTACTCTATAGAGATGTATTACATTCACTGAGTTTTAAACTCATGGTTTTATATGTTTACATTTTCAAGTTTTGAAGCAGCCATTGCCATGTCTAGGGTGTTGGGTGAGTGGTAGATGGGTCTCGTCAGTTTTTGAATAATGTACTAGTTGTAATTAAGTTAAATTATTTTAGAGTCTGTTTAAATTATGTCTCTTTAAAATGATTGGGTTTTAAGTATCTCACACTTAAACCTTGAAGTTATTTTAATGTCTATTACAAAAAATAGATGTGTTTTGTGAACTATTTAGTTATTTTTATGCTAGTGGGGATAGGGTGTGACAACTTGGTATAAGAGCTTTAGGTTTATATATGATGGGGTTAGAGAGTCTGGATGTGGTAGTGGTAGTGGCAGAGATAGAGTGGCATGAGTCATTTATATTAACTTATGAAAAATACTAATCATTATGTTAGAAATAAATGTTGTATACTTGTTCCTATAATTATGGATTATTACAGATAGTAAGATTTGGAAAGATCAAATGTTCATGGGAGGGTGGAGGAGGAGGCTTCAAATACACAAATTACAAATGAGGTAAACTAACAAAATCAAAATAATGTGAAAGGGGCACCTGAACAACTTACAAATATGCAGAGAATGACTCGTGCCATGACTTTAATGGAAAAAAAACAAATCATGTTTATGATGCTAATTGCCGAACAACAAGGCAAGTACTTGGAGGAGCAGAGTTTGGACAAAATAGAAATGGCAATATAATTAGAGGAGAAGAATAATTTATACGAGAAGTTTATCAGATTGAACCCCCTAGCATTCTCAGGTTTCGTAGATCCTTTAGAAGTTGAGGCTTGGGTTAGAGATACATAAACTATCTTCAGGATGATGAATGTACCTGGTGTGCAGAAAGTAATTTTGGCTACTTTCATGTTAAAGGGTGAAGCTAAATATTGGTGGGAGTCTTCCAAACATTTATTGCTTACTCTGGGGTGGGAGTGAGGTAATTACTTGGGATTCCTTTATTAAAGCCTTATATGAAAAGTATTTTCCTCACATGTATCGAAATCAAAAAGAGAGAGAATTTTTATCATTGACTCAGGGAATATGTCGGTCAGGGAGTATGAAATTAAATTTATATCCTTGTCTAGATTTTCATTACATTTCTTACATGATGAGGACAGATGCACCAAATTTTAGGATGG
Source organism: Sambucus nigra (assembly GCA_949130495.1). Lineage (NCBI taxonomy): Eukaryota > Viridiplantae > Streptophyta > Magnoliopsida > Dipsacales > Adoxaceae > Sambucus > Sambucus nigra. The sequence goes on along the minus strand of OX422222.1, from coordinate 91,186,661 downwards.
ATTGAATTTGGTTATCAAGTCTAGATTCACAGCACTTGAAATGGTAGATTATACTTCTTTAGTCAACAAAGGTATGATGGTTGAAGGGGGTGTTAATGATGAAATAAAGAATATGGAACAATGGGGAAAAAGGAGTCGATTTGATCTATCTCAACAAAAGGAAGGTAATACAAAATACTCAAAACAGGAGAGTCAATGATTTCATCATGGTAGAGGGACTTCAAATTATGTTCAGAATAGGACTTCAAGAAGTTTTAGGGGTGAAGGATCAATGGGCCAATATAATAGACAGCAGGAGAATATGAATGGGCGGTCTAAGCCTATTACAAGATATTTTTGCAAAGCCCATGTCTATATCAGCTCAAATTATCCCAAGTTAAAGGGGGTATGGTGTTATTAGTTTCATCAAATTAGTCATACTAAAAAGAACTGTCCTGTGCTAATAGAAGGGACTCAAACAGCAGAAGTTCTTCACCTGGAGGCATAGGGAGAGAAGGAGGTAGAGGACAGGCTAGTGGTTCTAGGGCTCCGGGAAGAATATTTTCTATGACTCTACAGGATGCTCAGGCTACTCCAAAGGTGGTCACAGGTACATTTTCTGTCATGAATAAACCTGCTTATGTGCTTATTGATCGAGGTTCTACTTATTCATTTGTAGCACTGTCGTTTACTAAGCATTTGGGTAGACCATGCTCTTATTTAGATTGTGGTTTATTTATTTCTACACCTATGGGGTATGTGATGTTAGCGGAGCTTGTGTATAAAAATAATATATTGTATGTGGGGGAGAGGGAGTGGACCATTAATTTAATTCCACTTTATATTTAAAATTTTGATATTATCTTGAGTATGGACTTGTTATATTCCTACCTTACATCGATTGACTATTTTTGCAAGGAAGTTACATTTAATATGTTGAGGGAGGAAGAATTCAAATTTATTGGGGAGAGGAATGTCGTTCCAAATTGTCTTATTTCTGCCCTTCAGGCGAGGAAATTATTAAATAAGGACTGTCAAATATTTTTAGCATATATTGTGGATATAAACTGAGAATTACAATAAATAGAAAATGTCCCAGTACTTAAGGATTTTGTAGATGTGTCCCTATAAGAATTACCAGGGTTTCCACCTAGCAGAGAGGTAGATTTTACTATTGATTTAGTGTATGGTACAGCTCCAGTTTCTATTTCTCCATATAGAATGGCACCTGTGGAACTGAAGGAGTTAAAGGTTCAACTACAAGAATTTCTATATAGAGGTTTTATTCAACCCATCATATCACCATGGGGGGCTCCGATATTATTTGTGAAGAGGAAATACATCACCATGTGACTTTGCAGTGATTATCGACAGTTAAACAAGGTAACCATTCGAAATTAATATCCATTACCTCGTATTGATGATTTGTTTGACCAATTACTGGGTGACAAAGTGTTTTCAAAAATTAATTTGAGATCAGGTTATCATCAATTAAGGGTGAGATATTGTGACATTTCTAAAACAGCTTTTTATTCCTGCTATGGTCACTATGAATTTTTTATAATGCCATTTAGGTTAACAAATGCTCCTGCGGTGTTTATGGATTTAATGAATTGAGTATTACACCTTTTCATAGATTCATTTTTTATTTTCCTCATCGATGATGTTTGATATACTCACATAGCGAAGAGGGACATGAGAAGCATTTAACAGTTGTATTAGAAGTCTTACAAGATAGTCAATTGTTTGTTAAGTTTAGCAAATGTGAGTTTTGCTTAAATCGGGTTGTATTTCTGGTAGCATATTACCATGGATTTTGTGATGGTACTTCATTGATCTCAGAAGGGACATGATTCTATTTGGGTGGTAGTTGATATATTAACGAAGTCAACGCATTTTTTTCCAGTCAAAACTACTTACATGGTTGATAGGTATGCACATATTTTTGTTGATAAGATTATATGCTTACATGGAGAACCAGTGTCTATTATGTCTAATAGAGATAGTACATTTCCTTCAAGATTTTTTCCTAGCTTGTAACGAGCTATGGGAACTAGTCTGAAATTTAGCATGGCATTTCATCCATAAACAAATGGACAATCAGAGAGAACTATCCAAATACTTGATGATGTGTTACGTACGCATGTACTCGACTTTAAAGGAAATTGGGATGATTACTTTCTATTGATAGAATTTCAAATCATAGTTTCCAGTCTTCTATTGGTATGGATCCATATGAAGCCTTGTATGGTAGAAAGTGTAGAATTCCGTTGTGTTGGAGTGAGGTGGGAGAAAGGAAATTATTTGGTCCAAAATCTATGGAGATGACGGTTGAAAGATAAAAGTTATTCAGTAATGTATGAAAATAGCCCAAAGTAAACAGAAACATTATACAAATAAGGGTAAGAAGGACTTGAAATTCCAAGTTGGAGATTTTGTCTTCTAGTGTGTCTCACCTTGGAGAGGGGATATGAGATGTGGGAAGAAATGTAAATTAATCCCTTGGTATATCGAACCTTATGAGATAAAAGAAAGACTGGGAGAATTAGCCAAAAAAATAGTGTTACTGTAGACACCCCATTCTGTTACCCCTTAACTCTCCTTAGGTACCTAGTACCTCCCTTCATCACTATAAACCCAGGTCACGTCCTGAGTACTGACCTGGAAGCCATCGGGCACCCCCCAGCTCGGTTTGACTCAAAAGTCAAACTCCTCGTCTCGACCGAAACTCAATGAATCTTCGAAGGGCACTGAATACCCTTTCCAACAGTCTGCCCCATGCCCAATTCCGACTTACCATACGGACGAACGAGCCATTTACGTCCGAAACCTGACCCAGAGGCCCTCGGGTGCCTCCGGGCTCTATTTGACCTATGTCAACTCTTCAGCTCAATCTAAGTTGAATGAATCTTCTAAGGGCACTGAATACCCTTTCCAACGGTCCATCCTGTGCACAATTCTGACTTTCCATGCAGACTAACGATCCGTTTGACTCCGGGAAGCCACCGAGCGCTTCCCGGGCCTAGTTGACAAAAGTCAACTCTCCAAATAGGGTCAAACTCTTTGGAATGTCTAAGTACATCTAGTAACCTTTCCAACGGTATGCCCCGTGCGCGATTCGGACTTACCATGCGGGCGAACACGCCGTTTGCGTCCGCGTGATTCCCCATCCAATGGACCGATAAAAGCTTCTGAGCCACATTTGACCCAAAGTCAACTCCTGAACTTGGGAGCGGTCCAAATGACTTTTGAATGTCTCTGAAATACCTTTCCAACGGTATGCCCCATGCACAATTCTGACCAACGATTTTCCCTCGGCAGTCAATTTTCCGAAAAAGCCTGAGGAAAATTGCCAAATGGTAGGTCTCAGATCCTGCCTATCGGCACCTGCCGATAGGCAGTTCCATGATAGGGCCGATCGGCAGTTCCTTGGGGTTATAAAAGTAGGCCTTGGCCTTATTTGCAAAGGGAGCCCAGATCTGATAGAAATCTCTCTGAACGAATCCCAGAAACCTCTCTCGAAGGCAGCGTGATTTCAACTTCCAAATCCTACTTTTACTTCCACTTTCCATCATCCTCTTCATCAAACTTGGGGAATTAATCACTCTCCGTCATCATCCAAGTGCAAGGGATGAGATCAAGCTCAAAATCTTCAAGAAGGTCCAACTTTCTCAACTTTCTCTTGGATTCTCTTAAATTCTCAATAACTTGTTTTTTTACTACTTAGCACTTTTATCATCTCATCTCACACATCCTAATATACTTTTTATTTAGTATTATTTCATATCTCTTATTTTCATATAAATAAAAACCCAAAAAAACAAGAAAAAGAGGGTTTGCTCAAAAATTCCAAATAGGGATTCTCACACTTTTTCCACATTTTTCTCACAACTAAAACACCTTTTTCTACACACACACACACACACTTACAAATAAGAGATCCCACATTTGGATTTATGGGATAAACCCCACCCCTTTGCTTTGTATGCAAACTATGTGGACTTTGATGCCTTTATAGGCTACGTAGGCGTCTCGGTGTAAAACCCGAGATTCGAGTCCTTTCTCTCACTTTTTCTCTCATTTATATCTTCTCTAAATCCATTTTTCTTATATTATACATATATTTGTTCTTAGTGACGCATTACCTCATATGCGTTATCGTTCCCTTATAACGATCAACGTAGGGGTAATCGGGTAAATCTTATTTTTCTAATATTACTCTTATAATATTCCTATGGATGACTCGCTTTATTTTTTCCATGATATAAGCCGAGGATTCCTACCTCCATTCTATATATATACACATGCACACATCTCACTGGGGGGGAACATAAAGGAAAATATCAAATATCCATGAGAGACCGAAAGGGCGGAATGGGTGCCTAACACCTTCCCATTTCGTAACTAAGCCTCCGAACCCTTTTCGAATCATTTTGGTTTCGCACGTACTTGTAAGTCTTTGGATGCCATCCTTCGGGGTGGCTTACTCTTTTTTCTTTTGTCTGTTTTGAGTAAAATAGACTGGCGACTCTGAATCTCTCTACATTTTCACACCTCACAAAATTGACGACGGCCGAAACACTCTCCCGAGAGGGGACGCGCGGGACCCGAAGGATCCCTCCTCCCTCCGTGGCGGGGATCGGCGGGGATGGCCACAGTGGCGACTCCGCTGGGGACTTTTATTTCAAGGACTTGACTCTATTTACATGGATGCTATATTTGTTTATTCTCCCCCCCCCCCCCCCCCCCCCATATCTGCATGTTCCCCTTTCTCACATGTATATCACATACTTATGCTTATGTTCACACACTTGTAGAAAATCCTCCATGTTCACCTCACACAATGTGCACCAAGGATCACGTATATTCCCATGTTGCATACATCACCTATCCATACTTGGCGTACCTTTTTGGGGTGCTTGTACTTTGTTCCCGGCTTGGCATAATCAAAGAAAGGTAGTCTCATCATAAGCGACTAATAAGAGAATCATGCATGATTCACACGACATCACCAAAGATCATTGATATTGACCAAATTTTACCCAGTAACTGGAGGGTCACTTCGTTATGGGCGCTGGTCCGGCAGGTCGCAGTTAGTCTAAGCGATATGACTCTCACCTTCCATTGGCCGAGTACCTTCGACGTATATCGAACGGTTCCCCCGTATCGCACCACTTGACCGAAGTCATGACGGGAGGTATATCACAGGGAATTCATTCATGTACGCCGAGTATATCGAATTTTCTCTCACACGTACCGTCCCCACGAGGTATATGGTGAGGCAATTCACATACACTTAGGTATATCAAATGGCTTGTCCACACGTACCGATTGCCCGCAAGAGCAAGACGTATATTGTGGAAGTCACGCCAAAGGGGGGAACCCATGCCGATTCACCCAACCAACTGCATACCCGCATATAGGTGTCAAACCTAGGACACGCACTTTAGATTGCCGGTTTCGACCCGAAACTCTGCCAAAATTCTGGGTCGATCTTTCGTCCGATTTTTGCGCATTTTTAAAACGGGACTCTGTCCGTGAGCCTAGTTACAAGTTCCAAACCATAGCTTTGCATATATTGAAATCCCATTTTTCCAGGCTCAGGTCTCGTCCGGCATTGCATTTAGGAGACTTAAATACAAGTGAGAACATAATAATCATGCTGAGTTCCATTTCCAAAAAACATTTCCCCCTTTCTTATCAAAAATCCAAAAAACATTTCTCCCTTTCTTATCAAAAATCTAAAAAAACATTTCTCCCTTTTTATCAAAAATCCAAAAATAGTTCCTTCCCTTTTCTCAAAAATAAATCTCATCCTATGCCTTCTCAGGTTGATTGCACGCCCTTGGCCTGGCTCCCTATTGGCTTAGGTCTTCAGTCAAATCACCCCGGAGTTTCGTCCGTTCCTTTACTACTTCTTTCGAGTCCGGAATCCATCCATCTTCCATGGAGAATGCAGATCAAGCACTAGTCATACAACCAGATCTACCAACAGTCTTAGCTTAGCTCGTGGCCAAGATTGACAACCTCCAAGCTGAGGTTCGAGAAATGCAACGAAACCAAGTTCCTATTCCTCAAGAGCCCGAGGCCCTGTTCCCTCGTGCTATGGGTCAACCCGAGCCCATCTGGGTCTCGGAAGAATATCAGCACGCTCCGCGTGCCCCTCCTACTAATGGGCCGCCGCCTGCCCAGCTCCAATGCCAAACATTGCCCAGCCTATGGCTAACTTGCCTCTGGTTGCTGATCCAAAGGAGGAGGAGTTGAACAAAGTCAAAGAGGATCTCAAGATGCTCACCAAGAAGTTTGACCAAGTCAGGATCTCTGGGAATTACATGGACTACACCCATATGTCTCCTTATCCTAAAGCAAGGTTACCCGAGAAGTTCAAAATGCCAAATATCGAGAAGTTTGGAGGGAGTGGTCCCCCGATTGTTCATCTTCGCAGTTATCATCATTCCATGACTCTACTAGGGGCTTCCGAAGAAGTGATGGCCCAATTGTTTCATCAAACTTTGAAAGACAGTGCTCTCCGATGGTTTTTATCTCTTGAGGAATCCAGAATTCGTAGCTGGGAGGATGTAGCCCGAGAATCCATGACGTAGTACAAATACAACGAAGAGCTTGAGGTCACCCGCCGTGATTTAGAGTTGCTCAGACAGAACTTTGGAGAATTAGTCAGTAACTTTATAGCACGATGGAGGGAAAAAGCGGCTACCATGACCAATCGGCCGTCTGAAGAAGAACAAGTCAGAATAGTGAAGAAAAATTTCTTGCCCCATGTCCGAGCAACCATGGGAGGACAGTACTAGCTCCATTTTTGAGCTCTCAGAGAAGAAGGAGTAGAAATCGAAGAGGGTCTTGACAAAACAGAAGTTGAACCAAAGAAGGTGTCCGGACAGTTCACCCCCAGAAAATATGACAAGCCTGTCAGTGCCGTAGTCTGAACCATCAACAACATCTCTCAACCAACCACATCATGGGCACCGAAAAGCCGCCCTGCTTCCGTCCAAAGGGAATACACTGAGCTCCATGCTCCCCTCTCCAAAGTTTACCAAGCCCTGTTAAGCCGAAACCTTATAAAGCCCCTAGATCCACGACCATTACCCAATCCACTTCCCAGAAATTTCAAGACCGATGCTCATTGCGTCTTTTACCAAATAGTTGGCCATACCACCGACCAATGCTTCCACCTTCGAAACATAATCCAATATCTCATTGACCGGGGTACCATCGCCCCACCGGCTAATCCTAAACCAAACACTACTCATAACCCACACCCAAATCATACCAATGCCATCTTCTTGGAAGGAAACCCAGATTTCGATCCATCAACTCAAATCACACCCTTATACCCTCCTAAACCCCTTCAAATTTGCCCATATTTCCTACTACACCCTGCTAGCCCCGCTGATCAGGCTTTGTCACTCTTTACCAGAGCATGCATCACTATCCGGACCTATTCTGAAAGTAGAGGTATGGAATTGCCAGAGGTGTTAAACCAACTCCTAAAGTTCGGACTGAAATTGCCCTCATAGATGATTATCGACTACTAGAGGTTCAGTACGTTATTTTTTGAAGCACGGAAATGGGACCAAGTATCAGCTAGGTGGATGGTACCAACCGATGAAATCTGCTTAGATGATGTTGTCCGGATCATGACGGAAGCATTCAGGCAAACCAAAAACATTTGCAGTATCACCGAGTTACTTGACACTTTGAAGCTACAAGGGCACCTGGTCCCTTCACCCTTACACATCCCCACAAAATGGGAAGGCCTATATGAAGAAGCCGTTGAGGCTATGGAATGCATTGACTTCATAAGGGAAAACATAATTGTTGCCACCGGATGGGGGGAAGAATTCGAAGTTTTAAATGAAGAACAAGCTTCAGGAGGAAAATTCCCAATAACTGACTTATGTGGGATGATATCATTTGAGGAACTCCTCGGAGAAATAGATAAGATGGCAAAGCAACCGGAGATTGATGAGGAAACTGGATTTAAGTTTTTCCCTTCTTCAGTAAATCACATGACCAGATCTGGGAGACATTACCAAATTCCAAACTCGCTACCAACCAATGATAAGGGGAAGGGCGTTGAAAACCTTCCTATGCCAGATTTTACCCTCGAGGAGAGCAAGATCCTTGATCAATTGAAGAAAAATCAAGCTAACATCACTCTATAGGGGCTTTTCATGTCTTTCCAGCTACACAGAAATGCTTTGATCAAATTGCTCACTGGACCCATGGTTCCTCCTTCTACCACACCAGAAGAAGCGGTGAACCTGGTCGGATCCTTGACCTCTACCCGAATGCTGTCCTTTTCTGAAGAAGAAATCCCCAAAATTGGGCCAAATCACAATCATGCACTCAACATCTCCGTCGAAGTTATGGGGAACGTTGTACCACTCTCTCTCATTGACAACGGATCCGCTTTGAATGTCTGCCCACTGAGAACCTTCAAATGTTTAGGCCTGAAAGAAAGTGACCTCGCTCCAACATCCGCTGCCGTGCGTGCCTACGATAATACCCTCCGTGAGGTGATGGGATCCATAAAACTTGTAATACGGGTTGGACCTATAAACCCTGTCGTCGAATTCCAAGTCATCGATATCCCGACCTGTTTTAACCTGTTGCTCGGACAACCCTGGCTCCACAGTATAAAGGGTGTCTCTTCCTCATTCCATCAGAAACTGAAGTTCTTCGCCGATGGGTGAGTCATCACCATCTTGGGTGACGACGGTAAGGCCGAGGGTGCAAGCACCAGCAGTCCAATTCTTAAGATACAGCACGGGTCAAATGATGTACTCCTGTCAGGTTTTCGAGTCGAACCATCCCTACTCCCGACAGGGGACGGTTTCAAAGAAAGGGTTTGTCCAGAATATGACCCTCATGGCAATGTCAATGTGATTCAGATGTTCAGAAACATGCACTTCATGCCCGGACTGGGGCTGGGACAAAGGCAGCAGGGGATACTTGAGCCCATCGAACTGAAGAAAGCTTTCCCTCCTTGCGGCTTAGGATATCAACCATCAGAACCAGAACTCAGAGTGATCCTCCAGACTCGATCAAAGAGAGGGTTAGACTTCGCCCGAACTATCTCGAGAGATTCTTTAAATGGACGATTCATCAAGGAGGGTGAAGATTTCCCCTTTTGTGGTTTTCCAGAACCGTGGTATGACCATACAGATAAGAAGATGAAGTATGGAATGGAGATCTTCTTCTAAGATAGCTACCCATGGGCCGAAAGTTACCAATACCAGGTGCCACCGCTTATCAAGGATACTGAAGAAACTGAGGAAAGTGACTCTAAAAATTCCTTCAACCTGCAGACACTGGGGCTGACACTCTGCATGGTTCATTCAGGCACTACATCAAGGGACCCATCCCGTCTGATTAAAGTTGTTGATACACCTCTCCTCAACTGGCATGCTGCGCCGGTTCTACCTGTTAAAATCTCCCTTAACTCCAATGTTTACCCTGTTTTATCTACTGTTGTCCATCCTTGCTCAAATGTAATCGAGACCTCTTTTAATGAGGTTCTCAATGTTGTTTTTCCTATCAATAAAATAAACGAATATTTTGAGTATCTTGCCGTTGCCTTACATTAATCGTGTGGATTTTAATCAAAATTTTGATGATGATGACTTTGCAAATGAACAATTCTTAACTGATCTAAATAAGGTTAATAATAAACAACATAACCGTGTTCAAGTTAATGAAGAAGAGACTATTGTTATTAATCTCGGTTCTAGTAGCCAACTGCGTGAGATTAGGATAGGGGCCACCCTTGACGAGCATGAGCGCGCACAACTCGAAGAATTGCTAAAAGAGTTCGTGGATATCTTTGCTTGGTCTTACGACGACATGCCCGGTATTGATCCCGAAATAGCTCAGCATGAGATCCCCATTCTCCCAGATGACAAGCCAGTTAAACAAAAGTTGAGAAAGCTCCGCATCGAATGGTCGCTTAAGGTCAAAGAAGAGGTGATCAAACAGTTGAACGTGGGTTTCATTCGAGTAATCGAATATCCCACGTGGCTAGCCAACATTGTACCTGTACCAAAATCAGGAGGAAAGGTTCGAATGTGTGTGGATTACCGAGATTTAAACAAAGCTTCTCCGAAGGATGATTATCCGCTACCCAACATCGACATGATCGTGGACAACACAGCCAGTCATGCTCTCAAGTCATTTGTCGACGGATTTGTCGGATACAACTAAATTTATATGCATCCCGACCACCAAGAGAAAACCGCATTCATCACCCCATGGGGAACTTTTTGCTACACCGTTATGCCATTCGGTCTCAAGAATGCTGGGGCTATCTACCAAAGGGCTGCCACAACCATCCTGCACGATCTAGTCCACAAAGAGGTCAAGGTTTACGTGGATGATATGATTATCAAGTCTAAAACTAAAGAAGGTCATGTTCCCGCTCTCCAGAAGTTTTCGAACGACTGTGACAGTATCGGATGAGACTTAATCCACAGAAGTGCGTCTTCGACGTTACGAAGGGAAAACTCTTAGGATTCATGGTCAGTGAGAAGGGGATAGAAGCAGATCCCGCCAAGCTAAAGGCCATACTTCAGATGCCACCACCCCGAATAGAGAAGGAAGTCCGAGGTTTTCTAGGGAAATTATAATATATCAGTCGGTTCATCAGCCAGCTAACCTCCATCTGTGAACCAATCTTTAAGCTCCTCCGAAAGGATTCAATGAAGGTTTGGAACGAGGCCTGCTAAGAAGATTTTGATCGAATCAAACAATACCTAACCCAACCTCCAGTTCTCATGCCACCACAACCTGGTCTCTCTTTGCTCTTATCCCTAACCATAACAGGCACTGCAGGCGGGGCTTTTCTAGCCCAGTACCTCGAGGACTCCCGCAAAGAAAGAGCTATCTATTACGCCAGTCGCAAGTTGGCCAGATACGAGGTCAACTACACTGCTTTGGAAAAAGCATGTGTCGCACTTGTCTGGGTCACCCAAAAGTTGTGACATTACATGCTCGCCTTCCCCATTAAACTAGTATCCCGAATGGATCCCATCAAATACCTGCTTGAGAAACCCGCCTTAACTAGCCGAATGGCCCAATAGTTGATGCTCCTAATCGAGTTCGATATCGTGTACGTCACACAGAAAACCGTTAAAGGAAGAGCCATCTCTGATTACCTCGCTGACTACCCTATAGAAGAAGAAGATGTCTGGACCTCCGAATTCCCAGATGAAAACATCATCTTCACCACTCAAGACCTCCTTCGATGGAAAATGTTCTTCGAGGGCGCTGCCAATAAAAAGGGATATGGCATTGGGATACTTTTGGTCGCCCCATATGACTCCCATACTCCCATCGCCATTAAATTAGATTTCCCTTGCACCAACAACATGACAGAATACGAGGCATGCACAGTGGGCCTCCAGGTCTCTCTCGAAAAAGGTATTCAATACCTTGATGTATACGGGGATTCTGCCCTTTTCATCGGTCAAGTGCTCAGAAAGTGAAAGGTCAAAGACGAAAAGATCCAACCCTTTCACGCCAATTAGAAGAGTTGGCCTCCCAATTTCGAGATATCACCTTCCATTACCTACCCCGAGCTAAGAACAATGTAGCCGATGCTCTCGCTACTTTGGATTCCATGGTCGACATGCCCGAGGGAATAACAATGACCCCCTTCCTAGTTCAAAAACAAGACAGACCGACCCATTGCTACCATATTGAGCTTGTCTCCACTGAAGATCCCGAACTAGTCGATTACTGGTACTATGATATTTGGTGCATCCTCAAACACGGTAGGTATCCCGAGGGTTCCAATAAGAACGACCGAGCTACCCTCCGAAGGTTGGCCGCTCAGTACATCATCTGCGATAAAGCACTACTCAAGAGGAATTTCGATGGAACTCATTTGCACTGTATTACAGGGGTTGACATTGAAAAGATAATATAGAAAATCCACAGCAGGGAATGCGGACCTCATATGAACGGTCACATGCTTGCCAAAAAGATCATCCGATAAGGCTACTACTGGACCACCATGGCCCAGGATTGCACTGCCTATGTTCGGAGATGCCCTAAATGCCAACAGTTCTCCAACCTTCAACATCTACCTCCGCGGGAATCATACAACATGACTTCTCCCTGGCCGTTCTCCACCTGGGGTATCGACATCATAGGGAAGGTTACACCAAAAGCGTCAAACGGGCATGAGTTCATCCTGGTTGCCATCGATTACTTCACCAAATGGGTCAAAACTGAGTCATACGCAGTATTAAATGCGAAGAAGGTGGCCAAATTCATCAAGAAGAATATCATCTGCCGATATGGGGTCTCGCATGAGCTATTGTCGGATAATGGTTTGTACTTTAAGGCAGAAGTCACAGAAATAGTCAACGAATACGGGATTCAGAGACACAAATCTTCTCCCTACCGACCTCAGATCAATGGTGCAGTTGAGGCCGCAAACAAAAACCTCAAAGCCATCATCAGTAAGATGATCGAAAGTTATAGGGATTGGGCCGACCGTATCCCCTACACCCTCTGGGGCTATCAAACCTCAATTCAAACCTCTACTAGGTCTACCCCTTACTCCCTGGTTTACGGCATGGAGGCAGTCCTACCTGTGGAGCTGGAAATACCCTCGTTATGTGTCATGCTCGAAAGCAAGGTTAGTGAAGAAGACTGGTGCCAAGTCCGTCTTGATGAGCTGACCCTCCTAAATGAACGGAGATTAAAAGCTCTTTACCACATACAAGGGTACCATCTCCGAATAGCGCGATCATTTAACAAGAGAGTCAAGGACTGCGGTGTCCGAGAGGGGGATTTAGCCCTCAAAGAAATAATCGAACCCATCTGGGACCCCAGAGGAAAGTTCAAACCCAATTGGAGCGGCCCTTACATTGTGAAGAAAATCTTATCCGGCGGTGCTGCCATGCTCACTGACCTAGATGGGGAAGAGATGGCTCGTCCAGTCAATCTGGACCGCCTCAAGAAGTTCTACCCCTAGCCCAAAATCTCAGCGCGCTACGACTCTTCTCATCCCCCTTCTATTCTAAAAAAAACTCTCTCCATTTCCCTCTACCCAGAACTCAATGGGCCTGATCCTTTGTAAAAAAACTATTTTCAAACAAGACAAGAACTTTTTCAAAAACCCCAGAGGTACGTAGGCAGCTCATACTCCTCATGTGAGCACGACCCCTTCTTTTTCACAAAATGCCATTCTTTTCTTACCCCCGAGAACGACAGTTCATTCTAAACATCTACTTGAACAAAAGGATTATGTATGCCTTAGCAATTGGTATAGATAATTCAAAATGCAAAACTCATCAAAAGGCACAGCTGGATGATCAGAAACTTGTTTATTTCATTAATAAGAAACTACAGTACGGATTATATAAGAAAAAGGAACGGATAACTCCCTTCCCCCCTACTACCATAAAAACCAGACAAAATCCCCCACATCTGTCACATAAATAAACTCCCCAGGAGTCCTACCCACAGCTACCCGAAGAACCTTCACCCTCATCATCCACGTCCTGAGGACCCCAAGTTTCTCCTGCCTGAATGGAGTGCCGCAAACATTCCATGGACCGATGAGCCTTAACCATCTTCAAAAAGACCACAAAACCCCCTTCCATGGAGTCAGATAAAACAACCATCTCCGATCGGTCTCTACTGCCAACATCTTGCTGACTACTTCCCTCCACAACCACTTCATATAATCTTTGGGGACATGGCAAACCTTTCCAACAGATTGAGAGGGACGGGTCGATGGACGCCGATTTTCCCACAGAGATCCAAGCAACAGACGCAAGCGCTCAGTCAAATCTTCTACTGGAAAGAAATTTGTGGTCCGAGGGGGCACGACCTGTGCCCAGCCAAATTGGCACAAAAGTCGCCAAGGAAAATAAAAAGAGGTCTTCCTGAGATCTACCAGCCGCACATATGAATATTCTCCTAGCTCCAGAACAGGCTGCAACTGTCCCCACCAAGGCACGGACCAATATAGCCCACAAGCCCCATGCTCCATAAGCCAATTCTCCCAGTTCTCAACATACAGGCCCATGCGGATGAAGTAGCGCAAAAAGAAGTTGGGTACAGCCGAGAAAGTATATTTTGGAGGAGTCGACGAGAAGAATCTTTCAGACAACCACATGAACAGCATCATAGGTCTACCCCTCAAAAATTCTGAACGGCCTTTTCTCCAAGCATCCAGGCCATTCAGAGTCTCCGCCAATATCACCGCCGCAGGATTGCGACGGTATGACATCCATGAGGTAATGGCTGCAAGTTATGGGTCCACGCGCACCTCCCCAGTCACCAACAGCAATTTTGAAACCAGGCCCAGAACGACGGCTCCAGCAGAGCCAGCATCACTTACTTCTCGCGAACGCACGGACTACAACACCGTCGGGAGGGAGATCATCCCCCTAGCAACCAGTGACCTGGCCGCCGAAGGCGAGATATGAAGAAGCTCGGCCAATAAATCCCTAGGAGAACGGGAAAATTTGGGTAAAGCCACGGCAACACTAGGATTCACGCCCAGTATGGCAAAAAACTCCTCGTAGGTAGGACAAACTTTTTCCAACCCAAAGCGGAATACATGGTCTTCGGGGTACCAAAATTGTACCGCCGCCATCAGCATATTCCACTCAAAAGTTCGATTACGCCACAAGGAGACTCGACACATATTGAAGGCATCATAATCGACATTATAGGAGCACATAGCTTCCAAGGCTTCGAGGTAATTGGCAAACTCGATGCTACCAGGGAGAGCCATCTTGCAAGACTAAAAGATGATGGGTGGGTATGAAGAATGCAAAAAGTGTGAGGAAAACACTCCACCCTTCTCCCTTTTTATACTTAGAAATCCTCACAAGGGACATAATCCCTGCAGAAATCGGAGGGTATCCTACCCCACAAGGTACTAAAGGCTGAAGAGGGTACCAATCAAAGCTTTCAATTAATGGGACTGGACTGAAGTGCCGATAGGCAGGCCAGGGTGCTTGCCGATCGGCACCCCCCCATTTTTTGAAATCTCCCTTTTTCCTCTTTTGTCAAAATCAGAAAAATAAAAATTGATATTCTCAAAAGAATTTCAAAATCCTTTTCCTCCTTATATAATTCCCTTTTTTAAATTTCCTCCATTCCTTCTTTGTCAAATCAGAAAACTCCAAAATAATAAATTGATATTCTCAAAAGAATTTCAAGAATCCTGTTTTCTCCTTATGGGATTCCCCGTTTTAAATAAAACAACTTTCCTTTGAAAAATTCCAAAAATACTCCTGTTTTACGGTCTCAGTAGCAAATTAAAAAGCGCATGTGCATGCATTCATTCATTCATCATTAAGATAAAAGATAGTCAAAAAACTGCATTGCATTGCATATATATGTTTTCTTTGTTACATCATTTTTGCAGGAAATAAAGAAAAGCCAAAAACAACGAGACTCAGCCCGAACCCACATTTCACTCCCTCTCTCTCTCAAGAATTTCCATCCCGGCGACGCGCTCTCTTTCCCCTACGGCGAGACGACGTGCCCCACTACCCGAGCCAGAGTCTCCCTCTGACGAGGCTGATGGCACCGAACAAGAAGGAACAGGAACAGCCTCCCGAATGTGGGCAATCGCTGATGATATCCAATCCCTGATGTCCCTGAGCCAAGTGGTCGACACCCGGATTTGCTGCAAAGGAAAGGCAGAATCAGTATTAAGCAAAAGAAATCAAAGAAAAGAGAGAAAAAGGACCGAAAGGTTTACCGTAGGACGAAGGACGTCCTCTGTCAATCCCAGATCCTCTGGATCCATCGCAAGAGGACGATGCAGCATCGACACTGACCCTCCATCAACCCGCCGGATGTTGTACAAAGGAGTGTGCAGTCGAATAAAAGGGACCTCCGAGGTCGCCGTCGCCGCATGAACCGACGGACCACCACCACTGTGGGAAGACCCCACCGCCCGACTCGAACCAGCAGGAGGGAAAGGAAAAGCATCATGTATACTGGGCGCCATCAACCAACTCGTCACAAAGTCCATATAGTCATATGGCGCAGCCGTATCAGTATACAACGCATAGGACTCACCAATCATCGTCGCGATCCTTTCATCCTCCAATAATTGTAGCTCCCACCTCATAGAAGTAGGAGGCTGCACGGGAGGCACCACCACCTCCTCCTCAGCAATCTGACGGATCACCCTCTCCCTAAGGTATCAGGAATGGCCGAACTCATGCACCAACAAACGCCTCATCTGCGCGTTCACCCCAGTCACCCCCGTATCCTGAATGGAGGTCCCCCAAGGATAAAAGGTCACCTAAAAATCCCCAAGAAGGCATAAGTCAATATAGAATCAAAAGGTGCAAAACTAAGGCTGAAATGGAAAGAGTCTTACCCCACCACTGGTCAGGTCATTCAAGACCTGACGCACCGCCTCTAGGGAGAGAGATCCCTTCGACTGTCGGTTGGCCTTATGCCATCGATACAAGCGACAGAAGTCCCCGACGGTGTCATCCTTCAGAGCAATCAGCGGGGTGTTACACCCAATCACCTCATAAAACCACATATGAATTCACAAGAAATAAGAGACGCATAAGGAAAATGCGAATGCATGAAATGGAAATGCGCAAAGTAAAGAATACCTCAAGGAGATACGTGGCTCCAGTAAAAGTGTGTCGGCAGCACCGGCTGAACACATCCAGAGAAGAGTAAAGGGTCGCCAAGGTCAGACTCCCCCAATCATAGAAAGGGATGTTCGAAAACATCCTCAAGTATGGCAGAAACCACAAATGGACGATGTCGCCGCTCGACGCCACCATGAAACCTCCCAACACCAACAAAATGAACAACCGGGCCATCTGCCTCACTTGCAGCCCGTCCTCCACATCAACCACCCTGCTCAGCAAAACATCGTTCAGCAAGGATAGCCGGATAGAATCTCCAGAGACTATTCTCCTCACATCATCGAGTGTCGCATACACCGCCTCCGGCCTCACCCGCAAAGAGCGGTCCACCTCTATCTGCTCCCCATCATAATCCATCCCCAGCAGTTGCCGCACATCTATGGGAGTCACCGTCATCTCCCCGAATCCAAAATGAAAAGTGTGGGTAGTGTCCCACCACCTCTCCCCTAAGGCACACAAAACTGTTGTCGAACGAGGCGTCTCATCTAGCGCAGTCGCCAACCTCCCAAAACCCGCTGATGATACCCTCCAGTGCACCACGGGTGGGAGATGCTCCCAAACATCCCTAAGCCCCGTCGTCCCGCGGGCACGCATGTTCTTCAAAGAAATATCCGACTGACGAAAGGAAAAATTCAAGCAAAGGTCAAGAAAAGGAAAAATCACCCAAAAAGTAAAAAATGCCAAAGGTCAGGTTACTTACATAACCACTGGGAATCACTCTCGAAGAGTGATGATGCGACGGCTCCCGCAGCAAGGTACGCTCATCCGCAACCGGCTCGAATGCATCAAAGGCATTCTCATTCCCCAAAGCAAGGGGCACCCTGTCCCTCCAATCCACATTCGCCCAGTCATCAACGGTCAACCACTCCCGGTGGACAGCGGTGCTTACAAAAGGGGCCATTTCTTGAAGATCGGAATGCTAGAACGATTCGCAGAGAGAAATCGCAGAAAGAGAGAAGGCTGGAAGCTGTGAAAAATTAGGGGAATTCACCCCCTTTATATAGGAGACCAAACGCCATGCCGATCGGCAACCCACCTCACCATACCGATCGGCACTGTCTCCTCACCTTCCCGAGGCAGCCCAAAATTCCGTGCCAGTGCCGAATGGCACCTCTCAGTCTATGCTGACGGCACCCCCTATAAATTTCATGAAATAATTCCCAGAAAATACCAGAAAGCATCGAAAAAATCCCCGAAAAATTCCTAAAAATCCCAGGAAGGATTTAGAACGTTTTCATCAAGAAAATTTCGCACTCCTTAGGGTGACACACCATTTTCCCCAACGGAGCCCTCAAAATCCAAGCGATTGACCTCTCGGACAAGGCGCCCGGACCACCTAATCACCTCCTCATCAGACTTTACAACCATCGGCTATCCAGTGCGGTACAATATCACATGGTATTTTTCCCAGCAGAAATCAGAAGAACCACTCGCCCCGAGCAATCTCCCCCAAAGGACAACCCAAATTTCCCCAGGCCCATTCATCATTCCCTAGCGAAGTCTCAGATCCAAATTCATATTCCCAGCGGAACCCCTCTTCCCCAGCGAAATCCTCAAAAACTAAGTGAAATTTCCTCCCGGCAAACTCCGGAGGATCTCTAAGGATTATCTGATCACTTCCCCAGCGGAATTCTCTCACAACACCCAAAATAGGTTGTTCCCCCTACAAGGCCTCCTATAAAGCTTCCCCAGCTAGCAGCTCCCCATCTTAAATCGGATTCACAAAGATCTTTCTCCAGCAGAATCAAAATACAATCTTTATCTACTCTTGGGTCAGAATTGGCCCCCGTCTTGGATCGTCACCTTAGTTAGGTCAGAATTGACCTCGGTCCTTGGCCGTCACCACTCTTGGGTCAGAATTGACCCTGATCTTGGATCGTCACCTTAGTTAGGTTATAATTGACCTCGGTCCTTGGTCGTCACCACTCTTGGGTTAGAATTGGCCCGATCTTGGATCGTCACCTTAGTTAGGTCAGAATTGACCTCGATCCTCGGTCGTCACCACTCTTGGGTCAGAATTGACCTCGATCTTGGATCGTCACCTTAGCTAAGTCAGAATTGACCTTGGTCCTCGATCGTCACCACTCTTGGATCAGAATTGACCCCGGTCTTGGATCGTCACCTGAATTAGGTCAGAATTGACCTCGGTCCTCGGTCGTCACCACCCTTAGGTCAGAACTGACCTCGACCCTCTGAATTGGTCATCCTCATCTCCCTAGGTCCTTAGAACTGACCTTGATCCTCTGAATTGATCATCCCCAGCATACTTCTTAGGTCCTCAGAATCGACCTCGACCCTCTGAATCGGTCATACTCCCTCAAAAGCATAATGCGGTGTCTAATCGACGGCTATCATTTGTTCCAAACTCACCCATCGAGGGGCTCTGTAGACACCCCATTCTATTACCCCTTAACTCTCCTTAGGTACCTAGTACCTCCCTTCATCACTATAAACCCAGGTCACGTCCCGAGTACTGACCTGGAAGCCATCGGGCACCCCTCGACTCAGTTTGACTCAAAACTCAAACTCCTCGTCTCGATCGAGACTCAATGAATCTTCGAAGGTCACTGAATACCCTTTCTAACGGTCCACCTCGTGCGCGATTCCGACTTACCATACGGACGAACGCGCCATTTGTGTCCGAAACTTGACCTAGAGGCCACCGGGCGCCCCCGAAGTCTATTTGACCTATGTCAACTCTTTAGCTCGACCGAGACTAAATGAATTTTCGAAGGGCACTGAATACCCTTTCCAACGGTCCATCCCGTGCACAATTCTGACTTTCCATGCGGACGAACGATCCGTTTGACTCCGGGAAGCCATCGAGCGGTTCCCGGGCTCGGTTGACCAAAGTCAACTCTCCAAACTGGGTCAAACTCTTTGGAATGTCGAAGTACATCTCCTAACCTTTCCAACGGTATGCCCCGTGGATGATTCAGACTTACCATGAGGAAGAACGCGTCATTTGCGTCCGCGCGATTCCCCGTCCAATGGACCGACAAATGCTTCTGAGCCACATTTGACCCAAAGTCAACTCCTGAACTTGGGAGCGGTCCAAATGACTTTTGAATGTCTCTGAAATACCTTTCCAACGGTATGCCCCATGCACAATTCTGACCAACGGTTTGCCCTCGGCAGTCAATTTTCCGAAAAAGCCTGAGGCAAACTGCCAAACGGTAGGTCTCAGATCCTGCCTATCGGCACCTGCCGATAGGCAGTTCCATGATAGGGTCGATCGGCAGTTCCTTGGGGTTATAAAAGTAGGCCTTGGCCTTATTTGCAAAGGGAGGCCAGATCTGATAGAAATCTCTCTGAACGAATCCCAGAAACCTCTCTCGAAGGCAGCGTGATTTCAACTTCCAAATCCTCCTTTTACTTCCAATTTCCATCATCCTCTTCATCAAACTTGGGGAATTAATCACTCTCCATCATCATCCAAGTGCAAGGGCTGCTCTCCAACATCCAAGATCAAGCTCAAAATCTTCAAGAAGGTCCAACTTTCTCTTGGATTCTCTTAAATTCTCAATAACTTGTTTTTTTTCTACTTAGAACTTTTATCATCTCATCTCACACATCCTAATATACTTTTTATTTAGTATTATTGCATATCTCTTATTTTCATATAAATAAAAATCCAAAAAAACAAGAAAAAGAGGGTTTGCTCATAAATTCCAAATAGGAATTCTCACACTTTTTCCACATTTTTCTCACAACTAAAACACCTTTTCTACACACACACACACACTTACAAATAATAGATCCCACATTTGGATTTATGGGATAAACCCCACCCCTTTGCTTTGTATGCAAACTACGTGGACTTTGATGCCTTTATAGGCTACGTAGGCGTCTCGGTGTAAAACCCAAGACTCGAGTCCTTTCTCTCACTTTTTCTCTCATTTCTATCTTCTCTAAATCCATTTTTCTTATATTATACATATATTTGTTATTAGTGATGCATTACCTCATATGCGTTATCGTTCCCTTATAACGATCAACGTAGGGGTAACCGCGTAAATCTTATTTTTCTAATATTACTCTTATAATCTTCTTATGGATGACTGGCTTTATCTTTTCCATGACACAAGCCGAGGATTCCTACCTACATTCTATATATATATATATACACACGCACACATATCACGGGGGAGGGGGGGACATAAAGGGAAATAGCAAATATCCATGAGAGACCGAAAGGGCGGAATGGGTGCCTAACACCTTCCCATTTTGTAACTAAGCCTCCGAACCCTTTTTGAATCATTTTGGTTTCGCACGTACCAGTATGTCTTTGGATGCCATCCTTCGGGGTGGCTTCCTCTTTTTTCTTTTATCTATTTTGAGTAAAATAGACTAGCGACTCTGAATCTCTCTACATTTTCACACCTCACAAAATCGATGCCGACCGAAGCTCTCTCTCGATAGGGGACGCGCGGGACCCGAATGATCCCTCCTCCCTCCGTGGCGGTGATCGGCGGGGATGGCCACAGTTACCTCTGGATTTATGTCGATTGCATGATGTATTTCATATATCTATGCTTTGAAAATACATTTTAAACCCGTATCACATGTTGACAACCCACCTATTGAATTGAAGGATGACTTGTCATATGTTGAATAACCTATTCAAATTTTAGACCACAAGGAACAAGTGTTGAGAAATAAAGTTATTCCCTTTGTTAAGGTGTTATGGAAAAGTCACAAGATTGAGGAAGCAACTTGGGAAAGAGAAGAGAATACGAAGAAGCAATATACTTATCGTTTTCGTAAGTAACTATGCATAATTAATTTCGGGGATGAAATTTTCTAAGGGGGGAGAGTTGTAACAACCCAAATAAAGCTATGATTAATTTATATGTGAACCATGCTTACCTTATTTGATATGGATAATTTGTTATTAATATAGGTAATGTTAAGTTATTATGTTTAGTATAGTCCTACCTTCATATATCATGAAATATCAAATTAGTTACAAACACAAATATTGATGTTTTCGGTAGGTATGTTCATGTTGGAGACTACTTTTCACCATTATAATATAACAATTTACTTGAGGTAAAAACTATAGAGTTGAAGATATATGAATTAGGTTCGTAACACAATAAAAAATGTGTTAAAAGGAGGCCCGATCAAGAAGTTATTCCAACATTACGAAACAAGGGCAAATTTATCCATCTTTTAAGTGGTATTTTGTCTTATTAGCACACTATATGTTATGCTTTGATTGGTTGAAAGGGGAGGCTGGTTTGGTCGACTTTAAACCCTTGAAATAATCTTCTTTTTCAGAAAAATTCATCCATGATCAAGTTTGTCCTTTAGAGAGAGAACCGTGAATCTTAAGAAGAGAATGGAGAGGAGAAGTTAGAGAAAAAGCCATAGAAATTTACGTAAAAGTCCCTAAGGTAATTCTATCCGTAAATCTTGTTATTTGTTTTCATGTTACTGATTGAAATGAGATTAATCATTAATTTCTTACTAAAATTTCATGATTTAACGTATATGTATGGGTATATACACTTTAAAGAATGTTTAAGGTGTAAAACCTTTATATTGCCTTGTTTACAACCCTTGTGTATTCAAACTTTCATAAGTTTTTGTGTACTTACTAGAATTGAAAAATTCTAGTTGGATAGGAATCTAGATTCACATATGCATATATATCCAAAAACTAAACTCCTTGTGGTTAGACTTTGGTGATGGTTATAAGTCGATACATAGCTTCCATATGCATAATCTCCTTGGATATGCCCCGAGTTTGATAAAGCTTTTGACATAGCAAATTAACTCTGAAAATTATGAAACTTTAATTTTCTCCTATTCAATATATTTATTTAAATTGGGTGAAAGGTCATAGAATATTATAATGTATAAAAAAAAGATGAAATTTTTTGGAAGTTGACTGACTGATAGAGGAGCCCCTAGGGAAAATTGGCTATGTAGTAAAGAAATGGGCATATTTTACTCTAGGGAACTTGAAATGATGCACCATCTTTCAAATTAGAGACCTAGTATGTTAATTATGTAATTACAAAGAAGTAATTAAAGTATGTTTGGTATATGATTTGGATATGTTAAATATCTTAACATGAAATTAGATAGGACTTCATTTATGATAAATAATTTGAATGGAATTATATGCTTCTTATGAATTGAGTTATGTTTAAGTTATTCTTTGGATTATTGATATTCTTATGATAATACTAATATTGTAATAATGATAGGAATAGAGAAACAATTCATTGAACAAGTGCTAGGCAAAGGCAAGCAAAAAACCAATTAAGTGGCCAAGGTGAGTGTACATACTGAGTTGATTATGGATATGATGTATATGTATTATATGGATATGTTAGGGATTATTAAAAACCAAGAGATGTTGAGATGTTATGGCTTATTAAAAGTCAAGAGATGTTGAGATGTTATGGCTTATTAAAAGTCAAGAGGTGTTGGGATGTTATGGCTTTATAAAACTCAAGATATGTTAAGTTTCTATGCAATTCAAGAGATGTTGGGTTATTGAAACCTATGGGTGTGATTATTGCCTACGGGTAGGAGATGTGGGGTTTATTAGATTTCGAATATGTGTATGGCCTAAATTGGCACAGAGATGGCTATGTTAAAATAGTTGAGATGTTAATATAGTACTTTTACTATATAGAGATGTAGTACATTCGCTATGTTTTAAACTCACGATGTAGGGTGTTGGGTGAGTAGTAACAGGGTCTCGTCAATTTTTTAATA
Source organism: Sambucus nigra (assembly GCA_949130495.1). NCBI lineage: Eukaryota > Viridiplantae > Streptophyta > Magnoliopsida > Dipsacales > Adoxaceae > Sambucus > Sambucus nigra. Next base: position 91,163,277 of record OX422222.1, on the reverse strand, counting down.
ATTTACTTGTTGTAAATAAGTTAATATATTTTGGAGTTATATAATGTTTTTTTACTTTAACTGGACCTCCTTACTTAATTAGTTACTCTAAACTTTGTGAAGCTAGGTATCTTCCACAAGTAGATTAATTGGTCCCTATTAACTTAAAATTTATGTATTTTGTGAAGTGTGGTTGATCAGTGGAACATATTTGTGAAGATGTTGATTAATATAAAATGAATATAGTTTATTTGCAACCTATTTTATCTTAGAAGAAATTTTGGTGCAAGATTAAGATGAAATGCTGCCAATGTGGCATTACTTCCCTAATTAACTCTTATGGTAATGGTTGGCCTAATGCCCCTGTATTTAATATGCTACAACTAATATTTTGTAGTGCTTAGATGATAACAATGTCATTCTTTCCTTTTCAATGGAATTCTAATACATGATTTCTATTAATAGAGTTCATTGCATTTATATATTTTTTTTGTACCCAAAAAAATATTATTTCAATGACACTATGTAGTTGACTTTGTTTCTGTCAAACTTCTATGTTGTCTATTCTTGGTAAACTAAGTTGATCTTTAAGACTCCTCATTGGACATGTAATAAATTTCAATGTGATAAACTCGCACGAATTCCAAAAAGAGATGGTAAAAGTGCAATTTTTAATACATACAGTTGGCGATGAGGCAATATTCCTATCTATTGGGGCACATAATTTAAGATGACATCTACAAAAGTACAAATATATGTTTCAGAATGCGGTCCTTATAAAAGAAGTGTACAATACTATCAGAGGTTAAGTAAGAGATATGATCTAATAAATTTACACGTTATTGATCGAATCCATAAAAAGGTATTGTGGTTCTAATCTTGTGGTTCCAATCGTGTGTCTCAACATTCATAGTAATGTTGAAGGGAAATCGAAATCTAGACATTTTTGGTGGAACACAAGAAAGTTCTTTAGTTCCAATCGTGTGTGTCAACTTTCTTAGGAATGTAGAAGCGAAATCGGACTCCATTTTATTTCACTATTTTGAGGAATCCTTTAGGTATATCCAATTAACTCTAGATGTGTAATATACTTAACCATTTTGAGGAATACTTCAAGCATTAAATATTGTTTATTCATAGGGACGATTCCTTTCCTCACTTGATTTATGTGACTAACTTTGTTTATCCACATAATGTTCTTGTGGATTTCGATTATGTTCATTAATTTCTAATATATGTTTAATTGGTATAAATTCTTTAGAGATGACTAAATGAGCTACCACAAGAGAAGATAAATTATCCGAAAGGGAGGGAGGATATAGTTCAGAGTACTATCTCTCATCATGTTTCCAATACCTCAATAACCCATACGCACTTGGTAATAACACAACTTTATCACTATGAGATTTAAAACACTACTTATTATGTATAGAGATATATATTTCACTAATTACAAATTTATATTACCTTAAAATATAGTTATTTAATTTCTATATATGTATGTGAGGGAGTGTTAGTTAGGATATATGTATCGATATTTTATTCCCTTAGGATATATTGCATATATCTTCATTTTTTCTGAGCGAAAAATTCTTCCTTTTCAATGTACTTGATTACAATGTTGTGGCTATTGCTGTTGTTGTTTTTAAGTTAATTTTTGTATTTAAACAGGTTGATTTTCATGAATAAACAAAGGAAATTCTGGCTTTTTTCAAATATTAAGTGCTTTTAAATGTAATTAATACGAAGATATACACATTATAAGAAAACAAATACACGACATACTAGTTATGTCGCTAAAAGTTATAAATGTGTTGCTAAAGGGTATCGACGGTATATTTTGCTATATGTCAGCATGCTTCCCATTGCTTATCTGGAAAAATCTTTAGCGACAAAGCAAAATTATGTTGCCAAAGGAATACTTTTGGCAACATTCATTTATGTCGCCAAATGTATTTTATTATTTATCAAATTTATAATATACTATATTATTTATGTTGCAGAAAGTCACTCAATAGAGACAACAATATTATGTTGCCAAAAGGAAACCTTTCAGTGACACAAGTTATGTTACAGAATGTAATGTAAATGACATAGAGCAACTTTCAACAACAAAATGTTGTTTTACCAAAAGTTATACCTTTGACATCATAGGTGTGGTGTTGCCAAATGTTATACCTTTTGCATCACACGTATTGTGTTGCCAAAAGGTATACCCGTGGCCTCACTATAATTTAGTTGCCAAAAGTATACCTTTATGTAACACATTTCCCTGGCGACCAAAAGTTATATTTTAGCAACAAAACATGTGTTGCTATATCAAAAGTGAAATATGTAAAGAATGACTTTTGGCGACAAAAATTTGTGCTGCCAAAAGTACTGTATTTTGTTTATTATCTATTATTTTTCATAAAAAACTCATTGGAAACACTTTAAAACCTGTGCATTTTTAATCGAAACTCACAGAACATTGAACAAACAAGATTATAATCCAAAATCACATTGCACATATTTCATGCAATCATACGTAATATAAAGTTCCACAATTTTAAACCAAATATCATAAACACGAATTGCAAAACAATATTTCATTACAATCAAAGTATAACGGTACAAAAGAATTTCTTACCAAATAAGAACATAATTAATCCTAATACATTAACACATTAAAAGATGTATACAAAATCAATTGATGTAAAATAAAACGATGTTGGCGATACGGGTTCGCTACACATAAAGAAGTCGCAACTCCAAGCCACCACGAATATAATAACTTTAAACAAAATCCATAATCAATCTGCATATGATATAAAAAAATGATATAAGATAATTTTGGAATACAAATTGGAAAACATAAATGCACGAGACCCAATAATACAGTGTTGTTTTTACAAGTTACTTTGATCATTTATGAGATGTTTTTGCCTCTTTACATGATGTTTATTAGTTGCTTTATGTTTTCAGCCACTAATGTCCAATTTTGAAATACATTCTCCATTCAACTTCATTAATTTAGAACATTTATTAATTTCAAAAAAATTTGACAGAGTTTTCGTTGTTTATTCGTGAAATCCAACTTGTTTTAACATTAAAATAATCTCAACAACAACAATTAAACCACTAATAAATTACTTCCACTAATTCAACATATCTAAGATAAAAAATTAAGTCCATCGACTAAAATATTTATCAGACTCATGTTTTAGTTTAAAAAATACATAATAATAGTTTCATATACCCCGTATGAGCTAATAATAATCTTAAATTAGCTCCATGTGAGGTGTGCATCCTTTTTCCAAATAGTAATGATCTCATCTTATCTTACGATCATAATGTTTGATTGTTGTTTTGTGTTTTCATCCACCAAAGCCCAATTTTCCAGTTTTAACATTGAAACTTTTAAATTTTGATCAAAGTTCCAACCCGTGAATCGCATGATTACAATTGTTTTCATACATTACTTTGATCCCATGTGAGGTGTATGTACCTCTTTTTGGGTCATTTTGTCTTTAATCTTACGTTTTTACTCTCCAACTCCAAATTCTAGAGTTTTATACTTAGAACTTTGACATTTAGAATAACATTTGAATCCATAAGACTCGTGACTACATGGATCGTTTGTACAAGTTATTTGGTTCATATGTGAAGTGTTTTTGCCTCCTGTAGGTGTCTTTATAAGTTCTTTTAAACTTTCATCATCCAATGTCAATTTTTAAGTTTTAACATTTAGAATACTCAGATTTTGATCAAATTTTCAACCCGTGAGTTGCATGACTACATGGGTTTTTTCCACAAGTTACTTTGATCCCATGTGAGGTGTACATGCTTCTTTTCGAGTCATTTTGTTCTTATCGTAAGCTTTTATGCTCCAACCCCCAATTCTAAAGTTTTATAGTTACAAGTTTGAAATTTATAATGACATCGAAATCCACGAGACTTGTGACTACACAAGTTGTTTGGACAAGTTATTTTGATCATATGGGGAGTGTTTTTGCCTCTTTTATTTATAATTTGCTTTACATTTTCGTCGACCATTGAAAATTTTTGAGTTTTAATACTTAAAATACTCAAATTTTGATCAAATTTCCAACCCGTGAGTTGCATGACTACATGAGTTGTTTTCATAAAATACTTGTATGTGTCTTTTTTCTGGTCATTTCGTTCTTATCCTAAGTTTTCATGCTCTAACCCCCAATTCTAAAGTTTTATAGTTAAAAGTTTGAAATTTAGAATGACAAATGAATCCATGAGACTCATGACTAGACGGGTTCTTTGTACAAGTTATTTTTATCATTTATGAGGTGTTTGTGCCTCTTTTCAGTATGTTTATAAGTTGTTTTATGTTTTCATCGACCAATGCCCAATTTTTAAATGTGTGTCCAGTTCGACTTAATCAATTTAAAACACTTATTAATTTCCAAAAAATTTGAAAAAGTTTACTTAGTTTATTTGTAAAATCCAAACTATTTTAACATTAAAATAAACTCTATACCAGCAGCAAAAGACGCAGCTAAATCACTAATAAATCCCTTCCATTCATTTAACATATATATGCTAAAAATTAAGTTTATCAATATAAAGGTTAATCGAACTCATGTTCGGGTTTTAAAATATATAATAATAGTCTCACACAGCTCTCGCAGCCTACCAATAATCTTACATTAGTCTGTTATACTTAGAAATTTAAAATTAAGAACGACAATTGAATCCATGAGTCTCGTCACTACACGAGTTGCTTGTACAAGTTACTTTGGTAATGTAAGAGGTGTTTTTGCCTCTTTTTGTATTGTTTGATTGTTATTTTGAGTTTTAGTCCACTAAAAACCAATTTTCAAGTTTTAACACTAACTTTTTATCTAGCGTGTCTACTAATTAAATTATTTATTTGCAGCCAATTCAATAAATCTCCTATCAATATCATCATATTGATTAGATGTGGATGATTTTGAAATGAGTATGCAGTTGCATTCATCACGTTTAATTTATTTGTTGGTTGTGTTTCACTAATAAAATCAGGCGTAATATTTCCCTTTTTATTACAAAACAAAAGTTCAACGAATTGCCAATGGCACGGGTATATATATATATATATATATATATATATATATATAGAGAGAGAGAGAGAGAGAGAGGTTCAAAAATGCAAGTAAAAGATGAACATTTTAATGAGCCTTAACAAAAAAATACCTACTAACCAATTAACTATAATTCATGTGTTATAATTGGTCTGCACCCGTGGTAACGGACATGCGTCTAACACGTGTATTTTTTTAACACATACACCTTACCTCCGCCTCCCCCCACCCACCCAACCGAACCTCAATTCCCGGTGGAAGAGAGAGAAATTAAACTCACTGTGTCCCCCACCCCACCTAGGGGTGGCAATCGTGTCGGGTTAGATGGGTTCGTGTCGGGTTGAGCAGTGGGTATTCTACTATTTGGGTCAACACGAACCCGACACGATTAATAATCGTGTCGAAGTTCTCGACCCTAACACGACCTGTTTATTATACGTGTAACACGACACGACACGCTTAACCCGTTTAATTAATGGGTCGTGTCACACGAGTAACACGACACGAAATGTTTAACCCGTTTAATTTTTATGTCGTGCCAGGACACGACACGTTTAACTCACGAACACGATAAAATGCGTCTGACCCGTTTAATAATGGACCCGTTTAATAATGGCTGGCAGAAATTAAAGAAAAATTCATATTACACATATTACACAAGAGCTTTAGGTGGGTTCAATTGCAAATTCCCTCAACCAGATTCTCTGTTTCAGAAATAAATTACTTTGCTTCATATTGCACAAGCAAGCATTGAGAATTGATTCAAACATATCCAAAGAAAAAATAGATTTAAGTGCTTCCATGGTTCAAACACAAAATAATATTACATGAGAAACAGATCCATGGATTCAAAATAGATCCAAAACAGATCCATGGATTCAAAACAAATCCAAACACAAAATAAAATTACAAATTAAAGTAGTTTTAAGTGCTTCCATGGATTAAAACAGACACAAAATTGGAAGACTTTCATAGCTTCAAACAGACACAAAATCCTTCTTTCCACCAAGCTTCATCAAAGACTAAACCTGAAAAAAAGAATTGAACACAATTAATGCAATATTAAAATAAATCACAACAGAAATAAAAATAAAAAAGATATTAAGTATTACCAAGTAATTTTCATTCTCCAAATCCACTACCATATTTGAACATTCAAACGATTCTGGGTCATCATCTTCTATAACCTCCTTTGCTTTGTCGTTGATGCTCAAATGTGTTATATCTTGTAGCAACTCATCCAACCTCACTGAATCTAAACAATAAAAAATAAAAAATATAAGGATATAATTTTTTTTAAGACCTACAAATAAAAAAATGAAAAATCATATGTTACCTTTACTTCCAAACAACCAATCTCTTGAACAAATCAAAGCCTCGACAACTTCTGGCCTTAAAGAACTACGGTATTGGTCAAGGATCCGACCTCCAACACTAAAAGCGGACTCGGAGGCTACCGTAGAAATAGGAACACTTAATATATCACGAGCCATGCAAGCTAGCTCGGGATACCGATATTGATGCGCTTTCCAATATGTAAGAACATCTATTCTTGCTTTCCTATCAACACGAGGCTCATCCAAATACAACTCCAATTGACTTTTTTGGGCACTAGTCACAAACTCTTGGCTCTCAAAAACATCAAATTCCTGAAATGTGAAAAGTTAGTTTCTAAAACAATAATAAAACATTAAAATACAATTTTAAATAATTTTAACTTAAATTCTTATTCATAAAAAATTGAAAAAAGATATTTTACCTTAAAAACATCCATGGACTCTTTACTTTGACCATCTTGCTCATTCACCTCTTCATTATTTCCACGAGAATTCGATGATTGAGAGGTGGAAGACTTTGAAGCATTTTGCATGTACTCATCGTAGAGAGAGAATAACTTTTCACGCACCCTCGTGCATTCAGCATTTCCAACACCATAAAGTTTGTTGTAGGAAAATTCCACAAATTGGATTTTATAACGGGGGTCAAAAATGACAGCCAATGCCAACAACAAGCTATATTCATTCCAATATTTCTCAAACTTTGTAACCATTTGCACGGCTATTCTTCTAATAAAAACATCCGTGCTTTCACTTGCTTTGTTTAAACTAAACTCAACCATGAAAACAAGTGGGAAGAACAAGTTTGAAGTCGGGTATTTCACTCCAGAGAAAATACAAGTAACATCATAAAAAAGTTTCAAAAACTTACAAATTTTCTCCACTTTTCCCCATTCCTCATGAGATGGACAATGCTTAAAATTAGAGTCGGTGAGTTGCAAATGACAAAATGCTCGACGATAATACAAGGCACACTCGAGCATAAGAAATGTGGAGTTCCATCGTGTTGGAACATCTTGTCTCAACGCCCTTTTTGAATCTAGAGATGTTTGTGCCACACATGCAATAAATCTATCCTTCCTCACTTGCGAACCTTTCACATATTTAACACATTCTCTAATTTTATCAACCGACTCATCAATCTCTTTTAACCCTTCTTGCACAATTAAGTTCAAGATATGTGCACAACAACGAACATGAAACAAACTACCATCACTTAATAATGCACTTTTCAAACTTAGTTGGCTCCTTAATATCTCACAAAAAACATCATTAGCAGATGCATTATCCAATGTAAGTGAAAATAATTTCTTTTCAATTCCCCAACTACTAACAAGACTATAAACCTTTTCCGCTAAACATACACCACTATGAGGAGGAGGCATGTAACAAAAGTTTACAATCTTTTTTTGTAAAACCCAATCCTTATCAATGAAATGAGCAGTAAGGCATATATAACCATCCGTAGCAATAGAAGTCCACAAATCAGAGGTTAAGCAAATTCTACCCGGACAATCTAACAACAAGGAGCTTAATCTACTCACTTCTTTTTTGTGAGCCTTCATTACATCGGCTTTTGCCGTATTCCTAGTGATATGCTTGACTTCGGGGCACAGATAGGTTAACAGTTGCCTAATACCATCATACTCAACAAATTGGAATGGCAAATCATGCCTAATAATAGCAAATGCCAATAAAAGGCGAAAATTTTCTAAGCAAAAACTTGGAGAACGAGTGGTCAATGAACCATTTGCTTGCGACATAATCAACTGGCCTATGTCATTTGTATTTCTCCTTTCACAATTTTTAACATGTCGGGTCATGTTACCCGTTCCATATTTACTATCACAAAGATATGTAATCCCACATTTTTTACATTTACATCTTTGTTTTTTATCACTGCTCAATGGAAGGACTTCAAAAAAAGCCCAAACAGCAGAAGTTAACTTTCTAACTCTTTTTTTAGGGTTTTTAGTTACCTCTGGCTCATTGGCTTTTTCTTGACTATTTCTCCGAGCAGATTCTTCTTCCCCCAAATCTCTTTGAAACTCAACACTATCTTCTTCCTCAAATACAGCTTTATTATAGTCCATCTGTTGAATAACATAAATAAAAAATAAATCAGCCACAAACAAAACAAAATGGGTGGATCTTAAAAAAATATATGAACTGAGCATATATACATATATTAAAAAAATGGGTGGATCTAACATTTTTCTAATTAAACATATGAAAAAAACACATGCAGATTGTTTTTCAATATAATTTTATTATTTCAGGAAGTACTCTAATTATGTCATATAAAATATGCACTTTTCTAATTAACATTGTTTTATAATTTTATGCTTATTGAAGTTTATTTTTTGAAGTTTATTTTTTGTTTTTACTTTAACCCTGATGACAATGCAATACCTTGAGATATCCCCTACAATGCAGGTAACTTAAATGATTATAATAATTATGTAGAAAAAGAAGATTGTTACAATGAAAAGAAAAACTGCAGCTGCGATATAGAGAACAAGGAGTTCTCCAAGGAACAACAGTAAAGGACAAGCAAAAACAATAAAATGAGCAGCTTTCTAAACCCTTATACCAACTCATAAAATTAACACCCAGTTAGTAAACAGATTCAATTAGTAAACAAGATGGAAACAGATTCAGAGAATCAGAGTGACCTACGATCGCTGTGACGAGGGTGCTGCGATCGCTGTGATGACGAGGGTGCTGCGATCGCTGTGACGAGGGTGCTGCGAGGCTGGAATGGAATGGATGGAGTGAGGCTGGAATGGAGTGAGGGTGCTGCGATCGCTGGAATGGGTGCTGCCGGAGAGGGTGAGAGAGAAATGAGAGGGGCTGGAATGGAGTTTGGGTTTTTAGTAAGAGGGTGAGAGAGAAATGAGAGGGGCGGCGGCTGAGGGAAAGTATTTTAGGGTTTTAGAAGTGTTGTGTTGTGTGTGTTATGTGTAGAATATATATGGTAAAGATTGAGGGTTTAAATGGGTTGTAAACGGGTTGGGTGGGTTGTGTCATTAAACGGGTTGACCCGTTTATTAAACGGGTTATACGTGTCAAAATCGAGTTATGCGGGTTTAACCCGAACACGACACGATTATTAATCGTGCTAAACGGGTTGACACGATTATGACACGAACCCGTTTAGGCCCAACCCTAACCCGTTTATAGCGTGTTGGGTTCGTGTCGGGTTTTCGTGTCGTGTCGAAAATTGCCACCCCCCCACCCCTGTTTTCAATGCCAACGACGACGATGCTATATTCGATAAGAGATCGCACCATACTCACCGGAACTTCCCCACTATACTCACCGGAGACACCCATAGTCCAGCAACCCAAACTCCGACGACTTTTACTCTTAAACCCATTGGATTTTGACCATACCTCACTACCTACTCCAGCCATCTGATCCCCTACTCCGGCACAACCTTATCTCATTCCTAACCGCAAACCCATCGGACCTACTCCGACCAGCTTATGTCAGACCACGAAACCACATTGCTGACCTGAAAATTGCCCAACGATCACCTCAACCTCACACCTACTCTGGAGCAACTTTACCCTAACCGCCTGACCACCGTTAACCATCGAAAAAACCTAGGGTCGGCCACCTCCTGAGCCAACATAACACTGACCAAGTTCTACCTAACTCACTATTGACTTGACTTCCATCTACCACAAACTAACTCTGGTGAACCACTACCGATCTAAACCCAGCTAGCATATACTCCAAACAACCATACTACCTAACCTACTACCCTCTCTACATCCAACCCCTACTAAAATGTCAGCCAACCCGAACCCCTGGGATATTGTTGACTATATATGGGTCGCGACTACTGGATTAGAAGCAAGTGTGCGTTTAAGTTTGGAGAGAGGGGGGAGGGGGTAAGGGGTGTGTTTGTCTTAAAAAAGACACATGTCACACAAATGTGGGTTTAAACAAGTGTGTGTTTGTCTTAATTGTTTGTTAGGTATTTTTGTCAAGATTCATTAAAATATTCATCTTTTATGTTCACTTTTGAACATCTCTCTCTCTCTCTCATCAAACTAAGAACATATTAAGGCTCTTTCCTTAAAATGTGCCATTAAGAGAGGAACAAAAACTAACCTCACAATACTTACGAAGTTAAGATCCTAATATAATTTGTGGTGATGCCTTCATTGAGGATTGTGATCAGTGTTGCGATTGATCCTCAGATGTCAACGGTTGCAGTTGTGGTGATACTTTTTGAGAATGCGTGCGTGATATCAATTGCTTATGGATTCGCAAATTTCCAATTTAACACCTATTTAATTAGATTCATTTTTTGATCCAAATTAATTAAGTACAATTTTATTTTGAAACCCTAATACATGCATCTAGATGTATAATCTTGCCATCACAAATAAACATAAATTGCTGACACACAGATTTCAGGAAAAAATCTCCCGCAAGGGCAAAACCTTTATTTCAATAAAAAACACTTACAAATCTGCAATGAATATTCCTCAGAACGCTCACATAGGTCGCAACCTAGAATCGCTAATGGATTACCCGCAGAAAATCCACAAGAACTGCAGTTATGTCTTCAGCAACAAATACCCTAAAGATCTTGCAAATGATTGAAGTCGTCAGCCAGCACCTCCCTCAAGAGACACCAAATGAGCAGTAGGGAACTCTTCTCTATAAGAGAAACTTCACCAAAGTTGTATCTTAGGTTCCAAAATGATTCACTAAAGATATTGGGATGATTTGCGAATAAAAAACATATGTTTAAACCCTAAATGAGAAGACAAAATAATTCTGTAGTTTGCAGTTTTCGTCTGTTATAAAAACTCAGGTCTTCTCTTAGAAAAATGACTCATTTAACAGGTATTTATAAAAATCTTGAGTCGGCGGAGTCGTTCGAACAACTTTACAATGCCGTTTGAATGACATCTAATGTCGTTTGAACAACATAAACGTCAAAAAAATTCTTTCCAAAACTCCTCCGACAAGTCTTGAAAAAATAAATTTGACTCAATAAAAATGGCTCAGGTTTATACAAACATTTTTAGACAAACATCCCAACACTTTAAATGAAACATTAATGGACTTAAACATAACCTTACTAAAATTAATCTCGTAGAGGCTTGTTTGTTGAAGAACGTTAATATTCGGATCTGTCTAGATGCATGTATGATCTTGAACTCTCTTAAAGGGGTCTAACGGTATACGACATCTCTAATGTAAAAAGGACTATGGAAAACATATCCTTACACTTTTGGATCAACATTGGCGTTGCCAGGAACCTAGTGCATCAACGCTGACGTTACGAGGAACATAGCTACTTTATTGAGAAAATAGAAAATGTCAAAACCGTAAATAAAATTATTAACGACATAATATATAAACCCATGCATATGAACTGACAATCATTGAAAATAATTCACGTGAGCTTTTATTCCAACCCATTTTTTCTATCTATCCACACCTACTGTCTACCCAATTTTCTGCCCAGTGCCAATAGAACTAACTTCACTAAAAAAGTATACACTATACCAATTATTAATCAAAAGAAAAAGGTGGTGTTTTGATAAATGAAGAACCAATATTGGACTACTATAGCAAGAAATAATATCTTTTTGGATTAAGGTATAAACTCAGTCAAATTTAGCGGTGGGCACGGTCCAGTCCGGTCTAGATATAGGGCAGTTTTAGGACTAGAGTTAGAACAAATTTGAACAGAATAATTCGGATAACCTATTTTATCAGTCAAGGTTATTTCGGTTCGATTCGATTAAAAAATTAGTCCAGATTTTATTTATTAGAAGATTTTTTAATGTAAAATTTACAATAGATATATGTTCAGAAATTTACAATAATTTTAATTGAGAAATTTAATTTAGCTTACAGTACATATGTGTTCATAAAAAACATCCCATATGTAGTCGATTAGTATTGAGTACATCCTCTAACTGTTAGTAACACAAAGTTCAAAAGGGAAGCCTTTTCTTTACTCCCCTTTTTGGGTTTATTGTTCGCATACAATAAGCAACTCTTTTATTTTCATATCATGCTAACACCAAACCATTTCTTGATCATCAAAGTTGGGTGTTGCACTACAACAAAAAAAAAGTTAATTTTTGGTTCTCAGCCGAGGCTTTTGAAGACACATTTTTTCATTTGGACTAGTGGGTGCTAATTTTCTTGCCTAAAGACTGAATTTAGTTGAGCTGGAGGTAGTTCATAAAAACAGATGTTCATAAAAAATGAAATTTTGAGGAAGCAGAGCCCTCGCGTGAGAGTGGAAAGAGAGAGTTTAGGGATAAAATGATAGAGGGTTTGAGAGAATGAGTGAGAGTTTGGGGTAAATATTTTGGGTTAACCAGGTTTTTTTTAAGTAGTCTAGGTTATATTATGTATATAATATATTACATTACATATATATATTTATATATAAATAGGAAGTGTAGTAAATAAATGGTCGGTCAGGACCAAACCGAATTTTAAAATACATGGACCGAGACCTAATCGAAAAAAAGAGTTAGCGTTTTTTGGACCGAATTAAAAAATATTGAAAAATTGGGGTTGGTCCAATCAGTCCAAGCGCTCGGGTCTATTTTTTTTCCCACCCCTAGTCAAATTTTGTCCTAGTAAGCAAATAGGTATAAACTCAATTGTATGGACCTTTTTAATGGGGTTGATTTGCCTTTTAAAGAGGACCAAAAATATACATAATAATCTCATTTCGAGAATAAATGATGAACGCGCCCTTAATTCATCACTTCTACAACTGGGGAGAATTGGAATCATGTGGCACTACTACATATGCTGCGTGAGTTGGGGTACTAAAAGCATTACTTATTATCCCTAGAATTTGAATTAAAATGCAGATGGGTCCTACCTGAGATGATGGTGGTGTATATGTGTTATTCACATCCCCTAAATATGAAACTATCTTCAGAGTCCCAATTATTCCCATTTGCTTGTAATTTAAATCTGGATTACTTACGTGCCCAATTTGAAAAGTTATTTCAAAGCAGAGAGTTCATTATCGATAGGATGTTGCATTATCAAAACACCAAAATAAAGAAGCCTATTCCGAAAAATCACTATCTGAATCAATATCATAAAGAGAAAGCACGGTGAATCTCCCACCCTTACAATCTTTCGAACAATCATCAAAAGCTCATTTGCAATAGATAATTAAATCTCTGTGCACTAGATCTAGCTGGTAGCATGAAAAGGGAAAATACTTCTTATACCTGCAGTATGAAAAGTGGCAATAAAAGAGAAGATATGACTACTTAAGTTATACGGCCAACAATACTTTAAGGAACAACATTATTCTAGAATGTGAGATGTATATTGTTGATCTTCATCACAAGTATGGAACTAAGGATGGGTCATAATTTTCATTACTTGTTGACATGTTAGAATTAACGATGGACCTAATATTGGGTCATCATAATGATGGAACTAAGGATGGGTCATAAAGTACATCGACATAAACTTATTTATTTTAGGTTCTAGAATTTTTTTTAAGTCACTTATTTCTTAGAAAAAAGGCTAACAAGTCTCAAAATTCAATACATATATCATCCATAGTTGAAGTACTGATGTGAAGTTTGCAAACTTATTTTTAAAAGAATTTGGTATATTTAGATTTGCCTCCCTTTAGTAAAAAGAAAAAAGAAAGTATAGCTTGAATTCTCCACTTAATTTCGTTTCCCGTTTGATCAGGGGCTAAGCCACTCCAGGGCTAAGGAGGGCCACGGCACCCCCAATATTATCAAAGTTTTTACAGTAGTATATTATTTCTTTACACTACTTTTAGTTAAATATTGCCAAAGTAGTTTAGCTTTTTGCTTTTATATGCTATTACCAAACCAAATAAAGAACTTAAAATCCCTATATTGCTACCAACAGGAAAGGTGTCAAACTCTGATCAACAACTACAATTATTAGTGCAGGCGGTCTAAGAGTATTCTCAACATCAAACCTTCTCCGCATTGAAAACAATTATGACTCTTTCAAGTGTTATCATTATTGTTTAGCTAAATATAAATAAAGTTGATATAAAGAACAAAAGGTGAGTATATATTAATGCCGGGTTTTGTAGCTAAAATTAAAATCGATAAAGACTCGACCCGTAAATCCCCTACCAATATCGCCCATCCTGATATCCATCCAACTAATTGACGCAGTTCGGCCCCCCTACATTTGAATCTTGGCTTCTCCCCTGCGTTTGATGCTCATGGTAGAGATCCATCACTCTTTAACAGGAAAAAAAAAATAGAGGAGCATGTTCATGGCCAGGCACTTCGCATATATAAGATAAAATCCCATGAACTTCTATTGCATAAAAATTCATATTGCATAAAAATTTGATGAATAATGCTTTAAGTACCAAATAACTCCTTCAAATCTCCCCAAATCCTATGTGGACGTCACGTCATTCTTCCACTTACCTGTCATCTATTACTATGTGATGCGGGTCCCGCCAGGGCACAAAGCACAAGTCATTTTGGGGGAGATTTGGGGGAGTTATTTGGGACTCATAGCACTACTCAAATTTGATTGCACATATTTTGGTGTATTTCCCAACCTTATATTGATCTACGCGATATAAACTTCTATTAAATTGATGTATCAAATATCTAACTTTTAGACCAGTATATATTTAAGTACTTCAGAAATAGAGCAAAAAACATTTCCAGCCCATATATGAAAATGAACGAAAGCAATATAACTCATCAAAATAAAGAGACCTAGCTTGGCAAAGTAATTTCCAAATTATAGGAAATAAGCTTCTTATTGGGATAGGATTGTTAGAGTAAAATTTAATATTTGGACTTATATATAAAATAAATATGAATTATAGGGTATCAAATAAAAGTTGGTGAATTAAAGTGATTAATTTAAGTTTTGGGGTCTTACTAATGTATTATTAAAGTGTGGGTTTTATTGTGTAGAGACAAGCGTAATTTCTATTTTTATGATGGGTTAAAATAGAAATATACGAAATATGAAAAAACACGATTGTGTTATAAATAGGGGTCATGGTCCCCAGATCACACAACACCAATCTTATGATTCCCATTGTCAGAGAGAAATTTAGAGAGGAAATAAAAGTGTTGATCTGGAAGAGCATAAGACCTCAGTCTCAAATATTAAAACTTTCTGTCATGGATTCAGGTACGCTTCCGCAAAATCAATATTTATATTTCTTGATAATTCAATATGAATGTTCCTGTTTGTGTGATAGTTTTCACAAAATAGAAATTAATCCATCATGTGGTATCAGAGCTATTTCATGTTGAATTGTTGAGAATATATTAGGAAGGTATTGATATTAATTTTCGGCTGCAAATATTTTTTCAAAAAGGTTTAATATTTCAGAAAAAAATTTGGATTCAAAAATATTCTCGTTTTATTACGATTCTAATGATATAAAATAGATGAAATTTGGACTAGCGGTTGATTTGATGGTAGTGGAAGGTTAAAGGTTCGACTCTTGGTGTTTCATATTTAAGCCTCTTAAATGATGAAAATTATGAAGGATCTTAAGAGGTTTTGAACCCATGACCTTTCAAGCGTGGAGCCAAAGGGGTTTTGAACCCATGACCTTTCAAATTTAAATTCAAATTTTGGTGTATTTATATATATATTTCGATATAAATTAATTTAAACAATATGTCACCAAATTGACCTCTTTTGTTCAAAAAATTAATTTTATTTCGAAATATAAAAAGAATTACGTGCATGTAATTTATATGAATATTAATCGGCCCAAAGGATGATTATTTTTTAACAAAATTACATGTGCCACTTTAATAATAAGCACGTGATAATTATTTAGTTTTACATATGAATAATAAATTGGCCCAAAGGAAGAATTGTTATTCAATATGTTCTTATTATCAGTGTTTGATTATTACGACAATATATCACTTGCAAGTTAATATTTTTTCCAAAGATCAAATATTAATAGAGTGTCCGTTATCTTAAAATGGGATTTGTCCTTTATTTGAATTTATTTTTGATTTAAGACTTATATGAGCTAGTTTTATTTGTTTATTGTTCTCTGATTCAGCTATCAGTTCTGACTTCCAACATTACTGCCAGTATTAATTCTATTCCCATGCTTAATGGCACAAACTTTAAGTCATGGCAAGAGAACCTTCATATAGTTCTCGATATCATGGATCTGGACCTTGCATTAAGGGTTCCTTCTCTTGCACCTCTTACCGATAAAAGTTCCTCTGATGACAAAAATGACTTTGAAAGGTGGGAGAAGTCAAATCGCATGTGTTTGATGATCATAAAGAAGGTCATTCCAGAAGCATTCAGGGGCACAATATCGGAAACGATAAAGACAGCCAAAGAGTTTCTAGAAGAAATTAAGAACAGATTTGCCAAAAATGAAAAGACTGAAACAAGTACACTTTTGGCAAGTCTCATCTCAATGAAATATCAAGGTAATGGGAACATTAGGGAGTACATTATGGAAATATCTCATCTCGCTTCAAAGTTAAGAGCACTTAAGCTTGATCTCTCTAAGGATTTGCTTGTGCATTTGGTTCTGATATCTCTTCCCACACAATTCAGTCAAATTAAGGTGAGCTACAACTGCCAAAAGGAGACTTGGTCTCTTAATGAGCTCATCTCACATTGTGTGCAAGAAGAGGAAAGACTGATAAGATAGAAAGTGTTCATTTGGCTAGTACTTCCAAGGACAATGTGACACCCCGCCTAATTAAATACCGGGCGATCACTCCTTTATTAAATTAAATCAAGGTTAACAGTTGGTTCATTCTCAGCATCACTGTCGATAAAAATAAATTTTCCAATTTAACACCCTAACTAATTAAGCTAAGTGTCAAAGACATTTTCATACAAACTTTCCAAATTTTAATTAAAGAAAAAAGTTTATTTATTTAAAAACATCATTTCTATAATTAAGAATCACACCACGATAAACCAAATAATATAATACATTCGTCAATCGAATGTCAACATATGAAAACTAGAATTACAAATCCATACTGAATAAAACCCATAGTAACAATACTGGAAATAATTGAAGTACAAACGTCCTAACAATAATGAAATAATGGAAAGGGCGACACGTGCCCAATAAATGAGAATGCCAGGAATGGAGTCAATAAAGGAAGTCGTCTACGCAAGTAACCTGCAACTCCCACCTAAGCTGCAGCGCGTTCCTGCCAAAAGATCCTAAGCAAGTCGCCCCTGTGGCTGGGCACCTGTAATACATACATATATATACAAGAGAGAGAGAAAAGAAAGAAACGGGTCAGAGCCCGAAAGTGTGTTTGATTTAAAATACGTTTAGCAAGTATTTAAATTGATACATGCCAATGCAACAACATATTAGAGCGACACTCTCTTGAGAAATTCTCACCTCTCTTCTAATGTGCACGCCTATCGTACTAAACTTCCCCAACGGTTTATCTTATAATTTATCGCACTAGTCTTTCTAAATGATTTACTTAACTTAGATTACTCTTAAGATTTACAATTCACGATTCCACTTTAAAATGGTGTTCCAATTTGTAACCAAAGTTCTCTACTTTTAACTTTATAAAAGCAATAAAGTTTTTCCAGTGACATATTACTCTTTCTCAAAACAAGTATTCATAATTTGTAGTCCAGAATTATTTCTCACTTACTACGTTACAGCAACAGTTTAAATTTCCCAATTCAGATATATATATTAAGTACTCGTATAATATATATATATTAGTATATGCCCGTGCCTGAAGGCACGGCGAAAAATTTCCAAGTACATAATCGCAAAACAAAAATTTCCCAAGTACGTAATCACAATACGATAAAAATTTCATAAGTACAAAATCGCAATACGATAAAAATATTGTTCCCCAACAAAACATCTATATATGGCGTCGCTTTTTTGGGTATTGCATCATATCGTGTTCGAGATTTAAATTGTGTTCAAAATTTAAATTCGCTAAACATGAAAAAGCAACAATTTTTCACAGTATATAATACAAAATGTAATTTAAAGTGTAATTTTAAAACAATGTCAAATAGTCCAATAACATTCAAATAGTGTAGATTCATCAAATAAATTCACATATAATACAAAATATACAATATTCATCCATAAAATTCACATCGTGTCTCAAAAAAACAAAAGTGTCAATTTTTAAAAAAAATAGGGCATAGCCTCCTTTGTTTATTGGACTATCCACCCTATTTAAGGGGTAACAACAAATCAAACAAATTAAAAAAAAATCCCAAATTCGACAGATTTAGGCAGCGGGCTACATCGACGGAAGTTTGAGGCAGATTTAGGCAGCGGGCTACAGCGATGATCGAAGATTAAGTCCATGTTTGATTGGTCTTGAACTAAAACCTGAAACGAAAAGAAAAAAAAATTAGTTTGTTTCCAAAAGCATTGTACGTTAACCTAACTACCATAGCTGGTACACAATGATCATATGTGGCATGGAGTTTATAAATCTCATCCTCACATGGGGAATGGGGAGGAGACGTGTGTGAGTGGGGAAGGGGGGAGGGGGCGGGGAAGGGGGTGCGTGTGTGCATATATGCAGTGCATACATGCATACTGCCTTGTGTGTGCGTGTGTGAGTGGGAAAGGGGGGAAGGGGCGGGCAGGGGGCGTGTGTGTGTGTGTGTGCGTGTGTGCGCGTGAGTGGGAAAGGGGGGAGGGGGCGGGCAGGGGGCGCGTGTGTGTGTCTGCATGTATGCAATTTGCATATTGCAGCGTGTGTGCGTGCGTGTGTTTGTGTGTGTATTTATGTGCGCATGTGTGCGTGTGAGTGGGGAAGGGGGGAGGGGGGGAGCGGGTGGGGCAGTGTGCGTGTGTGCGCGTGTGTGTGAGTGGGGAAGGGGGAGGGGACGGGGTAGGGGGTGCGTGTGCGTGTGCATGTATGCATACGTACACTGCCCCACCCGTGTGGCTGCGTGAGACCACTATTTAGGATGCATTAGTAGAAAATCAACATTTCCATATCTGATCAAGACCATATGTAGAATGACCAGATAAAACCGAAGCATTACATGGCCATGTTTGAGAACCTAGACTCCCTAAACAACATAGTATCCTGAAAACATAATGCACAAACATAGTATCCTGATAGATGGATTGTTGTCACTACAGATGGAAAACGCATGGTTCATGTATATATAAAATCAAATACCCAAAACAAAACGCCAAAACAACTTGTTTTTAAAGTAATAGAAATCATAAATGTACATAACAGTGAAATCCCCCAAACAATATCGAACAAATGAAACCCCCGGAGTAGCTATAAGTAGCAGCATTTAAAAGTAAATTGAACTGATTAAACCTAACTACTTCAATTAGTAATAACAATAAACTGCGTTGTTAAAAGATCAATGACCCCAACATTACCTCACTGACATTATAACTAACAGTGAACTACTATAACAGTAGTACTGTTAGGCCAAAATGTGGTATCCATAGAACATTAACTGCATAATGTCAACTATAGAAGTCAGAAATGAATGGGTATTCACAAAACATTGCAAGCACTCCAGTATAAATCACAATACAGTTATCTTCTTCCCACATAAATCTATGGTGTAAACCACGGTTATGATTATCTCTCAAATTGGTTACGAAAAGTTCAAAAATAAAATGAGGGTAACGAAGGTTAATTTGCATATCGTACTCCACTCTAAATAAACATCACTGTATTGGATGTAGGAGAAATTCCAAGACACGACTAATAGAAAACATCAATAAAGGAAATTCATATTACTTTTGATGACAAAAATAACTCTTCAGCCTCCTTTGTGAAACATGCTCTGTATAAAAAGATTGAGAATAAAAGTATGGAAGAAATTAAAAAATTATAATCTACAAAACATATTTTTGTATAATATTGTCGAATGTGCAAATTTAATATTTGAATACTGTAATACATGTATAATGTGGGTAATTCTATGAGGCATTTTATCAAACATCACATAATCCGATGATTTTGCAAACCTAGTATGCATATTTTTCAATAAATAGTTCAGAAAAAAATTATAAACTTTTAAACAAATAGTTTAGGAAATAATAATAAGTGGAATATGACAATGCCAAAATACTTACCTATATTCCTTGTACTATGTAATTTGTAATGATTCCACACACTACTTCCAACAAACTTTCATGGGATTAATTTTTTGGCACGGGTAAATTCATAGAAATAAAGTCCTCTTGCATATATTTCAAAGATAGAAACCAAGTAACCAACATAGTATAAAGCATTACCCACATTTTACAAAAGGACAATGAAGAATACTGAATATAACTAATTGAAATCAACTATAGTTTCATGTATTTGCTGTTTGAGAAATGTAAAAGTACCGAAGCACTTGCATCAGCTAAATAAAGGGTAAAAATATTACAGAAAATTATTTTCTGAAAATATAATAAATGAGTATGCTTTCCTCCACTAAAATAGTTGAAATCCATCAAACCCAACACAAATTTGCACATAACAATCACCAAAACTACTTATCAATTCTCAAATCAATTACTATTCCTTTAGAGACCTTCAAAAAAACATACCATGCTTTTTTTCAGAAGAAGAGGCAGGGAGAGTGGGAGAGATAGACCTTTACAATGTGGCGGTGAACTGTAATCTAGTTCCCTGAGATGTAAAAGAGAAAAAATTAGTGCTTTAGAACACACTATAGATTAATATTTCATAAGCCCTAAACAAAATCCATACGTGAAGCAGAAAAACATTGATCTTCATGTAAAAAAATCAGGGTGTTCAATGCAAAATTGCCCAAAAATATCAATTTTTTAAAAACTAAAAACCCAAATCATTCATTGCAATCGTAAAACAACCAAATTGCCAACAAACAAAAACAACCAAACTGTCAACAAACAAAAACAAAAATAAAAAGTTAGCTGTTAAGGTACAATTAAAACCCCAAATTGTCAGTAAAAAAATGAACAAAAACCAACAAAAATCGTACCTTAGTTAGCTGTTAAGGCACGATTAAAACCCCAAATGTGCAGAATACTTCTTGAAGAATACCTGTTGAAGAACAAACAAAAAAAAAAAGTCAGATCTGTGTGTGCGTGTGTTTCTGTGTGTACGTGTGTGTGTTTCTGTGTGCGGGTGTGTGTGTGTTTCTGAGTGCGTGTGTGCGTGTATTTCTGTGTGTGCGTGTGTGTTTCTGAGTGCGTGTGTGTGTGTTTCTGTGTGCGTGTGTGTGTTTGTGCCTATGTGCGTGTGTGTGTTTGTGGGGAAGGGGGGAGAGGGGAGGGGGGTTTACTAGGGGCGGGGGAGTGGGGAAGGGGGAGGGGGGTTTAGAGGGGGTGGGAGGGGCGGGGAAGGGGGGAGGGCAGGGGCGGGTGAGTGGGGAAGGGGGAGGGGGATTTAGAGGGGGCGGGAGGGGCGGGGAAGGGGGAGGGCAGGGGCGGGGGCGGGTGAGTGGGGAGGGGGTTTGGAGGGGGCGGGAGGGGCGGGGAAGGGGGGGTGGGGAGTTACCGGTGTGTGTGAGTTAGGGAGAGAGAGAGAATCGTCTGAGAGAGAGAGAGAGAGAGAGTGAGAGTGAGAGAGAGAGAACCGTGTGAGTTGGAATGGGGGGAGGGGGGATGAAATGAAATGTGGGGGGGGGGGGGGGGGGGGAAATTAGAATTTTTAAATTTTGAATGAAATTTGAAGATTTAATCTAGGCCCTTCATTTTTAGTGGGAGATGTGGAAAGATCTGGACCGTTATTGTGCTTAGACAATTCAAAATCCATGACATCTTATTATATGGATATATATATATATATATATATATATATCTTAACAGCACCAACATACAAACTATGGTGCAGGCATACTTTTCTATCCAATCCTCGTATCGCTCACACTAAGGGGTATACAAGTTCGGAATCACTCTCGAACTGTAGTAACATATATACACAAAACAAGATTTAGGCGAAGCATAGATTCCAAGTCTCTAAGAGGTCAGTACATACCCTCACGTCTCTTAGGACCGTCTGAACTATCGGTCCGATAGCCTGTACCAAGGATATCTATCTTCTAGGGTACAAGTCAATATCCCCCATAAAGGTCCCATCGAGATAAGACTGTCCCAGCGCGGTAACCTCAGGGATAGCAAGTAGCGTGGATACGTTTTTCACACGTATATAATATATGCATACACAACCATATAAATATACCACATATCCTTTATAACAAAATAGGTTTCTCTCATCACCCATAATTACGATACTTATCCTTAATATACACATTAAGTATTTTATATAAGGTTCCGTCACTAACCTTAACTTGAAGGGTTCCCTCACTTAATTACATGACACTAGTGGACTCTATCCTCACAATTCTGAAATTCAGTACGTGACTTTATTAGGTTCCAACGTAACTCTCTTACGCACCTCGCCTCTTTTAAATTCATAAATTTACCAACCTAAAGTAAATATCCCATAAATACCATTCTCGTTGAAGATTAAAGGTCCCAACATTCATTCATATGCCCTACTGGTCCTCAATGTCTCCCAAATCATTTTATCAAGAATGCCCAAGAATTATTTCACGATAAACTTAATTTAACTAATTAAATAAGGGAAATAGTAGTCTGCCAGGAGGGGTCGATCGATCGAAGTTTGGGGCTCGATCGATCGAACCTTCGATCGATCGAAGCTATAGGATCGATCGATCGATCAAGCAGGTCTGGGCAAAATTCTGCAGAATGCAGTTACGGGTTTCATCAAACTTCTTCATCCAAAACTATATTTCTCCATTCTAATCGTCCCAAAAATCCTACTATCATCATTATAACATTATACCAGGTGTTTATAACGTAAAGCATGTGTATAACTATCATTACACATGGATAATTAGCTCAAAATCCCATCTAATCATCAAGAACCCTAGAGCTTTCCTTAATCAAGGTTCTAATCTGTTTTTACCAGAAATTCCTTCTAATATAACATCAAAATTTCGTGGGTTATGTTCCTCTACATGGCAAGGGTTCCAGAATTTCCATATAATCAAAACTACATGCATCATCCTAACACAAATTGAGTTTTCTTCCATTGTTTCCATCTCTAAACAATCCTAGACTAATATGAGATTGCATTAACGAAAATATGCAAGTCAAATACTTGCCTGGGATTTTTGATATGCAGATTCACGGATGATTTTGGTATGGCTGCGTTCCTTGTCTCGCGATCTACGCGGTGGTGGTGGTGACGGTGCAAACCGGTGGCTTTTTGGCCTTGGGTTACCTTGGAGCTCTCTCCCCTCTTCTCCAATGGCAGTCACTTTATTTGTGAATGTTCTAACCCTAAGAGACTAACCTAATGGCTGATATAGGTTGGCTGAAATTCGTGGGTTTATTACCCAATTTTGTAAAATGACTAAAATGCCCTCCCGGGGTACTAATTAGGCCTAAAAATGCCCCGAGACCCAAACTGAACCCCCGGGTACACTTTTCTGACTATCTCGACCCTTCCGGACACGTTGGCGCACTCAAAACGACCATACGAACAACTTATAAAATAATCACTTTTTATTTAACAAAATTAGTCCCGACGTGACACGGGCACGTCCCGACTTAAATTTCCGAAATAGTCATTTAATTCACTTATGACATTCAATATAACAAATATAATATATTACTATGCTCATTAGTAATATTAAACAAGTTTCCCATAATTACTAACTCTCGTCACGTTAATAATTATTAGATAATTAATTTTCGAATTTTTTATTAAATAAACCTTCACATTAAATTTAATAAATCCCCAAATTAATATAGCATAAAAATACGGGGTATTACATACTTCCCCCCTAATAACGAAATTTCATCTCGAAATTCAGAAGATAAGGCATACCTGGTAAAAATAACTCTGGATATCTCTCGCGCATATCTGCCTCACGCTCCCAAGTGGATTCCTCCACATTATGATGCTCCCACTGAACTCGCACAAGTGGAACTATTTTCGACCTCAATCTCCTCTCACTATAGTCTAGAATAGCCACTGGTCTCTCCTCGTAAGAGCTATCAGACTGTAAGTCAATCTCATCTATCGCAATGTGAGTATGGGCCATATCATCCCAAAGATATCGTCTCAACGACGAGATGTGGAATACATCGTGGATGCGATGTAAATGTTCTGGTAATCCCAACCTGTATGCTACCGGCCCAATCCTCTCGATGATTGGAAATGGTCCCACGTACCTCGGGGCCAACTTCCCCTTCTTCCCGAACCTCATCACACCCTTCATAGGAGATACATGCAATAACACTTGATCTCCCACATTAAACTCCCGGAAGAACCGTTTCGCATCGGCGTAGCTCTTCTGCTTGTCCTGGGCTACCCGAATACGACTCCTGATTATCTCAATCCTCGCGGAGGTCTCCTGAATAACTTCTGACCCTAGCAACTTGTTATCCCCCACCTCAAGCCAATAAATTGGAGAACGACAAGGCCTGCCATATAAAGCCTCAAATGGAGCCATACCAATCGTAAACTGATAAGAGTTATTATAAGCAAACTCTACCAGTGGAAGATGTGGCTCCCATCCTCCTCCAAAATCGAGAACACACATACGTAGCATATCCTCCAACATCTGATTAGTACGCTCTGTCTGTCCATCTGTCTGTGGGTGGTAAGCTGAACTCAACTTCAACTCAGTACCCATAGCCTCCTGAAAGCTTTCCCAGAAACGTGACACAAAAATCTTGTCTCTATTTGACACAATATTCAGGGGTACCCCATGTAATATGACAATCTCAGCGATGAACAATTGAGCATACTGACCCGTGGTATAATCTGTCCTCACTGGAAGAAAATGAGCCACCTTGGTCAAACGGTCTACAATCACCCAGATAGAATCGTGGCCCCGCTGTGATGTAGGCAACCCTGTAATGAAATCCATGGAAATACTCTCCCACTTACACGCGGGTACTTCCAATGGCTGAAGCAATCCTGACGGTTTCTAGTGGTCCACCTTCACCAGCTGGCATGTAGAACACTTGGACACGAACTCGGCGATGTCCTTCTTCATCCCACTCCACCAGTATTGTCGTCTCATGTCCTGGTACATCTTATCGTCTCCTGGATGTACTGAAAATCGGGACCCATGAGAATGAGTCATCACTTCATGACGTAACTCTGCTCCTTCTGGAACCACTAATCGCCCATTAAACCGCAAACCTCCATCAGAACTAACAGAATAGGACTCAGCACCCTCGGCTAGAAGTCGCACAATCTGATCCTGGGAAAACGAGTCTGTGGTCTGTGCCTGTATCACCCTCATAACAATCTTGGGTGTGACTGACATCACGGATATGAAAGAACATGCCACTGCATCCTGGTGACCTAACTCCTTCCACTTTGCTTTCCAGATGTCCGCTACATCGTCCACCGGTCTATGGCTCAACGCATCAGCAACTACGTTGGCCTTCCCCGAATGATACTGTATATCGAACTGGTAGTCCTTCACAAACTCTAACCACCTGAGTTGACGCATATTCAGTTCTCGCTAAGTGAACAGGTACTGCAGTGACTTATGGTCTGTGAACAAACGGAATTTCTCGCCCAATAGGTAGTGCCTCCAAATCCTCAGTGCAAAGACGACTGCTGCTAACTCCAGGTCGTGGGTGGGGTAATTCTTCTCATGCGGCTTAAGCTTGCGGGAAGCAAAAGCTATAACCTTCTCCTCCTGCTGGAGTACACCTCCAAGTCCCCGTAAAGACGCATCGGTATAAACCAGGTACTCCACACCTAGTTTCGGTAAGGCGAGGACTGGTGCTGAAGTAAGCTTGTCTTTCAGCTCGTCGAAATCCAACTGACAAGCGTCATCCCAAACATATGGTACCCCCTTGCGAGTCAGATTCGTCAAAGGACCCGCTATTTTGGAGAATCCCCGAATGAATCTCCTGTAGTATCCGGCTAATCCCAAGAAACTATGCACTTCTGTCGGTGTTGTGGGATGTCCCCACTCCCTCACCGCTGACACTTTGCTCGGGTCAACTGTTATCCCTTGCTCAGAAACAACATGGCCCAAGAATTGTACATCTCGCAACCAGAATCCACACTTCTCGTACTTAGCATACAACTGATGTTCTCGTAGAGTCTGAAGAACTTGCCTCAAGTGCTCGGCATGCTCCTCCTCGAAGTGTGAATATATCAAGATATCATCGATGAAGACGATGACAAACTGATCCAAGAACTCTCTGAATACTCGATTCATTAAGTCCATGAAAACGGCTGGAGCATTTGTGAATCCGAACGGCATTACCCTAAACTCGTAGGACCCATATCTCGATAAGAAGGCAGTCTTTGAAACATCTTGCTCTCTAATACGTAACTGATGATACCCTGACCTCAGATTTATCTTCGAAAAGAAAGTTGCTCCCCTCAACTGGTCGAACAGATCATCGATTCGAGGCAACAGATACTTATTCCGTATCGTGACTTTGTTCAATTCCCGGTAGTCCACACACAATCTCAGTGAACCATCTCTCTTTTTCACAAACAAGACTGGAGCACCCCAAGGTGAGGTACTCCTACGAATGAAGCCCTGACCTAACAGCTGCTCTATCTGATTTCGTAGCTCTCGCATCTCTGCCGGAGCCATACGGTACGTTGCGCGTGCTATAGGTCTCGTATCTGGAAATAAATCTATAACAAAGTCTATCTCACGACTGGGCGGTAGGCCTGGTATCTCCTGAAACACATCGCAATACTCCCTGACGACAGGGATCGAATCTAAGGGAATCACAACCTCCTTAGAGGTATCCTCCTCTATGTAATACAAATGAGCGGTCGAACCTCCCTCTGGGCGAGGCATCGCCACTACAAACATCTCTTGCCCCTGAATGGAAAAAATAATGCTCCCACCGAAGCAATCAATCATGGCTCTATAAGATGCGAGCCAGTCCATACCAATAATCACATCATGCTCGTGCATGTCTAAGCCTAACATGTCTGCAGGTAATACCAAGCTACCAATCTCTACCCCCACTCCCCGACATATAAAGAATATAAGTGACCCACTCCCCAGTGGTGAGTCGACACACGTCACGGTACTCTCTGTTGTGGCTAGCAACCCTAAGGACTTCGCGAAATGCGTAGCTATAAAACAATGCGTTGCCCCCGTATCAAACAAAACTCGACCCATAGTACCCTGGATAGGAAACATACCCTCAATCGCGGGTGGTGCCTGTTGAGATGCTGCCTGGTGGACGTTATAGACACGTCCATACTGCAATTTCCCCTACTGCACTGGAGCTGCTGGAATGGCTGGTAGGGCTGGCACCTGGGCTGGAGCTGGGAGGGCAGGTGGAAAGAGTGGTCTATGCGGCTCATTACGGGCTCCCTGATGCTGTGGGGCTCTATCACCCTCAGGACAATCCTGACGTCTATGGCCATGTTTGTCGCACCCAAAACATCGGCCTCTGAAGTTTCCTCCTCTCTGACCACGGCCCTGCTGGCCGTTACCTCCCCGCCACTGGCCCTGTTGACCCTAATTAGCACGTTGTTAGCCTTGCTGGCCCTGCTGCTGTCCCTGTGGTCGGTGTTGGCCCTGCTGGCCCTGATGGCCCTGCCTGAAAGCCCCGAATCCCTGCCTAGAATCACCTGAACGGAATCGCTTAGCAGGGTCCCCCTGATGGGAACTCTGCTCGTGCTGACGAGTCTGTCCATAAGTTGGTGCCCCACTGGCACTATTACCCCCGGTCCTGCCCTGCTGGAAAGACTCTCCTGCTCTCTTGCTTTCCTGAAGATGGAAGCGGTGATCCTGGCAATGTAGTAACGCTGCATTGAGTACGTCAGTGAAAGTACTCAGGGATAGATTTTCGATAAGGTGCTGACGGATCCTCCAAGCTAACCCGTCGACAAACAACAAAATCTTCTTGCTCTCAGTGGGTGCCTCATCCGGCATAATAGTGAGAAGTCTCATGAACTCCTCCTCATACTCAGCTATAGTAAGGTTCTCCTGCTTCAGATTTAATAATTTCCGCCTCATCTCAGTCTGCACTGCGGGTGGAAAATACTTGCGGTCAAACCGCTCCCAGAACAACTGAATAGGGATCGTGTCCCTCTCCTCGAAAGTAGTAGTGGACTCCCACCACTGTAATGCGGCTCCCACCAGCTTAAAGGAAGCCAATAACTGCTTTTGCACGTCAGTGCACTCATACATATGGAGGTGCCGCTGGATATCTTTCTTCCATTGGCTGACTGTAACAATATCGGAGCTACCAGAAAACTCAGGGGGATGCGCTTTCTGAAAAGCATCCCGAACCCTCTCCCATGCCGATGGAAGTTGTGCTGGTACTGGCGCCACTGCCTGAACCTGGGGTGGATCCTTCTGAATCACCGCTATCGCGAAATTCACCACCTGAGCAACAATGGCGGCTACTTCGTTGGCATTCATTGTGCCTGGTGCCGGAGCTGCTGGCTGCTCGGCTTGGGCACGCCTATCTTTCGGAGCACGTCTCGGAGGCATCTGAAACGTGAACAAGTTTATTAGTCTACAGTTATTATCACATCTCAAATAGCTGAAGACTTAAACGTAAAAGCAAGAATACAACAATCCTAAAAATAAGGCTCTATAGCAATAACGTTAAGCTGAAAGCGAAAATAAGCCGTACAGATCCTATGGAAACTAGAACTTGATGCTCTGATACCACCTGTGACACCCCGCCTAATTAAATACCGGGCGATCACTCCTTTATTAAATTAAATCAAGGTTAACAGTTGGTTCATTCTCAGCATCACTGTCGATAAAAATAAATTTTCCAATTTAACACCCTAACTAATTAAGCTGACTGTCAAAGACATTTTCATACAAACTTTCCAAATTTTAATTAAAGAAAAAAGTTTATTTATTTAAAAACATCATTTCTATAATTAAGAATCACACCACGATAAACCAAATAATATAATACATTCGTCAATCGAATGTCAACATATGAAAACTAGAATTACAAATCCATACTGAATAAAACCCATAGTAACAATACTGGAAATAATTGAAGTACAAACGTCCCAACAATAATGAAATAATGGAAAGGGCAACACGTGCCCAATAAATGAGAATGCTAGGAATGGAGTCAATAAAGGAAGCCATCTACGCAAGTGACCTGCAACTCCCACCTAAGCTGCAGCGCGTTCCTACCAAAAGATCCTAAGCAAGTCTCCCCTGTGGCTGGGCACATGCAATACATACATATATATACAAGAGAGAGAGAAAAGAAAGAAACGGGTCAGAGCCCGAAAGTGTGTTTGATTTAAATACGTTTAGCAAGTATTTAAATTGATACAGGCCAATGCAACAACATATTAGAGCGACACTCTCTTGAGAAATTCTCACCTCTCTTCTAATGTGCACGCCTATCGTACTAAACTTCCCCAACGGTCTATCTTATAATTTATCGCACTAGTCTTTCTAAATGATTTACTTAACTTAGATTACTCTTAAGATTTACAATTCACGATTCCACTTTAAAATGGTGTTCCAATTTGTAACCAAAGTTCTCTATTTTTAACTTTATAAAAGCAATAAAGTTTTTCCAGTGACATATTACTCTTTCTCAAAACAAGTATTCATAATTTGTAGTCCAGAATTATTTCTCACTTACTACGTTACAGCAACAGTTTAAATTTCCCAATTCAGATATATATATTAAGCACTCGTATAATATATATATATATATATATATATATATATATATATATCTTAACAGCACCAACATACAAACTATGGTGCAGGCATACTCTGCTATCCAATCCCCGTATCGCTCACACTAAGGGGTATACAAGTTCGGAATCACTCTCGAACTGTAGTAACATATATACACAAAACAAGATTGAGGCGAAGCATAGATTCCAAGTCTCTAAGAGGTCAGTACATACCCTCACGTCTCTTAGGACCGTCTGAACTATCGGTCCGATAGCTTGTACCAAGGATATCTATCTTCTAGGGTACAAGTCAATATCCCCCATAAAGGTCCCATCGAGATAAGAATGTCCCAGCGCGGTAACCTCAGGGATAGCAAGTAGCGCGGGCACGTTTTTCACACGTATATAATATATGCATACACAACCATATAAATATACCACATATCCTTTATAACAAAATAGGTTTCTCTCATCACCCATAATTACGATACTTATCCTTAATATACGCATTAAGTATTTTATATAAGGTTCCGTCACTAACCTTAACTTGAAGGGTTCCCTCACTTAATTACATGACACTAGTGGACTCTATCCTCACAATTCTGAAATTCAGTACGTGACTTTATTAGGTTCCAACGTAACTCTCTTACGCACCTCACCCCTTTTAAATTCATAAATTTTCCAACCTAAAGTAAATATCCCATAAATACCATTCTCGTTGAAGATTAAAGGTCCCAACATTCATTCATATGCCCTACTGGTCCTCAATGTCTCCCAAATCATTTTATCAATAATGCCCAAGAATGATTTCACGATAAACTTAATTTAACTAATTAAATAAGGGAAATAGTAGTCTTCCAGGAGGGGTCGATCGATCAAAGTTTGGGGCTCGATCGATCGAACCTTCGATCGATCGAAGCTATAGGCTCGATCGATCGATCAAGCAGGTCTGGGCAAAATTCTGCAGAATGCAGTTATGGGTTTCATCAAACTTCTTCATCCAAAACTATATTTTTCCATTCTAATCGTCCCAAAAATCCTACTATCATCATTATAACATTATACCAGGTGTTTATAACGTAAAGCATGTGTATAACTATCATTACACATGGATAATTAGCTCAAAATCCCATCTAATCATCAAGAACCCTAGAGTTTTCCTTAATCAAGGTTCTAATCTATTTTTACTAGAAATTCCTTCTAATATAACATCAAAATTTCGTGGGTTATGTTCCTCTACATGGCAAGGGTTCCAGAATTTCCATATAATCAAAACTACATGCATCATCCTAACACAAATTGAGTTTTCTTCCATTGTTTCCATCTCTAAACAATCCTAGACTAATATGAGATTGCATTAACGAAAATACGCAAGTCAAATACTTGCCTGGGATTTTTGATATGCATATTCACGGATGATTTTGGTATGGCTGCGTTCCTTGTCTCGCGATCTACGCGGTGGTGGTGGTGGCGGTGCAAACCGGTGGCTTTTTGGCCTTGGGTTGCCTTGGAGCTCTCTCCCCTCTTCTCCAATGGCCGTCACTTGATTTGTGAATGTTCTAACCCTAAGAGGCTAACCTAATGGCTGATATAGGTTGGCTGAAATTCGTGGGTTTAATTACCCAATTTTGTAAAATGACTAAAATGCCCTCCTGGGGTACTAATTAGGCCTAAAAATGCCCCGAGACCCAAACTGAACCCCCGGGTACACTTTTCTAACTATCTCGACCCTTACGGACGCGTTGGCGTACTCAAAATGACCATACGAACAACTTATAAAATAATCACTTTTTATTTAACAAAATTAGTCCCGACGTGACACGGGCACGTCCCGACTTAAATTTCCGAAATAGTCATTTAATTCACTTATGACATTCAATATAACCAATATAATATATTACTATGCGCATTAGTAATATTCAACAAGTTTCCCATAATTACTAACTCTTGTCACGTTAATAATTATTACATAATTAATTTTCGGATTTTTTATTAAATAAACCGTCACATTAAATTTAATAAATCCCCAAATTAATATAGCATAAAAATACGGGGTATTACAGACAAGGGGAAGAAAAGTGTGGCCATCCCCGATCCCGATCCTCATGGGAACGTGGAGGAAAGGATCCTTCGGGTCCCGCGCGTCCCTCTAGGGAGCGCTTTGGCCGGCGTCGTTTATGTTGTGAAAAATGTAGAGAGATTAAGAGTCGCCGGCCTATTTTACTCAAAAAAGACAAAAGATAAAGGGGAAGCCACCCCGAAGAGTGGCATCCAAAGACATACTGGTGCATACCAAACCAAGATGATTCGAGAAGGGTTCGGAGGATTAGTTACGAAATGGGAAGGTGTTAGGCAACAATTCCGCTCTTTTGGTCTCTCATGGATATTTGCTATTTTCCTTTATGTTTCCCCCCCCCCCCCCCCCCCCCCGTGATATGTGTGTATGTGTATATCTATAGAATGGAGGTTGGAATCCTTGACTTGTATCATGAAAAAGATAAAGTGAGTCATCCGTAGGAAGATATAGGAGTAATAGTAGAAAAAATGAGATTTATGCGATTACCCCTTACGTTGATCGTTATAAGGGAACGATAACGCATATGGGGTAATGCGTCACTAAGAACAAGTATATGTATAATATAAGAAAAATGGATTTAGAGAAGATAGAAAATGAGAGAAAAAGTGAGAAAGAAGACTCGAGTCTTGGGTTTTACCCCGAGACGCCTACGTAGCCTATAAAGGCATCAAAGTCCACATAGTTCGCATGTAAAACGATGAGTGGGGTTTATCTCATAAATCCAAAATGGGGAATCTCTTATTTGTGAGTGTGTGTGTGTGTGTAGAAAAAATTGTTTTAGTTGTGAGAAAAGTGTGAGGAAAATATGAGAATCCCTTATTTGAATTTATGAGTAAAACCCTCTTTTTCTTGTTTTTTGGGTTTTATGAAAATAAAAGATGTGCGATAATACTAAGTAAAAATTATATTAGGATGTGTGAAATGGGATAGTAAAAGTGCTAAGTAAGAAAACAAGTTATTGAGAATTCAAGAGAATTTAAAGAGAGAGTTTGAGAAAGTTAGACCTTCTTCAAGATCTTGAGCTTGATCTTGATTGTTGGGGAGAAGCCCTTGCACTTTGGATGATGATGGAGAGTGGATAATTCACCAAGTTTGATGAAAGGGATGATGAAAAATGGAATTAAAAAGGGGATTTGGAAGTTGAAATCACGCTGCCTTCGAGAGAGGTTTCTGGGATTCGTCCAGAGAGATTTTTATCAGATCTGGGCTCCCCTTATAAAAGAGATGAAGGAACCCTTTTATAGTCCCAGGTGAGTGCCGATCGTCTTAGAGACCTTCCTGCCTATCGGCAGGTAGGTGCCGATAGGCAGGTTCTGGAACTTGCCGTTTGGCAGTGTGTTTTAGGCTTTTTCGAAAAATCGTCCGCCGAGGGCAAACCGTTGATTAGAATCGCCCACGGGTCATACCGTTGGAAAGGTAATTCAGAAACCTTTGAAAGTCCATGGACCTCTCCCGAGTTCAGGAGTTTACTTTGGGTTAAATATGGCACGGATGCATTTGTCGGTCCATTAGACGGGAAATCATTCGGACGCAAACGGATCGTTCGTCCGCATGGTAAATCCGAATCACGCACGCGGCATACCGTTGGAAAGGTTAGGAGATGTACTTCGACATTCCAAAGAGTTTGACCCGGTTTGGAGAGTTGACTTTGGTCAACCGGGCCCGAGAAGCGCTCGGTGACCTCCCGGAGTCAAATGGATCGTTCGTCCGTATGGAAAGTCGGAATCGTGCACGAGGTGGACCGTTGGAAAGGGTATTCAGGGCCCTTTGAAGATTCATTTAGCCTCGGTTGAGCTGAAGAGTTGACTTAGGTCAAACAGAGCCCGACAGCGCCTGGTGGCCTCTAGGTCAGGTTTCGGACGCAAACGGACCGTTCATCTGCATGGTAAGTCGGAATCACGCACGGGGTGGACCGTTGGAAAGGGTATTTAGTTACCTTCGAAGATTCATTCAGCCTCGGTTGAGATGAAGAGTTTAACTTTTGGGTCAAACTATGTCGGGGAGTGCCCGATGGCTTTCAGGTCAGTGCTCGGGACATGACCTGGGTTTGCGGTGATGAGTGGAGGTACTAGGGACCTAAGGTGAGTTAGGGAGGTAATAAAATGGGGTGTCTACAAAAAGAAAGAAGGATAAAGAAGCTGCAGTGGTTCCATATCCAAAGAAACAACATAAAGAAAAAACTATTGATGGTTGTTTCTTCTGTAGAGCTACGGGACATAGGAAGAAGCCATGTACCAATTATCATGCTTAGCGTGTCAAGAAAGGTACACTTCTTAACCTAGTTTGTTCTGAGGTTAATTTGACTTCGGTACCTAAACACACTTGGTGGATAGATTCTGGTGCAACCACTCACATCAGTGTGTCTAGGCAGGATTACCTGAGTTACCGAAAGCCAAATGATGCCGAAAGATACATTTTTGTGGGCGATGGCAAGATGGTTGAAGTTGAAGCAAGATATTTAGGTTATTATTGAAGTCTAGTACTTATTTGGATTTGAATGAGACATTTATCATACCGTCATTTATACGGAATTTGGTTTCTATTTCTGTATTGGACAAATTTGGTTATACTTGTTCCTTTGGAAATAATAAATTTAGTCTTCTTCATAATTCAAATTTGGTTGGTACTGATTATTTATCTTATGTAGATAACCTTTATATGCTTGATACTATTGCTTCATGTCATGAAACCTTGCAATTAAGTACTCGAGGTATTAAAAGAAAATTAACCAATGAGAATTCTGCATCATTATGTCATAAGAGATTAGGTCACATCTCCCAAAGGAGAATTTAAAGACTTGTATCAGATGGAATTCTAGATTCCCTTGATTATTCAGATTATAAAATTTGCAAAAATTGCATAAAGGGAAAACAGACAAACATAAGGAGATCTGGTGCTAATAGGGCTACAAATGTCTTAGAACTGATACATACAAATATTTGTGGTCCATTCCCTACGATTTCATGGAACGGTCAACAATATTTTATCACATTCATAGACGATTTTTCACGTTATAGCTACCTTTAGCTCATCCATGAAAAGTCCCAATCTCTGGACGTGTTCAAGTCATTCAAGGCTAAAGTTGAAAATCAACTCAGCAAAAGGATTAAAAGCGTCAGATCTGATCGTGGTGGTGAATACTACGGTAGGTATGACGGTTCAGGTGAATAACGCCCAGTACCATTTGATAAATTCCTAGAGGAGTGCGGTATCGTCCCGCAGTACACCATGCCAGGTTCTCCAAGCATTAATGGTGTTGCTGAAAGGCGAAACAGAATGCTTAAAGACATGGTAAGGAGTATGATCAGTTACTTTAACTTACCAGATTTACTCTAGGGTGAAGCATTAAAGACTGTAGTGTATATCCTTAGTAGAGTACCAACTAAAGCAACTGCGTGTGTGTGCGTGTGGCGGGGGGAGGGGTGGGGTGGGGGGCAATTTTAACAATTGTATAGCTTTAATTAAGAAATTGTATAGCTTTAATTGTAATTTTAATTGTATAGTTTTTGATGAAAGTAAATTAGTAATTAGTGCCAATTTCATATGAAAGTAGGATTGCCCCTCATATTAAATTAGTAAATTAATAATTGTATACTTTAATTGTTAGTTTAATTGATGAAATGAATTAATTGAATAGATGAATTAGAAGGAGTACGGGTTACACATTTGTTGTTGAAATTGTTGTTGGATTATTTTGTTTAGTAAATGTTGGGTTGGTTAGTTTTAAAAGTGGCATGACCATTGGATTATTGTCCATATGGGGGTAGGATTTTTCAACTTTTTTTGAAAATTACTTTGTATATCGAACAATATATACAAAGTATGATAATTAAATGAAACATACTTGAAATTAAATATGTGTATATGTGTGTGTATGTGTGTGTATATATGTGTGTGGTAGGGGAGGGGGGCAGGGGGTGTGGTGGGGCAATTTTAACAATTGTATAGCTTTAATTAAGAAATTATATAGCTTTAATTGTAATTTTAATTGTATAGTTTTAGATGAAAGTAAATTAATAATTAGTGCCAATTTCATATGAAAGTAGGATTGCCCCTCATTTTAAATTAGTAAATTAATAATCGTATACTTTAATTGTTAGTTTAATTGATGAAATGAATTAATTGAGTAGATGAATTAGAAGGAGTACGGGTTACACATTTGTTGTTGAAATTGCTGTTGGATTATTTTGTTTAGTAAATGTTGGGTTGGTTAGTTTTAAAAGTGGCATGACCATTGGATTATTGTCCATATGGGGGTGGTATTTTTCATCTTTTTTTGAAAATTACTTTGTATATCGAACAATATATACAAAGTATGATAATTAAATGAAACATACTTGAAATTAAATATGTGTATATGTGTGTGTATATGTGTGTATATATGTGTATGGTGGGGGAGGGGGGCAGGGGGTGTGGTGGGGCAATTTTAACAATTTTATAGCTTTAATTAAGAAATTGTATAGCTTTAATTGTAATTTTAATTGTATAGTTTTAGATGAAAGTAAATTAATAATTAGTGCCAATTTCATATGAAAGTAGGATTGCCCCTCATTTTAAATTAGTAAATTAATAATTGTACACTTTAATTGTTAGTTTAATTGATGAAATGAATTAATTGAGTAGATAAATTAGAAGGAGTACGGGTTACACATTCGTTGTTGAAATTACTGTTGGATTATTTTGTTTAGTAAATGTTGGGTTGGTTAGTTTTAAAAGTGGCATGACCATTGGATTATTGTCCATATGGGGGTGGTATTTTTCAACTTTTTTTGAAAATTACTTTGTATATCGAACAATATATACAAAGTATGATAATTAAATGAAACATACTTAAAATTAAATATATGTATATGTGTGTGTATGTGTGTGTATATATGTGTGTGGTGGTGTGTGGTGGGGGAGGGGGGCAGGGGGTGTGGTGGGGCAATATTAATAATTGTATAGTTTTAATTACGAAATTGTATAGCTTTAATTGTAATTTTAATTGTATAGTTTTAGATGAAAGTAAATTAATAATTAGTGCCAATTTCATATGAAAGTAGGATTGCCCCTCATTTTAAATTAGTACATTAATAATTGTATACTTTAATTATTAGTTTAATTGATGAAATGAATTAATTGAGTAGATGAATTAGAAGGAGTAGTGGGGGTGGGGTGGTGCAGGTGTGGTGGGGGGAGGGGGTGGGGTATGTGTATATGTGTGTGTATGTGTGTGTATATATGTGTGTGGTGGTGTGTGCTGGGGGAAGGGGTAGTGGGGGTGGGGTGGTGCAGGTGTGGTACGGGTTACACATTTGTTGTTGAAATTGCTGTTGGATTATTTTGTTTGGTAAATGTTGGGTTGGTTAGTTTTATCTGTACTAATAACATTTTTTTACAGCAAATGTCTCCTTCAGATATTAAGGCGAAGATGATGATGTTGTTTATGATGATGTCGTCTGGGCTCGGTGGTAGCAGAGGCGACAAGGGCTCCTCCGCTCCTAGGCTCCCCAAATATGAAAAATTTGGGATTACCGTCGAGAACAAATCGGAGCTATTAGCGAGATCCCTCGAGCTGCTAAAGATGGTCATCGGCCCGGGGTTTATGAGTTGGAAGGAGGTGCCATATGAGCTCAAGTTAGCTGCTTGGGCGGCACTGTAGGTAATATATTTATATTTATATGAATATTTCAATTTCAATTTCAATTTCAATTTTGATTTCGATTTCATTTTATATTTATATTTATATTTATATTTATTCGCAAGTAACATTGAATTTATTGGACAGGAACAATTCAACTTGGATCCAAAGCTACGCGATTCCGTCTTGTAGCAGTTGAGGGAGAAACACAAGACGTGGAAGAAAAATATGCGGACACGGTATGTTGGAAAAACACGAGAGTCCATTATAGAATGGTGTGGAACCGATCTCATTGGCACAATGGCAAAAGTTCATTGATAATGAGATCGAGGATCGACAATTGGCATCTCGCCAATCGGGGAGGGAAAACCGGGCAAAAAAGACGGACGTGTACTACTCCGGCCGGACCTCTTACGCCGAGGTGGAGCATAGGATGAAGGTAAGATTTAATTTTTCTATAACTACAGAAATATATTATTCTTCATTATTTGACTTTGCGGGGCCGATACTAATTTTACTTTATTTTATTTCAGGGGGTAGGGAGTGGACCAGGGGGTAAGCCACATAGGCTCGATACTTATGTGGCTCTTCGGACGAAGAAGGGGAAAGACAAGGAGGTGTCCCCGAGCATCGCAGCGATGATTGTAAGTAATCCCACAGTTTAATTTTTGATAATTACATTATAATTTTTTAGTTTACTTATTTTACTAATCATGTGCTTTTTGTCGTTTCAGGCAAAGCTTAAGGAAGTGAATGAGTCGTAGTCTGATGCCGACAAGGCGTCTTTGTCCACAGACGCACTCAGCCAAGTGTTTGGCTCTGATCGCAAGGGGAGGACTAGGGGGTGAGCTCGCGTGGCCAAATCTAGGATCATCGGATTGGAGACGAGCGACACCGGGTTGGCTCGAACAGTGGATTCACACGACGCGAAGCTGTCCTTTTTGGAGGCGACGGTCGAAGATATGTACGCATTCATGAAGCGTACGTTGGGCAGAGACCGTAAGAGGAAGGGGAAAGGGAAAGGGAAGGAGAAGGCGGTGCAGGAGGAGGAGGAGGAGGAGGAGGTGCGGGAGAACGAGGCTCAGGAGGATGAGGATGTGGACCTCGCTGCTTCTTCACCGTCACGTGCGTATTTCGATGATCCACTTCCTTATTTGGATCCCTTCCCCAGACCATTGTCAACACTTGGTTGGCCGAGCGTGTTCATATTGGATGTATTTGATGGCCAGCGGATAGGGCGGGGGTTGAGGGATCCGAATATCATCGATGGTGGAATAGTTCATGGACGTGTGCTTCAAGGGATCGAGTCTAAAGTGCTCGTCATGCATGTGATACCCGGGAAGGAGAACTCCCTATTGTGGTTACGCGAACAATGCGACACGATGTATATTAGTGGGTGTGTCAATTCTTATATCGTGTGGCCAACTCACCTCCTCACATTTACCCAAGACATGTAGTAACATTATTTTTAAGTTTGTCCATTTTAATTATATTTGGATTATATCGTCATGTATATTATTTCAATTTTTAATATTTGGATTATATCGTCATGAATATATATTTGCATTATCTTTAGTTTATTTAGATGTATGATGTTTGAATAGGTAAAACCAACGTTGTTATAACAGGTATAAATATACTGTTGGGCAGTGGCAGTGGCCATACTGCCCAGCAGAATTTTTTTTAAATTCTGCCTAGAATTGTCACGGTCATTGACAGTGACAAGTCCTTGACAAATCTTGTCACGGACTTGTCACGTTCAATAACCGTGACAATTTTTTTAAATATTGTCACGGTTATTAACTGTGACTAAACTTGTCACGGTCCACGACCTTGACACGACCGGGACAATTCTAACGAACTTGTCAAGGTCAATGACCGTGACACGTTCGTGATAAAAAAATTTGTCTCGCCCCAAATTGTCACGGTCATTGACCTTGACAAGTCCAACTTGTCAAGGTCAATGACCGTGACAATAGTGCAGATTTGGTGTAGTGGTATGGCCATCAGCTTTTCAGGATCTGCTTCTATCCCCTTTTCACTAACCATGAATCCCAAGAGTTTTCCCTTTGTAACGCCGAAGACACACTTCTGTGGATTAAGTCGCATTTGTTATTGTCGCAGTCGTTCGAAAAATTTTCGGGGAGCGGGAACATGGCCTTCTCTAGTTTTGGACTTGATAATCATATCATCCACGTAAACCTTGACCTCTTTGTGAATTAGATCGTGCAGGATGGTTGTGGCAGCCCTTTGGTAGGTAGCCCCAGCATTCTTGAGACTGAATGGCATAACGGTGTAGCAAAAGGTTCCCCATAGGCTAATGAATGCGGTTTTTTCTTGGTGGTCTGGGTTCATCTTGATTTGGTTGTATCTAGCAAACTCGTCGACGAATGACTTGAGAGCATGACTGGCTATGTTGTTCACGATCAAGTCAATGTTAGGTAGCGGATAATCATCCTTCGGAGAAGCTTTGTTTAAATCTCGGTAGTCCACACACATTCGAACCTTTCCTCCTGATTTCGGTACAGGTACAATGTTGGCTAGCCATGTGGGATATTCGATCACTCCGATGAAACCCACGTTAACTGTTTGACCACCTCTTCTTTGACCTTGAGCGACAATTCGGTGCAGAGTTTTCTTAGTTTTTGTTTAACTGGCTTGTAATCTGGGAGAGTGGGGATCTCATGCTGGGCTATTTCAGGATCGATGTCGGGCATATCATCATAGGACCATGCGAAAACATCTACGAAATCCTTTTGCAATTTTTCGAGTTGTGCACGCTCATTCTCGTTAAGGGTGGCCCCTATCCTAATCTCGCGCATTTTGGCTACTAGAACCGAGATTAATAACAACAGTCTCTTCTTCATTAACTTGAACGTAGTTAGGTTCTTTATTATTAACCTTATTTAGATCAGTTAAGAATTATTCATTTGCAAAATCATCATCATCAAGAGTTCTATTAGAATCTAAACAATTAATGTAAGGCACAACAAGATACTCAAAATCTTCGTTTATTTCATTGCTAGGAAAAATAGCATTGAGAACCTCATCAAAAGAGGTCTTGATTACATTTGATCAAGGATAGACAACAGAAGAAGAAACAGGGTAAACATTGGGGTTAGGGGAGATTTCAAGAGGTAGAACTGGCGCAGCATACCAGTTGAGGAGAGGTGTACCAGTAGCTTTAATCAGATGGGATGGGTCCATTGATGTAGTGCCTGAATGAACCATGCAGAGTGCCAGCCCCAGCATCTGTAAGTTGAAGGAATCTTCGAAATTGCTTTCCTCAGTCTCTTCGGCATCTTTGATGAGAGGTTGTACTTGGTGTGGGAAAATTTCGGCCCATGGGTAGCTATTTTGGAAAAAGATCTCCATTCCAGGCTTCATCTTCTTATCTGTGTGGTCATACCATGATTCTGGAAAACCGCAAAAGGGGAAATCCTCACCTTTTTTGATGAATCATCAATTTAAGGAGTCTCCTGAGATAGTTCGGATACAGTTTAATCCTTTATTTGGTCGAGACTGGCGGATCATTCTGAGCTCTTGTTCTGATGGTTGATACCCAAGGCCGCAAGTAGGGAAATCTTTCTTCAGTTTGATGGGCTCAAGTATCCCTTGCTGCCTTTGCCCTAGCCCCAGTCCGGGAATTAAGTGCATGTTTCTGAACATCTGAATCACATTGACATTGCCATGGGGGTTATATTCTGGACAAACCCTTTCTTTGAAATCGTCCCCTGCCGAGAGTAGGAATGGCTCGACTCAGAATCCTGATAGGAGCATATCATTTGACCCGTACTATATCTCGAGAATTGGACTGCTGGTGCTTGCACCCTCGACATTTTCGTCGTCTCCCAAAATGGTGATGACTCACCCGTCGGTGAAGAACTTCAATTTCTGATGGAGTGAGGAAGACACACCCATGATCTTGTGGAACTAGGGGCATCCGAACAACAGGCTGAAACAAGCTGGGATGTCTATGACTTGAAATTCAACGTCAGGGTTTATAGGGCCAACCCCTATTACAAGTTTTATGGATCTCATCACCTCACGACGGGTATTATCGTAGGCACGCACAGCGGCAGAGGTTGGAACGAGGTCGCTTTCTTTCAGGCCTAAACATTTGAAGGTTCTCAATGGGCAAACATTCAAGGCGGATCCGTTATCGACAAGAGAGAGCGGCACAACCTTCCCCATAACTTCGACGGAGTTGTTGAGTGCATGATTGTGATTCGGCCCAATTTTGGGGATTTTTTCTTCAGAAAATGATAGCATTCGAGTAGAGGTCAGGGATCCGACCAGATTTACCGCCTCCTATGGTGTGGTAGAGGGAGGAACTATAGGTCCAGTGAGTAATTTGATTAAAGCATTTATGTGTAGCTGGGAAGACATGAAATTCCCCCATAGAGTGATGTTAGCTTGAGTTTTCTTCAGTTGATCAAGGATCTTGCTCTCCTCAATGGTCATCTCTGGCATAGGAAGGTTTTCAACGCCCTTCCTCTTGTCATTTGCTGGTAGTGAGCTTGGAACTTGGTAAAGTCTCCCTGATCTGGTCATGTGATTTACTGAAGAAGGAAAAAACATAAATCCCATTTCCTCGTTAATCTTAGGTTGCTCTGCCACCCTGTCTATTTCTCCGAGGAGTTCTTCAAATGAGATCATCCCATATATGTCGACTACTAGGCCAGCTCTTCCTGAAGCTTGTTCTTTGCTAGAATCTTCGAATCCTTCCCCCCATCCGGTGGCAATAATTTTGCCTTTCCCTGTAAAGTCGATGCATTCCACAACTTCAACGGCTTCTTCATATAAGTCCTCCCATTGTGTGGGGATATATGTGACTGAAGGGACCAAGCACCCTTGTAGCTTCAAAGTGTCAAGTAACCTGGTGACACTGTAAATACTTTTGGTTTGCCTGAATAATTCTGCCATAGTCTGGATAACATCATCTAAGATGACTACGTCGGTTGGTACCACCCATCTGTCTGAATCTCGGGCCCATTTTCGTTCTTCCAAAAATAGTGTACTGAATCTCTGTCATTCGATGACCATCTGTGAGGGTAATTTCAGCCCGAATTCCAGGAGTTGGTTTAAGACCTCTGACAATTCCATACCTCCATTTTCAGAACGGGTACGGACATCGATGCATGCTCTGGTAAGGAGTGACAATGCCTAATTAGTGGGGCTAGTAGGGTGTAGGAGGAAATTTGGGCAAATTTGAAGAGGTTTAGGTGGGTATAGGGGTGTGATTTGGGTTGATGGATCGAAATTCAAGTTTTCTTCCAAGAAGATGGCATTGGTGTGATTTGGGAGTGGGTTGTGAGTAGTGTTTGGCTTAGGATTGGCTGGTGGGGCGATGATACCCCATTCAATGAGATCTTGGATTACATTTCGGAGGTGAAAGCACTGGTCGGTGGTATGGCCAGCAGTTTGGTGGAAGGCGCAATGAGCGTCGGTCTTGAAGTTTTTTGAGAGTGGATTTTGCAATGGACGTGGATCCAAGGGTTTGATGAGGTTTCGGCTTAACAGGGCTTGGTAAACTTTGGAGAGGGGAGCATGAAGCTCAGTGTATTCCCTTCGAACGGGAGCAGGGCGGATTTCTGGTTCCCATGATGTGGTTGGTTGAGAGATATTGTTGATGGTTGAGACTGTAGCATTGGCAGTCTTGTCATACTTTCTAGGGGTGAACTGTCCATACATCTTCTTTGGTTCAATTTCCGCTTTAACGAGGCTTTCCTCGATTTTCACTCC
This sequence comes from Sambucus nigra, assembly GCA_949130495.1. Taxonomy (NCBI): domain Eukaryota; kingdom Viridiplantae; phylum Streptophyta; class Magnoliopsida; order Dipsacales; family Adoxaceae; genus Sambucus; species Sambucus nigra. The sequence continues at coordinate 91,119,784 of OX422222.1, read as the reverse complement.
AACCTCTCTGAGAGCTCTGAAGTGGGGATAGTATTTTCCTCCCATCATCGCTCGAACATGGGGCAAGAAGTTCTTCTTCACTATGTTGACCTGTTCTTCCTCGGATGGCCGATTAGTTATGGTAGCTGCTAGCTCCCTCCACCGAGTTATGAAGTTACTGAATGATTCCCCATGATTCTATTTGAGCAGCTCTAAATCACAACGGGTGACCTCAAGCTCTTCGTTGTATTTGTATTGCGATATAAATTCTTAGGCTACATCCTCCCAGCTACGAATTCTGGATTCCTTAAGGGATAAAAACCATCAGAGGGCACTATCCTTCAAAGTTTGCTGAAATAATTGGGCCATCACCTCTTCAGAAACCCCTAGTAGAGTCATGGAACGATAATAACTGCGAAGATGAATAATTGGGGGACCACTCCACCTGAACTTCTCGATATTTGGCATCTTGAACTTCTCGGGTAACCTCGCTTTAGGATAAGGAGACATGTGGGTGTAGTCCATGTAATTCCCAGAGATCCTGACTTGGTCAAACTTTTTGGTGAGAATCTTCAGATCGTCTTTGACTTTATTCAAATCCTCCTCCTTTAGATCAGCGACCACAGGCAGGTTAGCCATAGGCTGGGCAATATTTGGCATTGGAAGCTGGGCAGGCGGCGGCCCATTGGCAGGAGGGGCACGTGGAGTGTACTGATATTCTTTCGGGACCCAGATAAGCTCGGGTGGGCCTATAGCAAGAGGGAACAGGGCCTCGGGCTCTTGAGGAATAGGAACTTGGTTTCGTTGCATTTCTCGGACCTCAGCTTGGAGGTAGTTAATCTTGGCCACGAGATGAGCTAGGACTGTCAGCAGATCCGATTGTATGACTGGTGCTTGATCTGCATTCTCCATGCAAGATGGATGCATTTCGGACTCGAAAGAAGTAGTAGAGGAGCGGATGAAACTCCGGGGTGATTTGACTGAGGACCGAAGCTAATAGGGAGCCAGGCCAAGGGCTTGCAATCGACCTGAGAAGGCATAGGATAAGATTTATTTTTGAGAAAAAGGAAGAAACTATTTTTGGATTTTTGATAAAGAAGGGAGAAAAGTTTTTGAAGACGGAACTCAGCATGATTATTATGAATATTATGTTCTCACTTGTGTTTAATTCTCCTAAATGCAATGACGGACGGGACCCGATCCTGGAAAAGTGGGGTTTTTAATATATGCAAGGCTACGGTTTGGACTTGTAACCAGGCCCGCGGACAGGGTCCCATTTTAAAAAATGTGAAAAAATTGGGCGGCAGGCCGACCCAAAATTTTGGCAGAGTTTCGGGTTGAAATCGGCAATCTAAAGTGCGTGTCCTAAGTCTGACACATATATGCGGGTATGTAGTTGGTTGGGTGAATCGGCATGGGTTACCCCCTTTGTCGTGACTTCTACAATATACGTCTTGCTCCTGCGGGCAATCGGTACGTATGGACAAGCCATTTGATATACCTGAGTGTACTTGAATTGCCTCACCATATACCTCGTGGGGACGGTACGTGTGAGAGCGAATTCGATATACTCGACGTACGTGAACGAATTCCCTACGATATACCTCCCGTCATGACTTCGATCAAGCGGTACGATGCGGGGGAACCGTTCGATATACGTCGAAGGTACTTGGCCAATGGAAGGTGAGAGTCATATAGCTTAGGCTAACTGCGACCTGCCGGACCAGCGCCCATCACGAAGTGACCCTCTAGTTACTGGATAAAATTTGGTTAATAGCAATGCTCTTTGGTGATATCATGTGAATCATGCATGATTATCTTATTAGTACCTTATGATGAGAATGCCTTTCTTGATTATGCCAAACAGGGAACAAAGTACAAGTACCCCAAAAGGTACACCAAGTACGGATGGGTGATGCGTGCAACATGGGGATATACATGTGATCCTAAGTGCACGTGGTGCGAAGTGTACATGGAGAATTTTCTACAAGTGTGTGAACATAAGCGTAATAATGGGATACATGTGATAAAGGGGAATAGGCAGATATGGGGGGAAACATAAACAAATATAGCATCCATGTAAATAGAGTCAAACCCACAAGCAAAAACATAATTCTTATCCCCAGCAGAGTCACCACTGTGGCCATCCCTGATCCCGATCCTCGCGGGCGGGCGCGTGGAGGAAAGTATCCTTCGGGTCCCACGCGTCCCTCTCGGGAGCGCTTCGGCCGGCGTCGTTCGTGGTGTGAAAAACGTAGAGAGATTCAGAGTCGCCAGTCTATTTTACTTAAAACAGACAAAATAAGAAGGGGAAGCCACCCCGAAGAGTGGCATCCAAAGACATACTGGTGCATACGAAACCAAGATGATTCAAGAAGGGTTCAGAGGCTTAGCTACGAAATGGGAAGGTGTTAGGCACCCATTCCGCCCCTTCGGTCTCTTATGGATATTTGTTATTTTCCTTTATGTTCCCCCCCCCCCCCATGATATGTGTGTATGTGTATATATATAGAATGGAGGTGGGAATCCTCGACTTGTATCATGGAAAAGATAAAGCGAGTCGTCCGTAGGAAGATATAAGAGTAATAGTAGAAAAAATGAGATTTAAGCGATTACCCCTACGTTGATCGTTATAAGGGAACGATAACGCATATGGGGTAATGCGTCACTAAGAACAAGTATACGTATAATATAAGAAAAATGGATTTAGAGAAGATAGAAAATGAGAGAAAAAGTGAGAAAGAGGACTCGAGTCTCGGGTTTTACCCCGAGATGCCTACGTAGCCTATAGAGGCATCAAAGTCCACATAGTTCGCATGTAAAACAAGGGGTGGGGTTTATCCCATAAATCCAAAATGGGGAATCTCTTATTTGTGAGTGTGTGTGTGTGTGTGTAGAAAAAAGTGTTTTAGTTGTGTGAAAAGTGTGAGGAAAATATGAGAATCCCTTATTTAAATTTATGAGCAAAACCCTATTTTTCTTATTTTTTGGGTTTTATGAGAATAAAAGATGTGCGATAATACTAAGTAAAAAGTATATTAGGATGTGTGAAATGTGATAATAAAAGTGCTAAGTAAGAAAACAAGTTATTGAGAATTCAAGAGAATTTAAAGAGAGAGTTTGAGAAAGTTGGACCTTCTTGAAGATCTTGAACTTGATCTTGAATGTTGGGGAGCAGCCCTTGCACTTTGGATGATGATGGAGAGTGGATAATTCACCAAGTTTGATGAAAGGGATGATGAAAAATGGAAGTAAAAAGGGGATTTGGAAGTTGAAATCACGCTGCCTTCGAGAGAGGTTTCTGGGATTCGTTCAGAGAGATTTTTATCAGATATGGGATCCCCTTGAAAATGAGGTGAAGGCCTCCTTTTATAGTCCCAGGTGAGTGCCGATTGGCTTAGAGCCCTTCCTGCTTATCGGCAGCTAGGTGCCGATAGGCAGGTTCTGGAACCTGCCGTTTGGTAGTGTGTTTCAGGATTTTTTAGAAAATCGTCCGCCGAGGGCAAACCGTTGGTCAGAATCGCGCACGGGTCATACCGTTGGAAAGATAATTCAGAGACCTTTGAAAGTCCATGGACCTCTCCCGGGTTAGGGAGATGAATTTGGGTCAAATATGGCTCGAAAGCGTTTGTCGGTCCATTGGACAGGAAATCATTCGGACGCAAACGGATCGTTCGTCCGCATGGTAAATCCGAATCGCTCACGGGGCATACCGTTGGAAAGGTTAGGAGATGTACTTAGACATTACAAAGATTTTGACCCAGTTTGGAGAGTTAACTTTGGTCAACTGGGCCCGAGAAGCGCTCGATGGCCTCCCGGAGTCAAATGGATCGTTCGTTTGTATGGAAAGTCAGAATCGTGCACGGGGCAGAACGTTGGAAAGGGTATTCAAGGCCCTTCAAAGATTCATTCAGCCTCTGTTGAGCTGAAGAGTTGACTTAGGTCAAACAGAGCCCGAGAGCGCCCGGTGGCCTCTAGGTCAGGTTTCGGACGCAAACGGACCGTTCGTCTGCATGGTAAGTCAGAATCGTGCACGGGGTGGACCGTTGGAAAGGGTATTCAGTGCCCTTAGAAGATTCATTCAGCCTCGGTTGAGACGAAGAGTTTGACTTTGGGGTCAAACTGAGCCGGGGAGTGCACGATGGCTTTCAGGTCAGTGCTCGGGACATGACCTGGGTTTACGGTGATGAGTGGAGGTACTAGGGACCTAAGGTGAGTTAGGGGGTAATAGAATGGGGTGTCTATAAAAATAAAGAAGGATAAAGAAGCTACAGTGGTTCCATATCCAAAGAAACAACATAAAGAAAAAACTGTTGATGGTTGTTTCTTCTGTAGAGCTGCGGGACATAGGAAGAAGCAATGTGCCAACTATCATGCTTAGCGTGTCAAGAAAGGTACACTTCTTAACCTAGTTTGTTCTAAGGTTAATTTGACTTCGGTACCTAAACACACTTGGTGGATAGATTCTGGTGCAACCACTCACATCAGTGTGTCTAGGCAGGGTTGCTTGAGTTGCCGAAAGCCAAATGATGGTGAAAGATACATTTTTGTGGTCGATGGCAAGAAGGTTGAAGTTGATGCAATTGGGATATTTAGGTTATTATTGATGTCTAGTACTTATTTGGATTTGAATGAGACATTTATCGTATCGTCATTTAAATGGAATTTGGTTTCTATTTCTGTATTGGACAAATTGGGTTATACTTGTTCCTTTGGAAATAATAAATTTAGTCTTATTCATAATTCAAATTTGGTTGGTACCGATTCTTTATCTTATGTAGATAACCTTTAAATGCTTGATACTATTGCTTCATATTATGAAACCTTGAAATTAAGTACTCGAGGTATTAAAAGAAAATTAATCAATGAGAATTCTGCATCATTATGGCATAATAGATTAGGTCACATCTCCCAAAGGAGAATTGAAAGACTTGTATCAGTTGGAATTCTAGATTCCCTTGATTTTTCAGATTTTAAAATTTGTAAAAATTACATAAAGGGAAAACAGACAAACATAAGGAGATCTAGTGCTAATAGGGCTACAGACATCTTAGAACTGATACATACAGATATTTGTGGGCCATTCCCTACGGTTTGATGGAATGGTCAACAATATTTTATCACATTCATAGACGATTTTTCATGTTATGGCTACCTTTATCTCATCCATGAAAAGTCCCAATCTCTAGACATGTTCTAGTCATTCAAGGCTAAAGTTGAAAATCAACTCAGCAAAAGGATTAAAAGCGTCAGATCTGATCGTGATGGTGAATACTACGGTAGGTATGACGGTTCAGGTGAATAATGCCCAGTACCATTTGATAAATTCCTAGAGGAGTGCGGTATCGTCCCGCAGTACACCATGCCAGGTTCTCCAAGCATTAATGGTGTTGCTAAAAGGCAAAACAGAACGCTTAAAGACATGGTAAGGAGTATGATCAGTTACTCTAACTTACCAGATTTACTCCGGGGTGAAGCATTAAAGACTGTAGTGTATATCCTTAGTAGAGTACCAACTAAAGCAACTCCTAAAAGTCCTTTTGAACTTTGTACAGGCAAGAAACCTAGTCTAAAGCACCTTCATATTTGGGGATGTCCAGCTGAAATGAGGCCTTATAGGACACATGAAAAGAAACTGGATTCGAGAACAGTTAGTTGCTATTTTATTGGATACTCTGAAAGATCTAGGGGTTACAAATTTTATGATCCTATTACAAAAATAATTGTTGAGACTTTAAATGTCTGGTTCTTTGAGGATGCTGAGTCTACCGAGGGGGATAAGGTTAAGGATTTTGGTTTTGAAGAGGAATATGTTGATATTCCCACATCTATTATTAACATTGATCAGGATCCAATTCCTGACATTGTTCAAGAAGCAGATCCTAATCAAAATAATATCCAAGAATCTCCCATTCTAGAAGAACAAACTCTACCACCTCCAGAACATATGCCATTAAGGAGATCCACTAGAGAAAGAAGAAGTGCTGTGCCAGATGATTACATTGTATTTCTCCAAGAACATGAGTTTGACATTAGTGCGGTGGAAGATGATCCGATCACCTTCCGTCAAGCCATGGAAAGTTTTAAATCTCAAGAGTGGATTGATGCCGTGAATGACGAGATAAAGTCCATGAAGGACAATGACGTTTGGGATCTTATCCCATTACCTGAAGGTAAAAAACTCATTGGTTGCAAATGGATATTTAAAACCAAGAGGGATTCGAAAGGTGATGTGGATAGATACAAAGCCCGTCTTGTCGCAAAAGGCTTTACACAGAAAAAAGGCATCGATTATAAAGAGACATTCTCTCCGGTTTCATCGAAAGACTCTTTTAGGATAATAATAGCACTTGTGGTGCACTTTGACCTTGAGCTTCATCAGATGGATGTTAAGACCGCGTTTCTCAATGGTGACATTGATGAAACAATATATATGGTGCAACCAGAAAACTTTGTGTCGGGAGATGCAAAGAAAACAGTTTTCAAATTAAAGAAATCCATTTATGGGCTTAAGCAAGCTTCTCGTCAATGGTATTACAAGTTTCATCAAGCTGTCATCTCGTTTGGTTTTGAGATGAATCTGGTTGATGATTGTATATACCACAAGTTCAGTGGGAGTAAGCATATTTACTTGGTTTTATATGTTGATGACATTTTGCTTGCCACCAACGATATAGGTATATTGCACGAATCTAAGAGATTTCTTTCAAAGAAATTTAAGATGAAAGATCTTGGTAACGCTTCTTTTGTGCTGGGTATACAAATACACCGAGATCGCTCTCGTAGTACACTTAGTTTATCACAAAAGAGCTATATCGAGAAAGTTCTTAAAAGATTTGGCATGCATGATTGTAAACAAGGTGGCACCCCTGTAGCTAAAGGAGATAAATTTAGTCTTAGTCAATGTCCCAAGAATGATTTTGAGATTCGAGATATGCAAAAGATTCCTTATGCATCAGCAGTAGGAAGTCTTATGTATGCTCAAGTATGTACGCGTCCGGATATTGCGTACATTGTTGGCATGTTGGTAAGATACTTAAGTAATCCTGGAAGGGATCATTGGATAGCAGCCAAGCGAGTCATGAGGTACTTACAGAGAACAAAAGACTACATGCTCACCTATCGGAGGTCAGAACAGTTAGATATCATCGGATATTTTGACTCCGATTTTGCTGGATGCCACGATAGCATGAAATTTACTTCAGGCTATATCTACTTACTTGCTGGAGGTGTTGTATCGTAGAAAAGTGTTAAGAAGTCTATTATAGCTTCTTCCACTATGGCAGCTAAGTTTGTATCTTATTATGAGGCGTCTAATCAAAGAATATGGTTGCAAAATTTTGTCACGGGGCTGCGTATTGTGGATGGCATTGAAAGACCACTTAAGTTATTTTGTGACAATAAATCAGCAGTACTGTATTCCAACAACAACAGGAGTTCTACAAAGTCAAAGTTTATTGACATTAAGTTCCTAGTTGTAAAAGAAAGAGTTCAGAGTGGACATATATCTATAGAGCACATTGGAACAAACTCCGTGATTGCGGATCCGCTGACTAAGGGATTACCACCCAAGGTCTTTCATGAGCACACTTCTCATATGGGTGTAATTTCTTTTCAGGATATGTCATTTTAGTGGGAGTTTGTATTTTATATGCTTTTATAGACATATTTGATTTAATGGATATTGTATGGTTATTTACTGTAGTAAAGTAGAAAGTTTATATTCACTCTGACTTTATATGGTTTGATCTCACCAAGGTTTAAGGGGGACCAGTTGGAAATATGCATGTTAAGATCACATTGCATGAAATTTCCATGCTTCACATCCACACTTGATCTTTGTCATTAGTTGCATTGATATATGTGATCATTGATGGGTCTACTTACGAAATGTGTAATGACGATCGCTTTGGTTCTATATTGGTGTAATTAATGGACAAGATTGTTAAGATACATAAAGTTTTGATAGCTAAAACTCATGAGCTCATAAAGTATAATTCAAATTTATAAAGTTACATATATATATATAGCCCAAGTGGGAGATTGTTAGAGTAAAATTTAATATATGGGCTTATATATAAAATAAATATGAATTATAGGCTATCAAATAAAAGTAGGCCAATTAAAGTGATTAATTTAAGTTTTGGGGCCTTACTAATGTATTATTAAAGTGTGGGTTTTATCGTGTAGAGACAAGCGTAATTTCTATTTTTATGATGGGTTAAAATAGAAATATACGAAATATGAAAAGACACGATTGTGTTATAAATAGGGGTCATGGTCCCCAGATCACACAACACCAATCTTCTGATTCACATTGTCAGAGAGAAATTTAGAGAGGCAGTAAAAGTGTTGATCTGGAAGAGAATAAGACCTTAGACTCAAATATTTTAACTTTCTGTCATGGATTCAGGTACGCTTCCGCAAAATCAATATTTATATTTCTTGATAATTCAATATGAATGTTCCTGTTTGTGTGATAGTTTTCACAAAATAGAAATTAATCCATCAGGGATAACTAATAAATGTACTCATTAGAATTGTGGATCATTTCAAGTAGAACCAATTCAAAAAATTATTAATCTAAATAATCCAAGGGATAAATTCATTAATTCAGTCAAAATAGGACATTAACTGATTATAAGTGAAATGTATCAACTTACTATATCTGAATCACTAATCAACTAATTCGAATCCCTTGGGTTTACATACTTCCCAACTCTTTCAATAGGTGCCATATGGCATTCCAAGAGAAACTATCTACTCAAATACAAATTAAATAATAGACAAGGGCTTTTGGTGCAAAACAACTGAAAATTCACTGCAATGAGCTAGGGTTTCTTGTGGGTGACCGGTTGAGAAAGGAAGAGATTGCAAAACTAAAAAATTAATGCGTTACAAAACACTCAAAACCCTCAAAACAAAAGTACCGCAAAAGAATTTTCAAAAACAAAAACAAGTGGTTATTGATCATTAACATATGCTAGTGGGCATTTTTTTCTATTTGTTATACCACGTAAACTTGTGACGTAATGTACCAAATGTACCATATAATTTCTCATATTGTAGAAGGAGTAGAATTAGTGTTATTAAATTTATAGACTTCATTTAGGCTCCTATAACAATATAAAATAACTCAAATATAAATCGCTTTATAATTTTTTTTCTTTAGATGATTCCTAATTATAAGCTCAAGTGCCGAGTTCACATAATTTAAATTCAAAAACATTTTACTTATCCTACCAAGCAACCAAGATGCCTTTTAAATTACTAGCCAATATGATTAAAGGAGCCAAGGCTTCTTCAGGCCTCATCTAGAACTCTTTGACAGAACTGGAAGAGCATAATATCATAAAACATAAGCCAGATTTCCTTATCTCGAATTTCCCAGTGGTCCCATATCACAAGTACTTCGCATCATCTTCAAGTAGTTTACTAATCCATGACCAAAGCTCCATCTCATGGCTAGAAATATGGGGCTTATGTCATCGAGGAGTGAGAGCCATGAGATGGATTAACCTCTTGTAACAATCATAGTGCTAACCTTTTACCATTATTGGAACTGGTCGTGGACTAGTAAATAAAAAGGTATAAACCCAGTCAAATTTGTGGAGGTTATTTACATTTTGGACTCTAATTTTCATTTACCGAATAAGTCCACTAAATTCAATAGTGACAGTGAGAATTTTGGGTATTTTTTTATGTTCGAAAATTGTGATGATTTTCTTTTCTTTGGAAAACAAGAACTGAAGTTTAATTTAGTACATTACACAGGATAAAAAAAATGGAACTTCAAAATTTGGATGTGGTGAGAACGTAATAAATATATTAAGTTTATACTCTTAATAGTCATATACAAATTGATGAGAACCTAATAAGAATGTTCAAAAACCTTTAAATAACTATGTCTTTGCATGATTAGCATCCAGGGCAAAGTGAATACTTGTGATATCATCCAAAGTAAAGAGGCTAATTAAGCTTCTATTGCCTTACTAGTGCAGACTGAGCAACGAAAGTGATCAAATCATCAATTATTTTCTACTTGATTGCGAATTGGTGAGGCATTGTTCGGATATAAAAGTAAAAGTTATGGAAGGTGAAGATGCTTTTCTCTCTAAATGATATATTGTTTTTACTTTAGAGTGGGACTTTGAGGGACAAAAAGGCTTATGGCCTATAGAGATGTATTTCCACGGCCTATAGTAAAACAAGTATACCATTTGGGATTTATTTTGATAAACAAGTAGTCCAAAAATATTTGGGCTTTATTATGATAAGAAAACTAAGCAACAAGAAGTCATTCTCGTGATAATGAATTGTAGTAGACAATGAATTGTAGTAAAGGAGGTGTGCAGGAGAGAATATGTCCAAACACTTTAAGAGAATCAACAACATATTTTTTGTTCAGATGGTTTTGGGCAATAGTTATACCACGCTCAGGAATGGTCTTGTTTTCAAGATTTGGGAACAGTGATGCAATGGTCTAGAATAGCATTGTTTTTCATTTTTCAAAGTTTCAACTGGTTGTTTTTTCTATTGAGATTATTCGCCCCCTTTGTATCACTTTCTTATCATTGATTAAAAATATTATGTTCCTTATATGTACGTACTTACGTAAATCAGTAAGCACGGGTATGCTAGTGTGCAAGTAGGTTATTAGAGTTGTCTATGCTGCTAATAATTAATTATGTCTAGTTTAAACATTACATTCGTCTTTGATATAAATTGACTGTTGAATAAAAAATTGAGCAAGCGGTGAACCACAAATAAAACTATTTTATTACATAGGAATAATTGTACAAATTTTAGTACAATTATTGACTCACAAAATACAAACCTAAGTGATCCACTAATATTACAAAACTCACTCAATATTTAGGATATAATTTTATTACTCAAAGACAGACCTCACTCTCTCTAAAGACACTCACTACTTATTTGGACACTCTTTACTACACTTAATATTTTCCTCACTTGATATTTCTTCTCACACTACATGTCCCAAATTGGGAGAGGAGTCTCCTATTTATACTATGGTGTGGAATTATCTAGAAATTTAAAGAGATAAGGAGAGAAGGGTAAGGAAGCTAGAACCTTCCAGAGAGAGGGAGAAAATAAGAACTTTCTAGAATTAGAATAATCTATAGAAGGAGGAAGGAGGTGTTGACTTCAACTCTCCCCCTCAACATCGACTCTCTCTTTCAAACTCATCTTTAGAGATCATGCCAAGTTGCCCTCGAAGTTTTTCAAACTTTGTAGTGTTAAGTCATTTGGTGAACAAGTCTGGAACTTGATCATCTGTCTTAATTGCTTGTATCTCTATTTCTCCTTTAAGCACCTTCTCTCTGATGAAGTGATGGTGTACTTCCACATGCTTAGTTCTTGCATGGAACAACGAATTCTCAACTAAACGTATAGGTGATTGATTATCACAATGTAACAATACTGCATAATCAATTGGTTGTTGCAAATCTTTCATTAATTGCATTAACTATGTAGCCTCTTGTGCCGATGTTGCCGCTGCCCTATATTCAGCTTTTGTGGTTGATAAGGATACATTAGGTTACCTTTTACTACACCATGAGATTTCCCCTGAGCCAATACTAAACACGTACCCAGTAGTTAATCGACGTGTATTATGATCTCCAGTATAATCAGCATTGTAGAAGACAATCACCTTGCACGTAACACCCTTCTTTTCCGAAGTTAAGTGTACTCTTTATGTACCTCAATATTCTTTGATCCGCTTCTAATTGAGGTTTCTTGGGACTTTTCATTAATCGACTCATCGTACTGACTGGAAATGCTATGTCAGGTCGTGTAAGTGTTAGATAGATTAAACTACCTACCAGCTGTCGATACATAGTTGTATCCTCCAAGTCTTTTCTTCATGATCACATAGCTTAGTGTTGGCCTCCATTAGTGTTGATATTGACTTACATTCCATCATCCCATACTTGTTCAGCAGATCTGTTGCATATTTTTATTGACACAAAAATACTCCCTCCTTACTTCAGTCTATCTCTAACCCAAGAATGTGTTTAAGCTCTCCAAGTTCCTTCATTTAACCGATAAGTTCTCTTTTACCCTTTGATCTCCTTGTTATTATCTCCCATGATTATTAAATCATCTACATACACCAGTACTACCGAGAGTTTTCCACCTTGTGTCTTCACGAATAGGCTTGAGTCTGAAGGTGCTATGGAGTATCCACTTTTGACTAGGAAGACTGTTATCTTTCCATACCAAGCTCTTAGAGATTGTTTGATCCCATAGAGTGCCTTCATCAGCTTGCAAACATAGTCTTGTTGGGTTTCACTCTCAAACCTTTTGGTTGCTCCATGTAAATTTCTTTATCAAGCTCTCCATATAGAAAAGCATTATTTACGTCCATCTGCCAAATCTTTCAAGACTTACTGATTGAAAGTGCTATTAAGACTCTAACTGTTGTGATCTTTGATAATGGACTAAATGTTTCATCGTAATCCAGTCCAAATTGCTGTGAGAATCCTCTAGGAACTAATCGAGCTTTATATCTTTCAATTGATCCATCTGGACGAGCCTTTACCTTATAGACCCACTTACAAGTAATGGGTTTCAGATCCTTAGGCTTTGGTTTCATTCTATTTGAGTGCCTGAAATTCCTCCTCCATTGCCTTTATCCAGTCCCTTCTATTTGAGGCTTATTCAAACGTTATAGCCTTTCTTTTAGTGTCTTCCGTAAGGGAATTATTTGCATATTTTGGACTAGGCTTTTGTGGCCTGGAAGACCTCCTTAGTTGTGGCCTATCATCTTCTATTTCTTCTTGCAAATTTTGGTTAATCTTCCTCCAAAGCTCTCTGGCGGACTCCTTTTCTCTAGGGACTTAGAGACCTTAGTGAACCATGCTCAAACTTTTCTTCTTCATTTGGAACTTCTATAATAGGTAATCATTCTTTTGGTTATTCGCCTAATTTTGCTTGCATCTTGCTTTCTAAGTCTTTAGTACCGGCATCACCATCGATTGTGAAGACCACCAAGAGTAAGCTTCATCGAACACCACATTTTTGGATGTGTAGCATCGATTAGTTATCGAGTCACAACATCTCCATCCTTTTCTCTCACTGTCGTACCCCATAAAAATGCACAGTATTGCATTTTTATCAAATTTAGCACGTAGATGATCTGGTACAAACACATAGCACACACATCCAAATACTCTAAAGTGTTTTACAGTAGGTCTGATGTTCCATAACATTTCAAATGGTGACAAATTTCCCAAACTTTCCTACGGAAGTCTGTTGATCACATGCAATGTTATCTTCATGCACTCGACCCAAAATTGACCTGGAACATTCTTAGCATGGAGCATACCCCAACAGGTTTCTGCAAGATGGAGGTTCTTCCTTTCTGCAATCCCATTTTGTTATGGGGTGCGTGGATAGGTTAGTTATCTCTGAATCTTATAATTTTTAAGGAAGTCTGAGAATTCTATTGATGTATGTTCTCCCCTATTATCTGTAAGTAGACACCGTATCTTATTCCCAGGTTTTCCTTTAATTTTTTCTTTAAATTCCTTGAATTTTATTAATACTTCTCCTTTCTCTTTTAGGAAATAAACCCACACATACCTTAAGACGTCATCGATGAATATTACCATGTAATGCATTCCACTAGCTGTAACTTTCTTTATCGGTCCAAACACATCTGAGTGGACAATCTCCAAAGGTTCTTTAGCCTTGAACTTAGACTCCTCATAAGGTAGTTGGTGTGCCTTTCCATATTGGCAGCCTGCACAGATAGTATCTTCACAGATCTCCAACCGAGGAAGGCCTTTAAGTATCTCCTTATTTATCATCGTCTTCAGTTTATGGTAGCTAACATTCCCTAGCCTTGCATGCCATAAATTCGCACTCTCATTTTTTCGAGTCTTATCTATGTATGCAGATTCAGCCTACATCACATAGATAGACTGTAGCCGTCTTCCTTCCATAACAGGCGTTCCTGAAGGATTTAGATCTCGATACACCTTGACATCTTCTGGGCCGATCACTACATAATTTCCTGAAGATGTTAATTTTTACACTGATAATAAATGCTTCTTCATTCCAGGCATGTGATAGACATTTTGTAGTTGAACATGCTTAGGACTAAAGCGAGGAACAATAATTGTCTCCCCAACATGTGAGATTGGAAGATTTTGAGTTATTATTGGTCACAACAACTTGCCTTCCTCTATACTCGGACACATCTGACAACTTCTTCTTGTCTCCAGTCAGGTGATGGGAGCATCCTGAATCCACAATCCAATCTTCTTCATAGTTGATAGTGTTAGACTTGGGCGCTGCAATGAGAACAAGATCTGACTCTGTATCTTCTTCTAGATAGACTACTTTGTGGACTCAAATACTGAGAATGATGCTTCAAAATCCCATTCTTCTTCATCGTAAGTTCTTGGTTGTTTGATGTTGCCATATTACCTTCTGCAGACGTCTTCTTCTTGTGCCAACAATCTCTAGCATAGTGTCCCTTCTTTTCGTAATTGTAGCATTCATTGTTACGTTGCTTAAGGTTTTGTGAGTTACTGCGGTCCCTTCTTTTGTTTGATTGAGCTCCCCCTACACGTGAACTCCTTTCTTGTTACCACGAGGCTGAGTTATGCTTCCTTAAGCTTTTCTCTTGTTGCGATCCTCTTGCAACATTCTAGCCTCCAGCTCTCCTTCTTCCATTGTTGAAAAGTTCCTCCTCGCTACTATTTATTGAGACCCCACTCATTTGTTTCATTAATGTCTCTTTATTAGCCAATAAATTTTTCAACTCGACTAGGGTGGCCTGAGTTGGCCAACCACGTATTGCCATAATAAATCCATTATATTCGGGCTTTAGGCTAGGAATAATTATTCTCCTCATATGTGGTTCATTAATTTTAGATTTGAGATCAAGCAAAGAAATTTCTTGACATAACTCTTTAATTGTCTTAAAATATTAGTTGATGGTCATACCTTCCTAAGTGGTAGTCATCAATTCGTTCTCTAGCATCTGCAAGCCTGCATCATTTGTCTTTGAGAAGATAGAGGCAAGAGTGTCCCACGCATCCTTCGGTGTCCTCGTATCCTTGATATACTCCAACAATTCTGGGTCTACTGATATTTTGAGTGCGTACATAGGTTTACCCGCTTTTATTTTCCATTTTCTTAAAGCCTCGGCATTTTCCTGAGATGGTGGTGTAGTATCGCCACCACCAACCGTCTCCCAAAGATCTTGTCCTTCCAAGTAGGACATCATGTAGGTGCTCCAAATTTCATAATTTGTGTGGTTTTTCCAAATCCTCCACCAAACGCGTTAACCAAGTCTTCCATAATCACGTCCTTAAACTGGTCCCTGACCAATTATGCTGACACATTCCCAGACTGTTTTCAATTCGTTGATAGTACTTCGTTTTAGCAGCACCTCTACAGCGGTCCCTAACCATTTGGCTATGATACCAAATTTTTGAGTAAAAAATTGCGCAAGCGGTGAACCATAAATAAAATTATTTTATTACACACAAATAATTGTACAAATTTTAGTACAATTATTGACTCACAAAATAAAAACTTAAGTAACCCACTAATATTACAAAACTCACTCAATATTTAGGACACAATTTTATTACTCAAAGAGACGCCTCACTCACTCTAAAGACACTCACTATTTATTTGGACACTCTTTACTACACTTAGTGTTTTCCTCACTTGATATTTCTTCTCACACTTCATGTCCCAAATAGGGAGATGAGTCTCCTATTTATACTATGGTGGGGAATTATCTAGAAATTGGAAGAGATAAGGAGAGAAGGGTGGGGAAGCTAGAACCTTCGAGAGAGAGAGAGAGAGAGAAAATAAGAACTTTCTAGAATTAGAATAAGGGAGCGGCTAACGGCACTCCAAATAATCTTTTAACACTCCACGTACTTTTTTAAAGACAAAATTGCCCTTTAGTCTAAAATCAAACAAATTCCATTTGTAAAAAATATGTTTTTTATATTAAAAAAATGGGTTACTTTTTTAATAACGTTTAGTCCAAATATTTTTATTTTATTTTAAAAAAATCATTCACAATATAAAACACACACAAACACTCTTTTTTCTCTTATCCTAAACTTTAAGAAAAAAAATATCAAAAATAAATAAGGGCATGGGGCCATTTTTTTATACCGGTGGTAGGGGCCCTTTTTTATTATTTCAAAAATAATCTTTTTACTATTTAAAAAAATGGTCCACGCCCGCGGTATGCATAGGCGGTCCAACCACCTATACATATTGTTGCCCCAGACCATTTTTCTAATATATTGGTACGCGTCAGCGATATGTATATATTTTTTATGTAAAAAACTAGTTTTTATATTAGAAAAAAATGGGTCATTTTTTAATTAACGTTTAGTCCAAATGTTTTTATTTTGTTCCAAAAAATCATTCACAATATAAAACACTCACAAATAAAACGCGGCGTGGCATGGAGTCGTATTTGTGAGTGTTTTATATTGTGAATGATTTTTCGGAACAGAATAAAAATGTTTAAACTAAACGTTAATGAAAAAAATGACCCATTTTTTTAAATATAAAAACTAGTGTTTTTTACATAAAAAACCTATACATATCGCTGGCAATTACCAACATATTAGAAAAAATGGTCCGCGCCAGCGGTATGTATAGGTGCTTGGACCACCTATGCATATGGCAGGGACGGACCATTTTTTTAAATAGTAAAAAAATTATTTTTTAAATAATAAAAAAATTGTCCGTGCCATCGGTATGAAAAAATATTACTCCATAACAGCTGGTATTTTTTTTAACATCGTGTTACTTAACAAATGACTCCATAACATTAAAAATAATAGACTTATTGGATCGTGTTTGCATTTGATAGAAAAAAATTATGCCGTGTCGCTTTTAATTGGATCGTAGTCGTATCAAGTAAAAAAAAAATTCATGACGTTTCATATTTTAATTTGGTGATGTTCTTATTTGGATAAAAAAAGAATTTGTATTTATTAATTTTAAAGTTAAGAGTTTTGTTAACAAATTTTGTTCTTATTGTTGGACAAAGATGGAGAGAATTCCTTTTTATAATATTAAGGGTAATTTTGTCATTTAATGGGTTTTTGAAGTGTCCTCAGAATTATGTGAGATGGAGAGAATTCCTTTTTATAACATTAAGGGTAATTTTGTCATTTAATGGATTTTTGGAGTGTCCTCAGAATTATGTGGAGCGGGGATAGTCATACCCTATAAAACAGTCACAAATACGACTCCATGCGACATCGCATTTTATTTGTGAGTGTTTTATATTGTGAATGATTTTTTAGAACAAAATAAAAATATTTGGACTAAACGTTAATTAAAAAAATGACCCATTTTTTTCTAATATAAAAATCAGTTTTTTACATAAAAAACCTATACATATCACTGGCGCATACCAATATATTAAAAAAAATGATCCACGTCAGCAGTATGTATAGGTGGTTGAACCTCCTATGCATACCGCAGGCCGGACCATTTTTTTAAATAATAAAAAGGTTATTTTTGAAATAATAAAAATGACCCCTGCCACTGGTACGAAGAAATGGCCCCATGCCCTTATTTATTTTTGATATTTTTTTTTAAAGTTTAGGATAAGAAAAAAAAAAGTGTTTGTGTGTGTTTTATATTATAAATGACTTTTTAAAATAAAATAAAAATATTTGAACTAAACCTTATTAAAAAGTGACCCATTTTTTTTAATATAAAAAACAGATTTTTTACAAATAAAATTTGTTTGATTTTAGACTAAAGGATGTTTTTAAAAAAGTATGTGGAGTGTTAAAAGATTATTTGGAGTGCCGATTGTCGCTCCCTTAGAATAATCTAGAGAAGAAAAGAGGAGGTGTTGACTTCGACATTGACATCTCCAAATAGTTGACCGAATCATCTAAACTTTAAAATAGTAGAACACACCGAAATATATTTGTTTTGCAAGGGACCTAATTGAAAGAGACTCGACAGGGGGAAAAAATCAAACCGTCATTTGAGTGTTGAAGCTATTTTAGAACAGAAACTTGACTTTCACTCCCAACTCCCCTTAGTTCTTGTGCAAATCTAAAAAGGAGATATCCTTACAAAATAACTGAAAAATTCAAATGTAATTAGTTCAGACGTAAAAACTAATCCAAATATATAGTGGACTGTACATTCAAAACAATAGCTTATCAATATGTATTACATAAAAAATTAGTAGGCAACTCAATGGACTGTTCAAAACAAAACTCTATCAAAATGACATTACATTTACAATATGAATCTATAAGGATATCCCCACAATATAAATGGAAGCACAATAAATATGTAGACATTGATCTCATCGACAAAAAGTAAAAGGACAACTCCTAAGTAGTTTTCTAGAGCATTTACTCAATCAAACACTGAGAAATGTAAGGATTCACTAAATTGGCAAATATTTTACTAATCTTACTAGAAATAACTCATAAATCTTCTCCAAAACATCAACAATATAAAAGCGTATTCAAAACTAACTTCTGTAAGATATCAAATCTAATATTTAATCACCCCATTAGAATTAAAATAAAAAAATTAAAACAATTCAAAGCAAATTAACGTAAATAGCCAATCACTCCATTCTTAAACAAACCTAATTTATACAATTACTGGAGTCTTGGACCCTTAATGCATTGTTAGTACTTACTATCTCATTCATGTCATGTGCTTTAGCCATATTTTGGATACTAACTTGTATACCCAATATATCTATCAATACTATATATACTAGTAGTGTAATACGAATATGCGATCGTAGAATTGTAATATCAATATCGGTAGAAGTAATAGATGTAATTATTGTAATATCCCGCACTTTTATGAGAAATTAAATACAATATATAAGTGTAATTTGGGAATTTAAGATATTATCGTGAATAGTAATTTTTGGAGTTTTCAAGGATTAAATGATTTTCGATGTGTATTATAATTACTCTTGGGATTAAGTGAATAAGTTGGAGTATTTTATTATTTGTCGCAGCTGGGTAAAGCGATACATGATAATATTTTAAAGGAAAAATCCGCGTTAAGTTGAGTGGGGTTAAATTAGTGAGTTGCGGTCAAGTGCCTCGGGTGGAGATTCCGATTGCACGGTGAGTCTCGGAATGAACGAGATAGTCAGAATAGAGTATCCGGGGGTATTGTTTGGACTCCGAGAATTTTTGGCCCTGTAGGGACTCGTAATTGAGTAAATGAGTCATTTTTGGGTTTTAAAGGAATAAACCCTTACTTCTCTCTTTATAAGCCATAAGAGAGAAAGAGAAAAGGAAAGAAAGAAAGGAAAAAAGAGAGAAAAGAAAGAGGAGAGGAAAGGAAGAGAGAAAAGAGGAGAAAATGGGAGATTTCGTCCAAGCTCCACCGAATTCGACTCGAGGTCGTCGGATTTCATCCTCCAGGAAAGTGTATACTTGCTTTATTTCATTTTGTGCATTTATTTCATATTATAGTTGGTAAACTATATGATTTTGGGTTAGAACCCTTAAAATAAATTTGGTAAAATTTCAATATGAGTTTACATATTGATGTAATGTAAACTCTTAATGATTTCTAGTGATTAATCCATGTAATGGGGTGAAGAAATGGGTTAAAATGATAAGTTGGGACTTTTATGGTTTATGGTTTTAATTTAAGAGAAATGGTTTAATACCCCCAAATTAATTGATGTGTTAGTTGTAAAACATAGATCAGATGTTTATGGAGTTGTTGGATGAGATTAGAAACAACAAAAATGGAGAATAATGGAGGTTTGGATTTTTGGAGAAGAATGTGTATAGTGACCTGCGTTTTATCCGAATCGATTCGACTCTTGGTCAAAAAATGAAAATTGTAGATCTTTTCGATACGGTCATGTGGGCGCCGACCGCGTATTTTTCTGATTTTTTTTTATTTATAATGATTTTTCAAAGAAAACTTGTCCGAGATCAAAATCGTTAATCAGAAATTAAGGCTAGAATTATTTGGAGATAAATATTAGGGGTTCTCAAATAGAGTGTTAGGACCAATAAAGGACTTGAGGAGTTATGAAAACTTTGGGTTCGTTGAAATAAATCCGAGTTATAATTTAAATGGAGATTGGATTGAATTTTGGATTTTTGGGATATAGATAAAACCTAAGAAGATTTGGAAATTTTGGATGAGTCGAATCGATTCGGACAAGACGAATCGATTCGGTATGAGACAGTAAGAAAGTAAAACCATTTCGAATCGATTCGGATAGGACGAATTGATTCGGTGGCCAACGAATCGATTGGGACAGGCCGAATCGATTCGGTTCTGGGAGATTTTTGAGGTTTTCTCCTTTAAGTTTAGGGAGATTTAAACTATGGTTTTGGAGATTATTATCGGGGATTCTAGATATGATATTGAGACTTCTTGATAATGGTATTGAGGGTAAGTAAACCCCGGGATGAAAGAAGGAACCTCAGATTTATTTAGGGTACGATCAGGGGTATGGATTTAATGAATGCTTGGGAATACTTTTGGGTTTAGTATCGTGAGTGTGTGAATACTCGAATATTATTAATTATGAAAATCTTTGGGATTATTGATCATCGCTATGTGTGATTGGCAAATATGGCCATTTATATTTATTTATGGAACTATGCGGATTATATATATACTATGTGAGTAAAGTATATATATTATATGATACGGTTATGTATATATATCTATGTGTGGATGGTATATATATATATATATATATATATATATATATATATATATATGTGTGTGTGTGTGTGTGTGTGTGTGTGTGTGTGTGTGTGTGTGTGTGTGTGAGGCATACCCCCTCTAATGCTATCATTGGGAAGTTGCGCGATGAGGGTGAGCAACCTGGCTCGAGGAGCAGGGTGTGGATATTCCCAAGGTCATAGCATCCATTGTGATATTGTGTGATTTTTATTAGGAGTGAGACGTGGTGGGTATGTTTCGTCTCATTACCGAGGAGGAACTATGACTGCTTACCAGACGTTGTGTACGTGTGTTGGCCGCGATGTCGGTGATATTGAGTCCGACCGCTGGTCCCCAGGATGGTATGTGAGTAATGCCCTGTAAGGTGATAGCATTGAGAGACCGTATCCTCGAGTTATAGCTCGTTGGGATGGTTATTGTACTTGTGTGATAGTACATTACTTGTGTATGAGAACAAGATATTATATCTCTATGATAGTAAAGAGATAAAATGAATATGAACTGAAAAAGAATGAATTCTTATTCTGGGAGATATATCTGGAAGTGTAACATGATGCGTAAATAAAAGTGAGTATGAAAGTTAAAGATGAGCATGATAATGAATATAATTCTATGTATATATATATATATCTTTCGTGTACTGAGGGTCTAATGGATCTCAACGATCGACCTTGCCAAGTAGTAGTGTATCGCGGGGGTTCCTTGTTTGGATTTCGCTTTGCGAGACACCCCACGCACGAATATGTCATAGTGTTGAGACCAGGAAGAAGTTGAGCCCTTAGTACTTGGGTTGTTAAGAATTTCTATAGTTTGGGGGTGATGGATTAGCTAGGCAGTGTAGCTTGACTAGGATGGTTAGAGGGATGCACTAGGTGTGAACTATTAGAAGAGAGGTGAGGGGTATCTCATGGGAGTGCGATGCCAATTTAAATATGAGATAAAACATATTTTTCTAAGTAAAGCATTCATGCACTTGTAAAATATTTTCATAACTCGGTCTTTGACCCGTTTCTATAATTTTCCTCTCTTGCTATATATTGTATATATATAGGTGTTCAGATACAGGGACGCCTGGATGATAATTCCTTCGAGTCAGATTTGTGTTGCGGCAGCTGTGGATGCATGCAGGTTTTTTTATAAACACTTCTATACTTGTAATCTAAATATGAGGTATTGTATAAACATTCGGGCTAATAACCCAACTGCTTTTATTTATTCTTTTACCGCTTTTCTGTGCGTAATTCAATTGGGTTGTATTACTGTTACCGAGTGTTCAATTATTTTATTTCTTTTTAGTTCCATTTATATAAACTGTGTGAATGTTTTATTTGTATAGTTTGTTTAAAAAGATTAATTAAGTAAAATTTTGACGCCAGCCTAATAGGTTATTAGTAATTAATTTTGTTTTCGACAGTGATGCTGAGAATGATCCATATGCGACTCCTGTTTTAATTTGATATAGGAGTGATCGTATGGTATTTTATCAGGCGGGGTGTCACAATTATATGCGAGTAAAGAAATATTATAAATATATGGAATGAGTTATGAAATCACATAGTGATTGTCTAACAAAAGCATACTGGAATTTATTATGTTTAATGTATTGTAGTAAATAAAACAGTGAATAAAATGATATATCAAATGTGAAACTCTTTAGAAGTTGAAACGTTCCTTTTGGTCTCTCAATCCTCAAGCTCTATGCCTTTGTTCTTGCAAAATAAGGACACATAGTGTTTAAATGAACATACATAATTGAAAGTAATTTAATGTTTTAATGTTTGTTTGTGTAATTAACAGAAATTCTTGAATGTGTCCTGGCAGATTTGAGTCTTTTTGACGCCCTTATATTGCTTCCTTCTTCTATATTTTGCATGTCTGAATTTTACGAGATTGTTTACTGTGCAACCTACATATGTGGGGATCCCTGTGTATTTTTGTTGTAATCATTGCCAATATATTGACCTGAGTTGTTGTCATACTGAATTAAGAATTGGAATTAAAAAGGTTCATATTTATAAATATTGAATGTGTTAGGGTAAAATGAATTTCAATAGTCAATTTAATTGAAGAAAGTTAAATTTTATGGGGGTAATGCAATATTGAAGTGTAGAGGAGGTAAGGAAAAAATTTCGTAACTAAATATGTCAATGCATGCGTGATGTTATGAGGTAAATAATTGAAATCATTTGATGCGTAGTACAGGTAGAATCAGGGATGGAGGAAAGGGGGGGCTTGAGCCCCCACGATTTTTTTTTAAAAAATAATTTTTTTAGTAACAAACTTTTTAGGGGTAAAAACTGAAATATCTTACACTTTAAAAGTTAAACCTATTTGACACAGCACTCAGCCGCCGATTCTTCATTCTTCATCTAACTTCATTCTTCCTCTCTCATACCTCATTCCATGCGTCTCTCTCCCCAAATGATTCTTCCAACAAACTTTACAACTCATAACAAGAGAATACATATAAATTGCTGAAATTTACAAGCAGGTAATAACTCTTCTCTATTAATGGCTTAAATTAACTCTATTATTAATTGCTGGAATTTATGTGTGTTAACAGTTGCTGAAATTTAAATGCTGAAATTCTCCATAATAATTGCTGAAATTTTTTCTATGATTCATTGTTGAAATTTAGGACTAAAATTTAGGGCTGAAATTTAATGCTGAAATTAATAAATGTTAACAGTTGCGGAAATTAATTTATTTAATTTATGTAGACTAATTTGAATGGGGTTTGTGGTTGTATTAATTTTATACCATCAATTTTTGGGGGATATTAATGAACCTATTTTTTTGGGTATGTTAATGAACCTATTTTTTTGGGGTGGTGGGGTGGGGGGTGGGGGGGGGGGGGGGGGGGGGGAATGCTTTGTGTTGCAAACAATTCCCCCAAAAAGCATTAAGTGTTATACCTTGTGGTATGGGTCCCGCCAAAGCACAACTCATTAATACTATTTGGGGGATTTGTTTGGTACCCATAGCATCACTCATTTTTTTAGGATATTAATGAACCTAATTTTTTTTGTCAAATCAGTCAACGTACAGAGAGATTTATTTTTATTTAGGTCAAATCAGTTAAATTTGGGGTGAAATATTGGCTTAAATATTTATCTCTCTTTTCATTAGATTAAATAAATTACGTTATTTTTGTCAAATACACAAAAACATCCTCAAAAAAATCGGCTCCGGGGCTCCTGCCCCCGAACCCCCGGTTATCACCGCTAAATTAGCCCCCACGAATGACAATTCCTGGCTACATCCCTGGGTAGAATAAAAATGTTTGTGTAAATGAATTAAAAACAGTAGCTATATAGTATATTCATTCACTGTATAAACTATTAATAGTGAATCTGAAATCTCTGATTACTCATTGGATTGGAGAAAAATCCCCAATATCATGGAGCAATGTTCGTAATGATCATTGAATTGAGGTATTGATGGTTCTAAGAAACTTTCTGACGCCATGAGATTGTTAGTGCAATACCCAAGGGATTTAAAAACGGAATATGGTATATCACACAATGTGTAAGTAAAATTTTATGTGTAGAACCTGCTCTTATAAGGAATGGTAAACTAATGTGAATGAAAATAGAGCAAATATAGTTATTTTACATAAAGAAAACGCAGACAAAGTTGTAATAAAAGAGTGAGGAAAATAATCAAATATATTCACTTTAATGATTCAATTTAAATATAGAATTACACAATATATTTTTCATAAAGTTAGGAAATAGTTAAAAAGAAAAAAATAAGTATACCAAGTATTCAACGTACTTATTCCTGGAGTGAAAGAACCAAATATCCTACGATAATGGTCATACAACTCAAAAAATTGGACTCTAAAGATATTAGAAGATAATTCTTCATTTTCAAATCAAAGAAAATAGGAGGTATATTTAACAGCTTTGACGTTTCGCAAAAATACTTTATGGTGAAACTGTTCAGTCATCCTTTATAAAGTCTCCCAAATTTGAGTTTTCATATTGCATTACTTTAATAACGGATGTTATAAAGCTGTTACCCAATTTTTATGATTGTTTTACCACTTGATCTTTATGGATGTCTTGTTTCTGAATGGGTTTTGGCACACTAAGTAGATTATAAGTCTAGTGTTATTTCATTTCAATCAATTATCTTTTATGCTTGCTCGATACCCAGTGTTAAGAACTTTTTTGTCTATAGTGAATCTGTCTTAACTGTTTCCCTATTTCAACAATTATTTTAATGTGGTTTATTTTGTTTTACTAAATTGAAATGACATTCAAATGTTAGTTTTAAAACTTTTAAACCTTGAAAAATGGACTTGAAATGAGTATGGAAGCAACTGATCTCTAAAAAGTAATGGACTTGAAGTGAGACTAAAAAATGGACATCCACCATAACTGTTTTATAAAAACAAATGGACATGAGATGGATCTGATAATGTATCTATTGGAAACAACTCACAGCTCACAGCTCACAGCTGTTGAGTTGTAAAAACTTGAAAATGCCTTTAGGCATAGTCCCACATCGGTGGGATGTGTGAAATGAGTTGAGTATATTTACAATTTATTTGGAACAAATGGGCAAGCCCTTTGGGCATTAAATGTTTTATGTGTATAGGTGAAGGATTTATTGGGCCAAGTCACACGCGTCACCTCCGTACCCCCGGCCCGTGCTAGGGTCCTGGGCTTGGGCTCATTAAGAAATAATTTTTCCACTCACGTTTCCAGTTTTCTCTCCACGTTTTTGCCCACTAACGGTAATTTCTTTTTTACATAAAAAAATGAATTACACCTCTGTTTTACACACAGCAAATAGTTCTCAGAATATTTTTTTTACAGAAATAATTATTCATCCCTAGATAATTATTATACTATAGAAATAATTAATCTTCCCCAGATTAATTAAACTACACAGAATCAAGCAATATATGTATTATTGAATGGGTGTTCGTTGAACAAATCTGGTGTGTGCTTCCAGTTCGTATTTTGGGGTTATTTTATCCTAGGGTGGCAAGGCTTTCATCTGTCAGCACAAATTGGAGACAGAGCTGCGAAACACCTTAAAGAGAGCAACATTGTCCGTGAATCAGCCTGATTTACTGCTTCCGGGTTTCTTATATTTTCTGGGTCGATTTATTTTCTCCTAAATTGGGTAATTTCGTCCCCTACTTTAATTCTGCATTTATTTAAATTGCTGCAACAACAGTTTTAAGGTGTTCTGAAATTCTACCATGGACGAAATTAACTCAAGCAACCTTAATAAGCCTTTCAAATATGAAGGCACCCATTTTAAACGTTGGAGCAAAAAATTTCTATTTTATTTAACTACGAAAAAGGTCGCATCATGTGTTCAATTTGACAAACCCGTAGTAAATAATCCACCTACTGTTGAGGAAAGCAAAACAATTAGAACTTGGGAGGAAAATGATTTTCTGTGCAAGAACTATATTCTGAATTCTCTAAGTGACGAACTTTATGACTATTATGCCATTATAAAATTGCGAAAGATGTTTGGGCTGCACTCTTTAAAAAATATGACACGGAGGAGGCGGGTGCTAAAAAATATGCCGTCAACCGTAATTGGAAATTTCAAATGACGGATGACAAATCTGTTGTTGCTCAAACCCATGATTTGCAAATGATTCCCCATGAAATTATTTCCGAGGGCATGGCTTTAGATGAGCAATTTCAGGTGGCTGTGATTATTGATAAATTGCCTCCACCGTTCAAAGAGTTTAAAAATGTTTTGAGGCATAAGTCTAAAGAATTTTCACTAGAGTCACTCATTACTAAATTGAGAATTGAGGAGGAATCCCAAAAACAGGACTATAAAGATGAAATTCTTGTTGTGTCTAACAACAAAAATCAGAAAAAGAACCACACTCCAGTTGTTTTAAAGGCAAACGGAAAAAATATGAAAAATCAGAAAAAGGGCCACAACCAAAATTTTGAAAATCAGACTCAGAATAAATATAAGAACCCTGGAAATGGACAGTCTAGCAACTCGGGACAGTTTCTCTGTTTCAAGTGTGGCAAGCGTGGTCATATGGCTCGCAAATGTCGCAATGTGCCAAACGCACATGCGAATTTGACCGAAGAGGACCTATTGATTGAGTGCGAAAAGTAGCGCGTGTAAAGACGCTAGTCGTTGTTTTTGTTTCGCCAACTCAATACAAAAACCTAAGTTACAACTACACTTGCGGGGCAAGTAGAGCGGTAAGTCGGGTATCGAGAATCCACAGAGACGAGTTGCTAGAATTCAAGTGATTTAATACTCCGAAATAAAAGTGTAAAAGATGATTACAAACTAAAAGAAAAGATGCATAAAGGTAAATGATTAACTAGGCAATGGTATTGAAACTAGATTATGAAAGCGAGTAAAACTATAGGTTGCGTCGAATATCCCTCACCCGAGTTAATTAGTATAAAATGGTCACATGGGTCGACGAGTTATTACAAATGCATCTCGTTTCGACAGTTAATTAAATCAAGGGTTGTCACGCCCTAAATCCTCATAAAAGCCTAATAAGATTTTGGCGTCAACAAATATCCCGGAAATTACGCGCGAAAGGTCGTAAGCACGGGACATACATGATATGCCCCGTCAAATCTCCTAGGCGTAATAACTAGGACAACGCACCCGAAATAGACCCGTAAACACCATCACCAAAGCAAAGCAACGCGTCAACTCGAGTGAGTTCAATTCCAACACAACCTAATTTAAATTACCTAGAAAGCATGTTAAAAACGCGGTAAATAAACGCGGTAAATCTATACTAGAAAGCGTGTAAATCAAAGCATGTAAATAAAGCAAGAAAACCTAAATTAGAACGCTTGTAAATTAACTAGAAAGCAAGAAATGAAGAAATACAAACTATATTAATGGAAGAGGATGATGAATAGTCAACTTACACAACAAATGGGGTGTCAAACCAAGTATAAATGAAGGAGAACTCTCCAAAACCCTCAAACCCTAAGCTAAACTAACCTAAAATCGTGTGTCTCCGATATTAAAACCAAAAATGGGTTTATATAGTAAGTGGGAAAAGATAAGGGAAAAAGGAAAGACAAAGGAAAGAGCCCAAAATATCTGGCACTACCGGTCGACCGGTCACAGGGGCGCGGTCGACCGGTCCCTTAAGCCAAAGCATACTGTCTCCTTCCTACGGCAAAAGTTGAAACCGCGGTCGACCGGTCCCTTGTACGCGGTCGACCGGTACTCTGTTTTCAGGCTGCATTTGGTCCATGATGAGGGGGAAAAGGTCCATTACGGAAACGAGCCTAGCTTCTTCGTCCGAACTCCAAACGACGCACCGTTTGCGGCCACGCGATGCTAACTCAATGAACTACGCATCCGTGGAATTTCCAAGAGCCGAATAAGAAATGTGAATTGACTAAAAAACCCTTGAAGTAGCGTCCATCGACGAAACTTCTCCGAAATGCAACGGATCCTCACTTTTAGCGTTCCAATACCTACAAAAGCACAAATAACCCCTACAAAACATGTATCTATACAACTCCAAGGTTGTCTGGTTAATGAGCATAATTATAGGCATATAGGACCGTAAAAGCGCTAGAATGCGTAAGGATAACGGGCGGAAATATGCAATATTCGATACGAATCACACCCCCTAACTTACACATTGCTAGTCCCTAGTGATGAAACAAAGAAAACTAGACCACAGAGGGCGGTACAAAATGTATATATGCATCGAAATATAATTGCCACTTTCGTAGGGAACACGATTGCATTTAGCATATGCAATAAGCCGTTAAACCCCTAGGTTACCCTAGTGGACGAGTGTCGTCTCGTGAGGGTTTTCAGGGATGATACCCACAAACATCATATGGTTTCCTCAAAATATGCCCAAACCAACGTGCGACAAGCCCAACAATGGCGAAAAGGATTTCATACGCATTATTAGCAAAGTGAATGAATTCACACAAAAGTCCAAATTATTAACATTATAGAATGCACCTCATAGAATTGAAACCTTAAAATGTGGGAGGGGAGCGAGCACATGCAAAGTGTGATTTGGCAAAACTTAAATAAACCGAATAATTAACATTAAAGCATGCATATATTCAATCCTCACGGGTATTACACTCAACAAGCGAATTCACTCGAAACAGGGAGGTAATACACGGGACATGCGGGCATAAAGAGTAAATGTAAATGGAAACTAGGCCGCACACATGTCACAAATGAAGAACGCTATATATAAAATGAAAAACTGTAATCTCAATGAAAGGATACCGCACACTAAAAGAGGCGAAATGCATTTTCACAGATTATCAAAACTATTATGACTTTTAAATTACATCAACCAAAGATCACATAGGACTTTACTAGGGTTGTAATGTAGGTATGGATAAGGTACGAAATGAACGGTATATGTACGGATTCAAAGTGTTCGGGATGAAAACTCGGGATAATGGGATAATGCGGGCAATATCAAAATTGGAAAACAAGTTCCAAAAAGGCATTAGATATATCATCGGGGAGAGTAATCAAAGCTTATTGAACACTACACAACATTTACAAACTTCTCTTTCTTTTTCTTTTCTTCTTTTTCTCATTTTCTCTTTTGTTTTCTTTTGCTTTTTGCTTTCTCTTTTTCTTCATTTTTTTCACTACTTTCTTTACTTTACTTATCAAACTCTCATATGCCTAAATTGCAACCGGAATCATAACAACATCATTCAATCCCAAGTAACATTCCAAACAAAGGTATGGAAAGTGTATGTATGGGCTAAAACTCCAATTTAGAGTTGGTTATGGGAATGGGGTATGAAATGAAAGGCTATATTTAGGCTCAAAAGGGTTAACGAGGGTAAACATATAAGGGTGAGGTCACGGCTAATATGGGTGATATAACAAAGAATGCCTATGATCATTTCACAAAGTTTACGCAATTCTCGAGTCAAAACAATATATGAAAATCATGCTCAAGTAACACATTTCAAGTATGAACTCAATTAATGAACGGTCAAATGAAAGAATAGTGAGATTACCGACGAATTCAACGTTTTCAATGAGAAATGAATAGTGTATACACTCACAAACGACGAAAGGTACAAAGCTTACTCGGTGTAAGTATATACAATGCAACAAAAGATTACCGAGTTATAAAAATCTTAAACCAAATCAATATAACCATAAAAATGCATGTGCTCATGGGATTAAAGTTTAATTCATGAAGTTATTCATAATATCAATAATTGAGACTAAAGTCTAATAACTTCTAAAATCAAGAACATGCATCATTGGGCTGTCTATTGGATCGGGCAATTATTAAAATTTTTCATCGGAAACAAAGGCAAAATGCCCAAAAAGGAGAAAAAAGAAAGAAAATCTTTTTGAAATTTTTAATTTTTCTAAGAAAAACATACTAAGTAACTAACATGTGAGCAAAAACATGGACTAAAATAAGAAATGGATAGGATATCCCACACCCCCTAACTTAAAACTTGACATTGTCCTCAATGTAAATTAAGAACCAAGTCAAAGAGAGAAAAAGAGCGATATTACCCAAAATTGGAGCGATCCCCATAAGAACAAGTCCAAAGAATCTACAAAACAAGTTAGTACCGAGCATAGCAAAAACAAATAACAAAGAGTTAACTAATTACACTAAACTAAATTAAAAGGAAAGAAAAGATAAAAAGCTAACTATATACAACCTACTATTTAGACTTCACACTAACTGTACACTAGAAGTCTAAATAGCTGAGGGTCCACCATAAGAACGATTTGACTTTGGAGGATAACCGGTGTACCCTCACATACAAGCATGCCCTCCGAAAAATATGAATTCCGTTTTAACAACGGAAGGCATGTGTAAGGCGGAAGAAATGAACCATCGCCAATTAAAAGTTTTGGAGGGACGATGGGGGGTTTGGATTGAACGGGTGACAAAAACAAGTGGGGACCGAGAAAAGCTGAAAATCCTCCCAAAGATTTTGAAGTTGGAATAGGAGGCGACGCACACAAAGGCAAAGATGCGATCGTGGAGGGCGACTCGAGCAAGTACTCCTCATCGGTGATAGGGTTTAAAACATTAAAGTTCGAAACCGAATCATCGGGTACTTGTTTCGGTGGGGTAATAGAGAATGAAAATGGGGATGAAAGAAATTCAAATTCATGAGATGAATCATCATCACATGAAGTTGGAATTTCAAAGGAAATAATATCATTTTCAATGAAATGTTCTTCTTTGGGAGCCAAAGAAGAAATCATTTCATTGCAAATAGATATTATGTCATTATCATCCTCACTTTCAATATCTATTACGCAATGGGCAACGTCTAGAATGGCTTGTTCCAAAGTAGGCACAAGTACCTCATTTGGTTCAAAACATTCGTCGACCTCGAAAGTCTCGGAAGCAAAATCGTCGTCGGACTCAAATAATAAATCCAACTCATGTTCCCACGAACGATTTTCTTCCCGATAACGATTTTCAATTTTCTCATTTTCATACATACGCAAACCCTCACCGAAAGTCATAGGTCGAGGTGCGGATACATGAAAATGGGAACTTTGAAAATTACCATCGGACTTAAACGAAAACTCATTATTATAGGAATTTTGAAAACTATTGCAATTCGTTTCAAAATTACTATTATAAGGAGGTAAAGGCCCAAAATCATTATCATCATCATCAAAATTCCAATAACCTAAATTTTGACTTTTGTTATACTCGCCCAAAGTAATATTTGAATTTGCAAATTTTTGGGATTCTAAGTATTCACCGAAAGTCATAGGTTTGCGAGAATTTTGAGAATTATAACAAGGATTACCGAAAGAATTGGAATAAGACATGCTTACCCCAAAAATGGCTCAAGTGGCAAATTCCACAAAGTAGGTGCGCGCGGAAAGAATTCGAGCGTTTCTAAGTGCTCAAATGTGGAAGTCCTACAAAAAGTTAGCAAATAATACAAATAGAAAGAAAATAATATGAAATACTAAATCAAATAAAGTCTAAAACAAACTCATCCCCGGCAACGGCGCCATTTTGATTGAGTGCGAAAAGTAGCGCGTGTAAAGACGCTAGTCGTTGTTTTTGTTTCGCCAACTCAATACAAAAACCTAAGTTACAACTACACTTGCGGGGCAAGTAGAGCGGTAAGTCGGGTATCGAGAATCCACAGAGACGAGTTGCTAGAATTCAAGTGATTTAATACTCCGAAATAAAAGTGTAAAAGATGATTACAAACTAAAAGAAAAGATGCATAAAGGTAAATGATTAACTAGGCAATGGTATTGAAACTAGATTATGAAAGCGAGTAAAACTATAGGTTGCGTCGAATATCCCTCACCCGAGTTAATTAGTATAAAATGGTCACATGGGTCGACGAGTTATTACAAATGCATCTCGTTTCGACAGTTAATTAAATCAAGGGTTGTCACGCCCTAAATCCTCATAAAAGCCTAATAAGATTTTGGCGTCAACAAATATCCCGGAAATTACGCGCGAAAGGTCGTAAGCACGGGACATACATGATATGCCCCGTCAAATCTCCTAGGCGTAATAACTAGGACAACGCACCCGAAATAGACCCGTAAACACCATCACCAAAGCAAAGCAACGCGTCAACTCGAGTGAGTTCAATTCCAACACAACCTAATTTAAATTACCTAGAAAGCATGTTAAAAACGCGGTAAATAAACGCGGTAAATCTATACTAGAAAGCGTGTAAATCAAAGCATGTAAATAAAGCAAGAAAACCTAAATTAGAACGCTTGTAAATTAACTAGAAAGCAAGAAATGAAGAAATACAAACTATATTAATGGAAGAGGATGATGAATAGTCAACTTACACAACAAATGGGGTGTCAAACCAAGTATAAATGAAGGAGAACTCTCCAAAACCCTCAAACCCTAAGCTAAACTAACCTAAAATCGTGTGTCTCCGATATTAAAATCAAAAATGGGTTTATATAGTAAGTGGGAAAAGATAAGGGAAAAAGGAAAGACAAAGGAAAGAGCCCAAAATATCTGGCACTACCGGTCGACCGGTCACAGGGGCGCGGTCGACCGGTCCCTTAAGCCAAAGCATACTGTCTCCTTCCTACGGCAAAAGTTGAAACCGCGGTCGACCGGTCCCTTGTACGCGGTCGACCGGTACTCTGTTTTCAGGCTGCATTTGGTCCATGATGAGGGGGAAAAGGTCCATTACGGAAACGAGCCTAGCTTCTTCGTCCGAACTCCAAACGACGCACCGTTTGCGGCCACGCGATGCTAACTCAATGAACTACGCATCCGTGGAATTTCCAAGAGCCGAATAAGAAATGTGAATTGACTAAAAAACCCTTGAAGTAGCGTCCATCGACGAAACTTCTCCGAAATGCAACGGATCCTCACTTTTAGCGTTCCAATACCTACAAAAGCACAAATAACCCCTACAAAACATGTATCTATCCAACTCCAAGGTTGTCTGGTTAATGAGCATAATTATAGGCATAT
Source organism: Sambucus nigra (assembly GCA_949130495.1). NCBI lineage: Eukaryota > Viridiplantae > Streptophyta > Magnoliopsida > Dipsacales > Adoxaceae > Sambucus > Sambucus nigra. Next base: position 91,086,609 of record OX422222.1, on the reverse strand, counting down.
AGGACCGTAAAAGCGCTAGAATGCGTAAGGATAACGGGCGGAAATATGCAATATTCGATACGAATCACCTATGTGCTATGATTTCAGAAATCAATATGATTAGCGGTGCCGAAGGGTCGTGGTTGGATACTGGCTCTTCCCGCCATATCTATTATGACCGTACTCTATTTAAGACTTATTCTGAAATTGTAGATAAGAAGGTATTGTTGGGTGATTCTCACTCCACTGAGGTTGCTGGTACTGAAAATGTGGAATTGAAGTTCACTTCGGGAAAGGCTGTTATCCTCAAAGATGTTCTTCACACTCCCGAGATAAGGAAAAATTTGGTTTCGGGTTATCTTCTCAACAAAGATGGCTTTACTAAAACTATTGGTTTTGATTTATTTACTTTGACCAAAAATGGAATTTTTGTAGGCAAGGGTTATGCCACTGATGGGATGTTTAAGTTGAATGTTGATGCAATGAATAAAATTTCTCCTTCTGCTTATATTGCTTGTTCATTTAATATTTGGCATGCTAGGCTTTGTCATGTTAATAAACGACTTGTTAAAAATATGAGCACTTTAGGATTAATTCCAGAATTATCATTAAATAATTTTGAAAAATGTGAATGGTGTAGTCAAGCAAAAATCACTAAGACACCACATAAATATGTTTTTAGAGAATCTGAACCACTTGATTTAATTCATTCGGATATCTGTGAATTGGATGGTGTCACAACTAGAAATGACAAACGTTATTTTATAACTTTTATTGATGATTGTTCTGATTATTCATTTGTGTATTTAATGAAAAATAAAAGTGAAGCGTTTGACATGTTTAAAATTTTCCTAAATGAAATTGAAAATTAATTTAATCGAAAAATAAAAAGTTTACGTAGTGATAGAGGCACCGAATACGATTCTGGACCATTTATTGAATTTTAAAAAACCCACGATATTATTCACGAAAAAATTACCCCTTATTCGCCCGAAATGAACAGTAAAGCCGAAAAAAATAGGGTATTAACTAAATTAGTTGTGGCTATTTTATTAAATTCAGGGGCTGCCTCACATTGGTGGAGTGAAATTATTCTGACTGTGTGTCACATACTTAATAGAATTCCTAAGACTAAAATGAAAATATTTCCTTATGAAATTTGGAAAAATATTAAGCCCAACGTGTCATACTTTAGAATGTGGGGGTGCTTAGCATATGTTCGTATACCCAACCCTAAGAGGTCTAAATTGGCTAGTAGACCATATGAGTGCGTTTTTATAGGCTATGCTGTTAATAGCAAAGCATACCGATTTTATGACTTGAAAAATCAAGTAATTATTGAATCAAATGACGCCGATTTTTATGAAGATAAATTTCCTTTTAAATTGAGAAATAGTGGGGGCGAGTCATCCACTAATATTTCTTTAAATAAAAATAAAGAAAATAATGAATCCATTTTAAAATTTTGAAAAAGTAAAAGGGCTCGTGTAGAAAAATATTTTGCTCCCTACTTTTATTATTACACTTTAGAGGAGGATCCTAACACTATTCAAGAAGCTTTGTCTTCTTTAGATGCCGATTCATGGCAAGTGGCTATTAATGATGAACTGGATTCTTTGAAAACAAATAAAAATTGACATTTAGTGGAACTTCCTCCTGGATGTAAAACAATCGGGTGCAAATGGATTCTTCAAAATAAATTAAAACTTGATGGCACTGTTGAAAAATATAAGGCACGTCTTGTTGCTAAAGGTTTTAGACAAAGAGAAAACGTAGACTTCTTCGATACATTTTCACCCGTGACTAGAATAACGTCTATACGTGTACTATTTGCTATAGTTGCCTTAAATGATTTAATTGTACACCAAATGGATGTTAAAATTGTATTTTTAAATGGATAATTAGAAAAAGAAATTTATATGGATCAACCTGAAGGTTTTATTGTACACGGTCAAGAAAATAAAGTATGTAAATTAGATAAATCTCTTTATGGACTCAAACAGGCACCAAAACAATGGCATGATAAATTTGATAGCCTAGTCATCTCCAATGGGTTTAAAATAAATTAAAGTGACAAATGCATTTATTATAAATATGTTGAGAACATTTTCACTATCATATGTCTTTATGTTGATGACTTGCTAATATTTGGTTCTAATATTTATGCCGTTGAAAATGTTAAATCATTATTGTGTGCCAATTTTAATATGAAGGATTTGGGTGAAGCTAGTGTAATATTAGGAATTAATATTACTAGGTCGGAAAATGGACTTTCTTTGGATCAATCTCATTACATTGAGAAAGTTCTAAAGAAATATAATTACTTTGACTGTAAACCTGCTAGTACTCCATTTGATCCTAGTGTAATGTTAATTAAGAACACTAGCGACAGTGTAAATCAAAATGCTTATGCAAGCATTATAGGTAGCTTATGCTATGCTACAAATTTCACTAGACCTGAAATAGCTTATGCTGTGAGTGTACTATGTAGATTTACCAGTATACCTAGCATGGAGCATTGGCATGCTATTGAGAGGGTCACGCCGTACCTTAAAAGGAAGATGAACCTCAAATTACACTATAATAAGCATCCCGCTGTCCTTGAAGGATTTAGTGATGTTGATTGGAACACCCTATCTGATGATTCTAAGGCTACTAGTGGATATATATTTAGCATCGCTGGTGGTGCAGTTTCTTAGAAATCTAAGAAACAAACTATTTTGGCTCAATCCACTATGGAGTCTGAGATGATACCGCTAGCTACTGCTAGTGAAGAGGCAAGTTGGTTAAGAAACCTTCTATCAGATATCCCATTGTGGGAAAGATCGATACCGACCGTTTTGGTTCATTGTGATAGTACCGCGGCTATTGCAAAAGTTGAGAACCGTTATTATAACGGTAAGAAATGACAAATACATCGTAAGTATAGTACTGTTATAGAATTTATTTCTACAGGTGCTGTGAGGGTGGATCATATACGGTCTGAACAAAACTTAGCTGACCCTTTGACGAAAGGACTAGCTAGGGAGAAGGTGTGGAACACCTCGAAAGGGATGAGACTAAATCCCTTGGATAAATGAGTCATTTGTGATGGTAACCCAACATATAAACTGGAGATCCCAAGAAATATGTTCAAAGGGTAATAACAAGTCACAAGTGATATGGGTTGAATCATGCTATTATTAATTAATATAGAACGAGGTCTGACTCCGAGTCCATCCCTATGGAGCATGATATCCTGAAGCGATTAAAGGATGAGTTATTATAACTCTTAATGAGATCTATAGCTATAATTTTAGTGGGGTACCCATCTACAGGAGTATTCTTAATAGACTCACCTATGTGAATGTGGAAGTGTGGCCGCTTCCTATGGATATTTTGGGCAAATTCCTAGAGCATTCACTATACTGGGATAAAAGCACATGGCCGTAACGTGCAGGCTATTAGAACTACACCCAAGTAGGGTTATGTGTGGGATGTTGTCAGAGATAGAGTTCAAAACTACGGTTACTCTAGTATATTCTGAATCATCTTTACTACGTAAAGGTTCGAGTCGAAAGACACCTTTGCGTATGCAAAATTCTATGAATTATTGCTCGATAAAATATTTTCAAATTTTGCAAGTGGAGGATTGTTGGAAACAGCTCACAGTTGTTGAGTTGCAAAAACTTGAAAATGCCTTTAGGCATAGTCCCACATCGGTAGGATGTGTGAAATGAGTTGGGTATATTTACAATTTATTTGGAACAAATGATCAAGCCCTTTGGGCATTAGATGTTTTGTGTGTATGGGTGGGGGACTTATTGGGCCAAGTCACACACACGCACGCGCCGCCGTCGCCGTCCGTCCGCCCCGGCCCGTGCCCGTGTCCGGGTCTTGGGTTTGGTCTCATTAAGAAATAATTTTTTGGACAAATAAATTAACGGTTTTGGGCTTTAAAAATTAATTTTTAACGATAATTAATTTCGAAAAAACATGGGCCTTTTACTGTTGAATTTTTCCACCCACGTTTCCATTTTCTCTCCACATTTTTGCCCACTAAGGGTAATTTCTTTTTTACATAAAAAGAGGTATTATACCTGCGTTTTACACAGCTTCAACACACAACAAACAGTTCTCGGAATTTTTTTTTTACAGAAATAATTATTCGTCCCTGGATAATTATTATACTACAAAAATAATTAATCTTCCCGCAGATTAATTATACTACACAGAATCGAGCAATTTATGTATTACTGAATGGGTGTTCGTTGAACGAATCTGGTGTGTGCTACCAGTTCGTATTTTGGGGATGTTTTATCCTGGGGGTGGCGAGGCTTTCATCTGTCAGTACAAATTGGAGGCAGAGCAGCGAAACACCTTAAAGAGAGCGACATTATCGGCGACTCAACCTGATTTACTGCTTCCGGGTTTCTTATATTTTCCGGATCGATTTATTTGCTCCTAAATTACGTAATTTCGTTCCCTACTTTAATTCTGCATTTATTTAAATTGCTGCAACAACAATATCTCAACCATAACTGTTTTCTAAAAAACGAATGACATGAAAATCATTTGAAAATGGATCTCCACCCAAACTGATATCGTGGGAAGGCCTGAATTCTCCACCATAACTGCTATCATGGACAAACTTGAAATGTAAAATTGGAGGATCAAAATTTACGCACATTGAAGCTTAAGTAATTTTGAACCTAATGAGTAAATTTGGTAGGATATCCGATAATCATAAAAGTTTTTAACAGTTACAGTTTTTAAAGGAAGAAACCTACCACTTAATCTTTTAAGCAAACAAAATTATTAGCACACGTTAAAAGAAATGGTAAGCCTGCTTTAGCAGGTAAATACATAAAGTGAAGAATATATTTTCAAATAACTAATGTAAAAACATATGACTATAAAACTAACTACTGTTTTGTCAAACCAATTCACTCTAATATCTGATGGTTTAACCTAGGCTTACTATCGGCATAAGCACTGGCGAAGTCAGGAATTAGAGTTGGCCTAAGTACAAAAGGAAATTTCCAGGGGTTCGGGGGCGGGAGCCCCCTAAATTTTTTTAGGACTACTTATAATAATCATTTAAATGTATAGAAAATTACATATTAATACATGAATTTCAATCATTTCAAAAATTAAACATTGTTACAAGACGAGACTAATATAGGTCCATACAAAAATAGATAGTTGTCATTAATTTCAACAACATTTATTTAATGGATAGGCATTAATTTCAACAACTCCATGCCTAAAACTTAATTACTACAAACCAATAACAACATTTATAATAATATTAAAAGGGACAAAGAAAAAAATAATCATATTATTAAAATTTCAACAAATCCTAACAAACAATGGATATTTGCTAAAAAAGGGAGAAAAAGTAAGAGGAAGAACAAATATATAATAAACCTTAGAGAAAATGTATAGAGATTGAAGAACAAACCTTGATTTAATGTGGAGATTTAACTCCAAAAATTGGAAGAGAAGAAGAGAAAATATGGGGAGTGAAAAGGTGTTTTAATTTTGGGAGATTCTATTTCGGCCTTGATATACGTGAAGCTATTGTTTGGATTTTTTTTTCATTTATGCCCTTACTAGGTACGTGTGTACGTATTTAACAAAAAAAATGGGTTTACCGGAGCTGACTTGGGCCTGTGCCTATGTCAGTTGCAAAATGGCTCTGACACTGGACATAAGACTCAGTTATATAAGTCTAGAGAAAACAAATTATGTGCATAAGTAAATGTGATCCAATCGGTTTAACGGATATATGATCTAGGAGTTATTGAAGGTCCTAACAGGTAATGGAAGAACGGATTCATTTATTAAAAATGTTAATGTACTTAAACGTATGTGTATGGTATATATAACAGTCATGTGAGTTTGTTATAATTGCAGCAAAGTGTTAAAATTATTCCGATGAGTATGTGAAATTAGTTCTGAGTTTCTTTATAACAACTCAATTCATATTAATCAATGAAATATATTTATCAGTGCACAATAATTTTTTATATTGAGTAAGTGCTCTTTTAAAAGTTATGATATCTGAAATTCTTCAAAGGATGAAACTGTTATTTTATTAATGACTAAGAAACAAAGCAGTATCAGCACATAATATTTTAATATGTCCACCTTTTTATCCACCATGAATGTCCATCTTTTTATCCACCATGAAAGAGATTTTCATTAGGTTCATCAACATATTTCAGGCTTCTTCATAACTCATACGAAACTTCATAGTGTTGTTACAAATTCTATAAGAATCATTAATGAATATCATTATGTCATGTGCAAAGCTCAAGTGAGATAGGAATGACCCCTAATAGGAGTAGAGAAAAGAATGATATATTTTAAGAATACAAAAGGAGACATACCGAGCCTTTTATTGATAGCTTTTATGCTAATTTATTAATCTTAAGATGGTGTAGTTGTATTAATGTAATTTAATCATCTTACCATGACTTAGCTAACTTAAGCTAAAATGTTCAAATTAGGTCGTTTAGGCCATCTTACGTCCATTTAGTCAACATAATGTTATTTAATTTAGCTACCTTAATCTAATATGTTGATATTAGTCCATTTAGGTAATGTAGGACAATTTAAACGTCGTTCCTTTTATAAAACATTTATACTGAATTTCCATTTTCTAGTCTCATTTCAATTCCACCCGCAATTCAAGTCATTTTTACAGTCTCATTTTTCAAGGTTTAAAAGTTATAGACCTAAATTTCCTACAAAACTTCGTAGTGTTGTTACAAATTCTATGAGAACCATTAATGAATATCAGCATGTCATGTGCAAATCTCAAGTGAAATAGGAATTGACCCGCAATAGGAGTAGACAAAAGAATGATATTTTATAAGAATATAAAAATAGACATACTGAGCAGCTAATTGATAGGTTGTATGCCAATTTATTGATCTTAAGAGGATGTTGTCATATTAATGTCATTTAATCATCTTACCCTAATTTATCTAAATTAAGAAAAAAAAATGTTCAAATTAGGCCATTTAGGACATCTTAGGCCAATTTAAATGTAAGTGATCTTACGTCCATTTAGTAATAATAAAGTAATTTAATCAGGTTACCCTGATTTAGCTACATTGAACTAATATGTTGATATTATGACATTTAGGCAATGTAGGCCAATTTAAATGTCATAGGCTAAATACGTCACCATAACCCGATTGAAATGTTAATTCTATGTTATCTTACACATTAACTGATGTTAACCATGAAAATATATATTAAGAAAGTTTATTCTTTCTATCAATTAGCATCAAATACTTCATCTAAATAAATCAGAAAGAACCATAACTAACATTTAACATCGAAATGTCAATCAGTTTATTTTTCCTTTTTTAAAACACAAAACAATAACCATAATTTAAGGGGGGTGGAAAATATATTATTCTGAATGATGATTGTAATACCTCGTAATTTTTCAAATAAAATATTGCGACATAAATAAATTTAATAAGCTTGGATTTATTTGGAGAAAAAAATTAAATTCAGAGGATTTAAATTAAACGAGTAAAATTTTTATTTTAAATAAATATTTATTCATGGGTATATAAATATAAAACTCAATTGGACATAATGGGCTTACAAGTGAAAAAAAAACGCACATAATTATATTTACGGTAACATAATAAAATGTCTAAGTGACATAGAAATAAGTGGGATGCGTTTTGGGAAGCATTAAAGGCTCGTTTAGATGTTTTTGACATTTAAAAATTGTCCTGTGACAATAGTATATAGGTTGGGGGACTTTTGGGATAATTGGGATATGAATTCGGGTCCATTTAGATGTCCAAAAGTTGGGTTTTAAACCCAACTTGGGATTAGGCATTAATTGTGTTTAAGTGGGGGTAAACCACTCCCCTACTATCATTCAAAAAAAATCTAAAAACAACAGTTAACGGGAGAGGAAAGGAGAAGAACCAAAAGAGGGAAAAGGTCAAGGAAGAAAGGAGGACTCAAAGGGAAATTCAAGGGGCTTTCCTCCACAAATCTTTAAAGCAAGAATTTTCTTGCTTAATTTATGTTTTCAATATATTTCTTGATGCATCATAATTTCCCCTTAAATTTTTGGGATCTAGGTTTGATATGATTAATTTGATGATGAACAATGCATCTAAAGGATTGAATATAATGTAGAATTTGTCCTAGAAATTTAGGTATCGAAATATGAAAATTGATGGTAGATTCCTTAGGGTTTTGATAGTTATTCAGATATATTAAACTAATTTGTGTATATGATGTCACTGTTAATTAACGGACTAAATTTTGATATAAATGTCATGATAGATGCCCCCATATGATGAATTAAATAAGATTAAAATCTAGAGGATATTTTAATTGATTAAGACCCTTAATAGACATAAATTTTGGGTTTAAGTACATGGATTTCGGGTTGATTTTTGGATTTAGAAAGTGAGTTATGTATATGCATTTTCCTAGGTTCGTATATTCTTTTTGGGTTTTAAGAATTGAGTCTGGAAAGAATAAAATTGAGAAAACGGCGTGGGGAAGAAGACGAAGGGTAGTTCGAACGACGTGGGCCCTCGTTTGAGTGACGTGTGATGTCGCGTGAACTTCCCCATATCTCATTCGCGTGATGTGAAAGGGCTTGGGACAATACGTTCCTATTTCTGATTTTCTTTTGGGAATTTAATTAAATGGAAAGTTAAATGAAAAGTTTAACACCTAGGGCATTGGGAGATTAGGTATTAAGGATTATTAACATTTATAAGGGTATTGGGCCTGGGGTTTAATTACGAGTATTTTTATGAGTCCAAGTGAGTAAGTGGAATCGGGTTTCAATAACAAAGAATTTATTAAAAAAACACAGATATTCCCACATTAAATAGAGAAAATTAAAATTAACTAGTTGGTTAAGTAATTATTCTATGGACTGGAATTAATAATTCATCAGATGGTAAATTATTAATTAATAAAAATATTGTGGGCTTTATGTGGGATTTATATGGTAATTATGGAGTAATTACCCATACATATATGAGATAAAAATATGTACTTATATGTATTTTTATGGACATACGAATGCTCATGGACTGTCCGATCGACTTGCAGGATCGTGCGTTCTGACTGGGTACCACACACCAGCACATGTGGGCTTAACGTTGTGTAGGGTATATAGGTACTACATGGAGGCTCCATATACGAGGAGGTAGGTGTTGACGCTCACCCAGCCAGTGTCACTGTTGGGTATGGGCCGTGAATAGGTATCCAGCGTAGGGACGACCCCCAAAGTATGCGTGTGTTATGATGTCCTCTTAGGATAAGAGATTCCTCCGGACTTAGAGATAAAGTACGAACTAGACATCAATGGTAGATGCCTTTGTGTGTCAAATATATGAAGGACATAATATATAACTACCCGAACTTATATTAGATGAATTGAAATGCCTAAGAATATGTACATAAATTACAGTTCTGATTCTTTAATTCATAATAGATGTTTATACCATATGTGAAAATTATGAGACTGGAATATTACGGGTATTTATCATTAAATGTAGTAGGTATGCTTAATCATTTAATTATCGACAAATCCATTATCATTAATTTGACACGTTGTCATAGTTATTGTTTGGGACATATTTGTGACACCCCGCCTAACAAAAACCGGGTAATCAGGCCTATACCAAATTAAAACTGGAATCCCAGTTGGCTCATCCTTAGCATCACTGTCGAAAACCTTTTTACAACTTACTTACCACCTAGTATGCCAAAAAGCTGGTGCTAAATTTTATCTTATTAATTAAACCAAATAGTACATGCAGAAATAAATATAATCCATTCACACAAGTGAATTAAATCAACTGAATAAATAATAACTACATGTCGAATACACCATCGGTTACGAAAGTAAATAATCTAATACGAATATTCAACACCGGAATAAATAAATCTGAAAATTGTACGGAAAAGTCTGGGCGACATGACCTAAGTAAACTGAAATTGAGGGATGATTCCTACTCTAGGAAAGAATGAATGAGGCGTTTAATCCAAGCTCCTGCTAGCATCCACACATGCCGCAGCTTCGTTTCCCTAGAATAGAATATCAATCCTGGCGTCCCTGTGGCTGGACACCTGAAAGGTTTTAAAAAATAGTTTTATAGCAAGGGTAGAACCCAAAACATTTTGAAAATATTTAGCAAGTGAATTAACTGCAGTAATTTAAAATGCATGAATGCGCTTCATAATTAAGTTAGTGTCTCACTTTCTTGAGGACATTCTCACCCCTCCACTAATGTGCACACCTACCGGTTACATTAACCCCACCTAGTTGTACTACCCCGTCCAACTAGTCCTCGTATAACCTCCCCTTGCATACTACTATAACCCGAGTATCATGATTTATGAGTTATAAGTTATCTCACAAATTAACTTAATTAATTCCTTCTTAAATAATGGCATATAACTGTGTCACAAGTTATATAAAGTAAATACATCACATAATGTCTTCTTACCCGCGTATAATATTTAATACCATCATATACGTACCTTTACTAAAACAACCATATATATATATATATGCACATCCATCCCTCCGAGTATACCCTCATCGGATGATTCCCTCTAAAGTGCTATCTTACTAGGTGAGCTCATATAACCTAGTTACACAAGTCGGAATCGCTCACCAACCTGGCCCAAAATATAAATGTAGTGGAGGTTGTCATATTCCTTCCCTGAAAGTGAGATAAATCCCTCACCCATATACTGGACGCAATGACCTGGGGATACACTCATACGACTCCTCAAGCTAGGAGATTCACTCACTTTGCGCAACCTCCCTTGATAGCACTAGAGTATAGAAATTAAATAAATAACTAATCACTAATATTTAATAGCATACACAATATATACACACATATATACTATCACTACACCGTATACGTATAATATAAACCTTGGCTTTACCGTGTACTCAAAACCCGTAACACTAGCCTGAAATTTCCCGAGTCTTTGTCCCGACTCAACTTAATTAATTTTCTCACTTATTAATTTATCATCTTCCCGAGTCTACGGTCCGACTCTAATTTAATTAATTCACACACAAATTAATATAATATTTTCCCCGAGTCTATGGTCCGACTCTAATATAAATACTTTACACCTTAATTAATATAATTGTTGCCCGAGTCTATAATTTGACTCTAGTTAAATTAATTTACACATTAATTATTCTATTACCTTATGTCACTCAACCAACATACCCGGACTCGCTCAGTTCGACCATAACTTAATATTTCCTGAGTCTATATTCCGACTCAAAATAAATATATTCCTCTCAACAATTAATTTAATACTTTGGTTTCACTTAACCAATATACCCGGACATCTTTCTTCGTCCCGTAAAATTTTCCAAGTCTTTAGACCCGACTATTACTTTATTCGGTTACATTCCCCATTAAATAAATTAACATGGCTTCACTCGCTAATGCCCCCAGACTCATCCACTCGGTCCATAATTAAATTTAATATGTTTCGCCCAAAATTCTCCCTTAAGTCTCAGCTCTTAACTTAAATTGTAAATTACTAATAGCATCGTTTGAGCCCCTAGCTATTAATTTCTCTAAAAAATTTCACCAATTAAAATTATCCCAAAAATCCAAAAGAAAACAAGGGCTCAATTAGCAAACTATCCGACCTGCCAAAGTTTTCCCATCGTCTATCGATCGATGGCCCTCGATCGATCGATCGATCATTTCGTGCCAGCTCTTCTTCCCCACTGAATTCCACCATTAACGAGCTTTCAAGCTCTGTTTTTCCCAATTCATTCTTTGATCAAAATGACACAATCTTTAAACCCTCTATTAAACTGATTTACGGCATGGATACAACCATAACTACCCTTTATCTCTACCACAAATCATTTACTCACGAAATGCATTTTTCCATAAATCTCAATTAACTTTGTTCTACAATTCCAATTCCAGATTCAAATTCCACCAATTTATATTTCGGGTTTCTCATTCAAATCAGATATCTGTACTCAGAGCTATATAACACACCTAAATTCTTACTTTGAATCTCATTAAAGTGTTCCATTAACAAAACCCCATTTTTACCCACTTATACCCAAAAATGAATTTTGAATTTACACATCACTAAAATAAGAATTGGATATCAAAATTTTAAACATTACAGCAAGTTAACCACTTGCCTGGAATTGTTCGTAGGGTCTGATCCGTTTGTGTAGAGAATGGTTGATGAAGAACACCCCAATTAGTCCCTTAATTTGGCTCCAAAAGACCCCCAATTGGCTTCTTGATTAACTTCCTCTAATACCCTCTCAAACCCTAGGTTTAGAATTTTCTATCTACCGTTCACTAGTCCCTTAATTAGGTTTAAAATCCTTAATCCCGTTTTTGGCCATATGGTCCTAATTAAAATAGCCCAAATCACCCTGTGTGGGCCCGGCTATGCCCAAAAAAGCTCTGAGACCCGATTACTACCCCCGATTACTCTTTTCTGACTATCTCAACCCATCCAAACTCAACCGCTCACTCAGAATTGTCAACTGAAATACTTTATAACATTCTCCAATTTTGACCTCGAAAATGCGACACACGTTAAGTCGTCCAATAATAAATAATTCTTCCCACTCAAATAAATTATCCAAATCATAAATTTAAGTGTCTCCAATTTAATTATTTTTGCAATTTAAATATTTCTATTTCTCTCAAAAATAATTAAATTTTTAAATCCTCAAAATTACGGGGTGTTACATACTTCCCCCCTTACAAAGGAATTTTGTCCTCGAAATTAATATAAGCCTAGTGCTCCAAGCTTCAAATATCACTCTCTAGTCATGTGCATCTAAGTTCGCTATATCTATATCTCCCGCTTCTAACTATAAATTACACAAATATGGATTTTAATTAACCAGGGCGCCCATACACCATGAATCCGTGCTTGACCGCACAAAAGTTTCCTTAATTAACTCGGGTGCCCATACACCCTATTTCCGTGATTTACCTCACGAAAGTTACCCGACTATGTTAGTCGTGACCCGTAATATAACTTTCAACCCGTAGTCATATCACATATATGAATAATAAGTGGGGTACCCAACTCATGTACTAACGACCAAACATCTCCCCACTTCCAACGTTGCACTAAGTTTCATGCGTGGGACGTCTTGCAAGCGAAATCCAAACAAGGAACCCCCCCCCCCCCGATACACTACTACCTAACATTGTTGGTCGTTGGGATCTGTTATACCCTCATCCCATAGTACGTACCCCCAAATACGTGTCTATTAACACAAAAGCATACACACCCACTCTTATGCTACAAAAGATAACATAAAATATCACGCCCTTACTATCACTAGATTTTGTGAAAAATAAACCCCGAGCTATCTTTCCCTGCTCAAAAATAAATTTAGCCACCCTGATTCACTTCAGTAGACTCCCTTACTTACCGAATTAAAATATGAGAACACAATACCTCATTATGTGTCTATCGCACCACACAATACAATATATATACACATATATATAGGCTAGACGCCCTCTCAAGTGATACCTAGTAAAAACCATTCATACCCTGGTGTTGCGAACACCAAAACTTACCCCCACTATTCACAATGGTTCAAATCCATCACTATCTAGTCGATATAAAAATCATCTACCCTACTTCCATAATTCTCGAAAGTAGTGACCCCTTGCATAATTCAAACCTTCTCTCAGTGTGCACCTCCACTCTCTCGTGGTTAACACTAAAGAAATTCACTATTCCACATAAATATATATATGTAATATGGCTTCTATAGCCAGCGCACCCACTAAATTCGACGTACCCACGAACTCTAGTGAAAATAATTCTTATATTGTGACATCCTCACTGTCACCCAAAACGTACCCCATGGCCATAGGTTAAAAGATAATTACCTCCATTCTCTAGCTGCAATGGCTGATCCTAGGGTTCCTGAGCAGCTTTCCCATGCCCGAATGCACCCATGACTTGTTGTAGTGGCTGTACATACAAGACCTCGTCCTGTAGTTGACCCCTACCTCGCTGAAGGCAATCTCTCTTCATGTGTCCCGCTTCCCCACAAATGAAACACCTACTAATAAATTCACCATGATCCCTTCCTTGATGGCCCTGTCGGAAGTCCTGGCCATCCTGTCGATAGCCCCCAGATCTAAATATCATTGCCTGATTCCCCTACCGAAAATCCTTCCCCTTATGTCCCCTTGTCTGCTGCTGGGGTATCCCACTAGTATTATTCCGTCCTGCTTTATCCGACTGACTGGGCTCCACTCCCCTCTTGCTTCCTCTCATGTGGAAGTGATATTCCTGGAAGTGCAGGAGTACTGTATTAACGACATCTGTATAAGCTTCTAAAGTGCGATTACCAATCAAATGTTGTCTGATCCTCCAGTCTAACCCATCCATGAACTTTGACTTCTTTCTTCATCGCGTACCTCATCCGGTACAAAATTTTCCAAACAAGTTAATTTTTCCTCGTAATCGACCACTGAATGGCCCCCTTATGTTACCTCTCTAAATTTTCTCCTCATTTCGGGGTCCACTGCTGGCAGAAAATACTTGCGATCGAATTGCACCCAAAACTCTGCAATTGCTAATGTATCCCTTTACTCAGTTGTGTTGATCGACTCCCACCACTATAGAACTTCTCCCACTAACCTAAAAATGGCTAGCATTTACTTCTGCACTTCATTGCAATCTACCATGTGTAGGTGATGCTGGATATCTATCTTCCACTGACACGCTAGCACCACATCTGAACCCCCTCGAAACTCTGGTGGATGGCCCTTTTGAAAGACCTCTTGTACTTGGTGCCACTCCGACTGCCCCTGGTGGACCTGAACATCGGGTACCACTAAAGCCTAAGGCTGATCTCATGGAAAGTACCTTGCCATTGTGATCATCGTCGCTTGAACTGCCTGTGCTACTAATTCAGTTACCTATGTAGCTAAAATCATCTCTAGCAGTTGTTGCGGTAACTCTGGCTCTTGATGCGCCTCCCTAGTCTCATCTCCCCCTACTGCCCTAGCTGCTCCCTCTCTCCTGGGCGGCATCTGAAATAAGAATCGAAACGTATGAGTTCACCCTCAAATATAAAATAATTGACAGAAGAATGTAAATGCGCATACGTATGAGAATAAGATAATCCTATGATAGGGTTCTACATCAAAAAACGCTAAGCAAAAACGTGAAAAGCCGCACAGATCCTAAGGACACTAGAACCTGATGCTCTGATACCATCTGTGACACCCCGCCTAATAAAATACCGGGTGATCAGTCCTATACCAAATCAAAACAGGAATCCCAGTTGGTTCATCCTTAGCATCACTGTCGAAAACCTTTTTAAAACTTACTAACCACCTAGTATTCCAAAAAGCTGTTGCCTAATTTTATCTTATTAATTAAACCAAATAGTACATGTGGAAATAAATATAATCCATTCACACAAGTGAATTAAATCAACTGAATAAATAATAACTACATGCCGAATAAACCATCGCTCACCAAAGTAAATAATCCAATACAAATATTCAACATCGGAATAAATAAATCTAAAAACTATAAGGAAAAGTCTGGGAGACATGGGCTAAGTAAACTGAAATTGATGGATGATTCCTACTCTAGGAAAGAATGAATGAGGCATTTAATCCAAGCTCCTGCTAGCATCCTCACATGTCGCAGCTTCGTTTCCCTAGAATAGAATATCAATCCTGGCGTCCCAGTGGTTGGACACCTAAAAGGTTTTAAAAAATAGTTTTATAGCAAGGGTAGAACCCAAAACATTTTGAAAATATTTAGCAAGTGAATTAACTGCAGTAATTTAAAATGCATGAATGCGCTTCATAATTAAGTTAGTGTCTCACTTTCTTGAGGACATTCTCACCCCTCCACTAATGTGCACACCTACCGGTTACATTAACCCCACCTAGTTGTACTACCCCGTCCAACTAGTCCTCGTATAACCTCCCCTTACCATACTGCTATAACCCGAGTATCATGATTTATGAGTTATAAGTTATCTCACCCATTGACTTAATTAATTCCTTTTTAAATAATGGCATATAACTGTGTCACAAGTTATATAAAGTAAATACATCACATATTGTCTTCTTACCCGCATATAATATTTAATACTATTATATACGTACCTTTACTAAAACAACCACACACACACACACACACACACACACACACACACACACACACACACACATATATATATATATATATATATATATGCACATCCATCCCTCCGAGTACACATTTACCGGATGATTCCCTCTAAAGTGTTATCTTACTAGGTGTGCTGACATAACCTAGTTACCCAAGTTGGAATCGCTCACCATTCTGGCCCAAAATATAAATGTAGTGGAGGTGGTCATATTTCTTCTCTGAAAGTGAGATAAATCGCTCACCCATATACCAGACGCAATGAACTAGGGATATACTCACCCTACTCCTCCAGCTAGGGGATTCACCCACTTCGCGCAACCTCCATTGATAGCACTAGAGTATAGAAATTAAATAAATAACTAATCACTGATATTTAATAGCACACACAATATATACACATATATATACTATCACTAAACCGTATATATATATATACTAGGGTGTACCCGTGCCGATGGCACGGCGATAAATTTGTTCCTGTGATTTTTTGTACCCGTGCCAATAATACGGCGATAAATTTGTTTTCGTAATAAATTTGTTCCCGTAATAAAATTCTACGTTTAAAGCATTGCCGGGAAAAAGAAATAAAAGTCTCAAGTTGAGGCATAGAGTAGTTCATAAATACTGATGGCTCGGTTGTAAAGTTATTCAAGTTCACTTGACTATTAAACACAATGATGATGTGTTCACTATATGTTCGATGTATACTAATTATTAATATTGTTTATTAATTTTGATGATTCCAAACAATTATCCCTAAAGTATTATGTAACGATTTCTTAATAATATTTTAATTTGTACGTCTCGAATATTTTGCAATGATTATTACGTCAGAATTTTTTTTATTTAAAACTAACCCGTAAACATATTTTAATGCAAGCCGTGGCATGGTAACAAATATTTTAATCAATAGATCAAACCCTTAAAATATTTTACTAAAAAATAAACCTCAAAATATTTTACGAAAAACTAACCCTCAAAATATTTTGCTTATAACTAACCCGTAAAATAAAAAGATTTAAGGGTACACCCTAGTCCTTTTATAATAGTTGTTTATGTTTTTATATTTATATGTACATACATATAACTGATATCATATATAAGTTATACACGTTATTGTCTACAAATTCTATATTGAAACCAATATTCCCACACTGATATACCACCCTTTAAAATCTCGGCCCTGCATCCACCTCGAGCACTGCAAATAGTCCTTGTGTCCTTGGATAGTTGAGAGGTTTTACTTAGTTTCGTCATTTTTTGCAGTTTAGTTTGAAAACTCAAACAGGTTTTTTCCTTCATCTTAATTACCCAGGGCCACGAACTCATATTTTTCGAGGTTATCATGTCAAACTTGTGACCCATCGACTGTTGTGTAGGGAGATCATAGAGCTCCGCACCTGTCCTATCCCTTTCTGTCTTTAATAGCCTTTTACATCTTTGTGTTATATTGATATAGGCAATTTTGTTCATTTATTATATACATACATTTTTTTATATACGTTATTTTTTATATATTCCAATTTTTTTATATTTATTTATATAGGTTTTTTTATATTTATTTATATAGGTTTTTAAACAACTATATATTCTCCATCTCATGTTCTTCGAACGCAATGCTGTTTGTCAGCAAACAGATTTTTTGACGAAAACTATCTTGGGCATTTAAATGACATTTGAGCATATCTGCTCAAAATTTAATTCAAATTCATTTAAAATGTGTTACTTAAAATTACAAAAATGAATCAAAAATATTTTGTGTGACAATTTTAAATTGGATAAAAAATTATATCATTGTTACCTAGCCAAAAATTATGACTCGTCACCTGTTGACATTATAACTTTACTTAGCCAAAAAAAATATTGTCAAATTGAATTGATGTTGTTTAAACATTACACAACAAATCGAGACACAAACTAAGAACTACCCCTATATGAGGTTAAGCCTTCAACAATCACCCTGTCAACAAAGGGTCGGTACAGGTGAAGAAGACTACATCTAACCAAAAAAAAAAAGATTAGTGAATATAATGCTTTCTACCTCAGATCTCCACCTTCAAACATAGAAAAATGATTAGAAAAAAAATAAAATAAAAAACATAAATAGAACATTCGCAAGAAACACAGTTCTTTGTGGGCCATGTCCAACCCGGTTCCCCAGACCCGGTATGCAGAAAAAGGAGAAAATAGCAGTTGACTCGGTCATTACATACATCAGAAACCCAAACCCTCATTCTTGGCTCCGGTGACTATTTATTACGTCTTATCTGTGGCAAACGGACATACCTGTAAACAAAGAAAATCGGTGTATAATTTGAACCAAAAAAGAAAAGAAAAACGCAAAATGATGTGGAGAAAATACTTGCTTGGTGGTTTTAAGCGTGGTGGGTTAAGCCATTAATCAGTAGCGATGGGCTTCTTCGGCGATGGATTTTCCTTCTGGTGGTTTTAAGCGTGGTGGTTCAGTAGCGATGGGTTTCTCCGGCGGTCTTGGATTGAGTAAATCCATGTCTCCGGTGGTGTTGGTATGTGTACAGACATAATACGAATATATATATATAAGATGAAATGAATACATTCCATATTTCAGATATGCATAAGAACTGAACAAAAAATGGTAGATTACCTGTAGGTGGAGTGGAGGCGGCGCACTACCAATGTGCAGGGTGAGGGGCGGTGAGGATAGGGGTGAGGGGAGATGTGTTGGGTGAAAAGGGGATCGGGGTGAGGGGCGGTGAGGATAGGGGTGAGGGGAGTTGTAGTTATTGAACCCATTTTTTTCAGAACCCATTATTTTCAGAACCCATATAACAGAACCCATTTTTTTCTTTTTACACATCTCATAAATAAGCTACTTCTTCCATTTTATGAAGAAACCTAAGGTTTAGCCAAATAGATGCTCATGACACACGTAGAATCTTGAGGACCATACCACTAACTGACCACACAATCCAAGTGACAGAGTGGTGTTATGTGAAGTAATTAGAGAAAGGAACTACCACATCAACATAAGTGACTTGATATCAATAACTGCATCAGTCAACCCGCCTTAGTGCGGGATCTAGATGGGTAGCAATAGAATGTAAGAGAGAGAGAAATGAAATCAATTACTACGAATCCATAACTCATCATACCAAAGTAAAAACTAATCAAAATGTTAGCAGAGCATACAGAAAAATGATAAAGAACATGTGAGAAAAAAAAATCAAGGAATGAAATTGTTAACAGTGAGAAGAACCAACTAAGGAAAAATATCAGCACTGACGCTCCAGTTTCTGCAATATCTCTCTTTATCTCTTTGTAAAGCAACGAAGGAAAAATATTACTGTGATGTATACTCAGTACATGTTGCGTGAAGTAGTCTCAAGACATGACCCATATACTGAACGGATGTGAGAGGAGAGAAAGTATGAAAAAATTCAAATTAAAGTGATAGAATTATGTTTCTCGAGCCATACACAGGTGACTGTACATGCAGTCCAGTCACTTGAGCATTGTGTTTCTTGAGCCTTGTGATTGTACCGTTTTTATTAAGTAATTCTGAGCCTTCCACGTGTTATAAGATCAAATTCTTAAGATTTAATCTCAACCCTCAGTTGATAAAGACCAAATCACCAAGTTTCAATCTGAGCCATTAATTGGGGAGGACAAAAAAACCCTCCTCCTTTATTATATAGATATATATATATATATATATAAACCTCGACTATACCGTGTACTCAAAACCCGTAACACTAGCATGAAATTTCTCGAGTCTCTGTCCCGACTCAACTTAATTAATTTTCTCACTTATTAATTTATCATCTTCCCGAGTCTATGGTCCGACTTTAATTTAATTAATTCACACATTAATTAATATAATATTTTTCCCGAGTCTATGGTCCGACTCTAATATAAATACTTTACACCTAAATAATATAATAGTTGCCTGAGTCTATAATTCGACTCTGGTTAAATTAATTTACACATTAATTAATCTATTACATTATGTCACTCAACCAACATACCCAGACTCGCTCACTTGGCCCATAACTTAATATTTCACGAGTCTATATTCCGACTCAAAATTAATATATTCCTCTCAATAATTAATTTAATACTTTGGTTTCACTTAACCAATATACCCGAAAATATTTTTTCGTCCCGTAAAATTTTCCTACTCTTTAAACCCGACTATTACTTTATTTGGTTACATTCCCCATTAAATAAATTAACCTGGCTTCACTCGCTAATGCCCCGGGACTCATCCACTCGGTCCATAATTAAACTTAATATGTTTCGCCCAGAATTCTCCCTTTAAGTCTCAACTCTTAACTTAAATTGTAAATTCCTAATAGCCATCTTTTGAGCCCCTAGCTATTAATTTCTCTAAAAAAATTCACCAATTAAAATTATACCCAAAAATCCAAAAGAAAACAAGGGCGCAATTAGCAAACTGCTCGACCTGCCAAAGTTTTCCCATCGTCGATCGATCGATCATTCCGTGGCAGCGCTTCTTCACCACTGAATTCCACCATTAACGAGATTTCAAGCTCTGTTTTTCCAAATTCATTCTTTAATCAAAATGACATAATCTTTAAAACCTCTATTAAACTCATTTACGACATGGATACAACCATAACTACCCTTTATCTCTACCACAAATCATTTACTCATGCATTGGGTTTTTCCATAAATGTCAATTAACTCTGATCTATAATTCAAATTCCACCATTTTATATTTCGAGTTTCTCATTCAAATCAGATATCTGTGCTCACAGATATATAACACACCTAAATTCTTACCTTGAATCTCATTCAAGTGTTCCATTAACAAAACCCCATTTTTTACCCATTTTTACCCAATAACCAAATTTTAATTTACACATCACTAAAATATGAATTTGATATCACAATTTTAAACATTATAGCAAGTTAACCGCTTGCCTAGAATTGTTCGCAGGGTCTGATCCGTTGGTGTAGAGAATGGTTGATGAAGAACACCCCAATTAGTCCCTTAATTTGGCTCCAAAAGACCCCCAATTGGCTTCTTGATTAACTTTCTCTAATCCCCTCTCAAACCCTAGGTTTAGAATTTTCTATCTGTCATTCACCTGTCCCTCAATTAGGTTTAAAACCATTAATCCCGTTTTTGGCCATATGGGCCTAATTAAAATAGCCCAAATCACCCCATGTGGGCCCGACTTTGCCCAAAAAAGTCCTGAGACCCGATTATTACCCCCGACTACTCTTTTCTGACTATCTTGACCCATCCGGACTCAACCATGCACTTAGAATCGTCATCTGAAATACTTTATAATATTCTCCAATTTTGACCTCGAAAATGTGACACACGTTAAGTCGTCCAATAATAGATAATTCTTCCCACTCAGATAAATTCTCCAAATCATAAATTTAAGTTTTTCCGATTTAAATATTTCTATTTCTCTCAAAAATAATTAAATTTTTAAATCCTAAAAATTACATGGTGTTACAATATTGGGATGTGAATGATATCATACTTAGTTGAGGGGTGAGGGGTGAGGTGTGAAACACATGCGAGTGACAAGGGTGATATTTATTTTGCATCAACTGTATTATTTCATCTTAAATTAAACAAGTTAATTCTTGCGAACCTAGGGCTCTGACCCAAATTTAAAAGTTTTCCCTCTCTATTATTTCTAGACAAGGATAGCGAGGTTGTCATTGTACCAGCCTTACGATCTCTCGTACTTATAAGCTCTTTTAGATTATTGACTCTAGCTTAGGTTCATTTCCAGTCATAGTTATTTATTTGAGATATTTGTATAGGCATAAGCCCGAGAATTATTTATTTACAGTATGTTGGGTTGTGGTATTTACTTTTTTATTAGACTTATCATGGATTTTATTTTGGTTTGGTTTTATATACTTATTATGGAAACGTTGATTTAAAATTTAATTATGGACCTTTAATATATATTTATATTACATTTTGCTGAGAATGGTATAAATTGATCGACAAGCCCCATCTTCGGAGTATCATGTCTGGCTAGCCTTTAAGTGAGAAAATGGGGGTTGTTATAGTTGGTATCAAAGTACGGTTCTAATGTCCTTAGGATTTGTGTTTGAGCTCGTTACCTTCTGTGTTGCGTTCTTTGAAGAATAAAGCCAGATGTTTAGGAATCATTGTATTCTTTGAAATCAGTTACTAATACAAGATCGTTTGCTTTCAGATGAAAGACGATAAGAGAGGCAAATCGAGGCGTGCCACCGGCCCTCTACAGAAGAGGGGCCGCAACAGCAACCACCTCAAAACCCACCTATGGTAGGACCGACATAGATCACCACTACACCACCATGGCAGATATGTTAAGGCACTTTCCACCACAGCAGCCTCAACAGCAGCCACCACACCCACTGCGGGTGGTGTTACCAGTATAGACACCTGGATTGATTTAGGACAGAGCTAGGGAGGCCTTCACTAAAGGCTAACTACCAGAGTTTACTGGCAGTCCAGATATTCTAGTGGCAAGTAGGTGGAAGAGAGACATTCAACGACACTTATGGATGGTAGAGTGTGCACCCATGCAAAAATAGATGTAAGCATCAGTCCAATTAGTGGGGGGCTCACTTCAATGGTGGGAGGTGGTTACGACTATTGTCGAGAGGGACAAGCTTACTATTAATGAGTTCTGGGAAAGATTTAATGGGAAGTAATTTCCTTGAGAAATGCAAACAGAGATGCAAAAGAAGTTCATGGATCTTAAGAAGGGGAGTCTTACTGTGGCAGAATATGAGGAAGAGTTTACCGATCTTTCCTATTTTACTAAGGAGGATGTGAGTACAAAGTAGAGGAAGATAGAGAAGTTTGTGCCAGGGATGACCTGACACATCAAACAATCATTATTGGGGAATTCATTTTCCCCCACATATAACCAGGTAGTGAATGTTGCCTTAATACATTGACATGATCATAGGGCATTCCAAAAAGATAAGGGGGAAAAGAGACACCACTCCGCGATGTCCAAAAGCAAAGTAAGGCGAATGCGAGTAACAGCTTGGAGGCCCAGCAAACTTGGGGCCCTTAACCTTAAAAAAGAATAAGAGATCTAGGGGTTCCGATAATGGGAACAGATAGGGACGTCAGGGCCAAGGCAAGCACAACCAAGAGTAGAGATTCCACCAAGGACAAATGCAACATCCCATATTTTTGAGGATATAGAAATTAATTAAATTAGTGATTTGGAGAATTTTTTAAAATAGGAGAATTTTTTTAATTTAGAGAATTTGTTTAATTCGGTGATTTAGATTAAATTAATTCTGGATGATATTTATTTCCACGTGGAACATATTTTGAAGTGAAATAAGAAAAGTTATATAGAGTAATTGAGATGATAATTTAAAGGTCACGGTTGATTCCGAATGGACCAAGATAGTCGAAAAAGAGTACTTGGGAGTAGTAATTAGGTCTTAGAACATTTTTCGGCACAGTCGGGTTCACACGGGGGTGTTCTGGTCATTTGGGCTTGGACCATTAGCTTAAAAAAGGGATTAACATTATTTAACCTATGTTAAGATATTTGGAATAGCCATAATTCATTGAGAAAACCCTAAAGCTATAGAGAAGAATAGAGGGAGAAAGTAAGGAGGCCTTTGGGAGCCAAACCAAGAAGGATGGAGGGCGTTCTTCTTCGAATCGTCGTCTACATCAAAACATCAGACCCTACAAATCAATAGAGGCAAGTGGTAAATTTTTCTTTCAATGTAAATTCGTTATAATCAATTCATAACATAGTGGGTGTATGTGAAAATCCATTTTTGGGAGGGTGTTGATGTGAAAATTGGGTTTTTGATAATTATAGTCAATCACGTTGATTAATCATTAAATTGATGATGGATTATTCTCTAGGATTTTTAGAATATGATTTTCGTTCGATATTCAGTAGATGGATTCATGTAATTTAGATTGATGGAATTGAATCGAGGATGAGATTTATCTGGACTGTTATGAACCCGATTCATAAAATATTGCGAAATGATGTATATATTAACTGTGTTGGATGATTAGTAAGATGTTAGAATATGTTTAGAAGGTAAAAATATGTTGGGATGAAATGGATTTAGTTCTGGATGGAGAATCAAAAAGCCTAAGGGTGTAACAATGGTGAAAAATGAATTTAAAGAAGAAGTTTATGTACCAGCTACAACGAACCAGTTTAGGGGTCAGTCCGAACCGGTTTGGGGGGGTCTGATTTGTCGAGGAAATTTTATGGTTACAAAGGGAAGGATTCCAAGGTAAATTGTTCATTGTAAGGAATAGGAAATTTGTTGAAAATATTATAATGGTTTATTTTACTTCAATGAGAAGGGGGGTGTAGGTGGAAGTTATTACGAGTTGAAAATTAATTAGTAATTTATTTTTATTAATAAAGTAATGGAAATGGAATTCGTAGGATTCAAATAACAGGTCGAGTGGATGTGTCCAAATATCGTATTTTAATTAATGAAATAATATAATGGAGTGGCTATGACTTTTCGAATAGTTGGGAAAAACGCTTGGGAAAATACGATGAGAAATTAAATAGTGAATTAATAATAATACATAGGGTATTTGGGTGCTATATATATACTATGTATTGTACAAATATTTTAGGTTGAGGGTATACCTATATTTATGTTATATACATATATAAGCATTGGTTGTGTGATTACCTATTGATTGATTGATTATATGTAAACATACCTAGGCTACTTTCTATCATGGGAGGTTCCGCATCGTTGATAGTCTTATCGTGATGAGCTCATTAGGGGGGGGGGGGGATATTGACTTGTGACCCAGAACATAGAACCTATTTACGTGCTATCTGAGTGTATGATATTTTTTATGTTCAATTGGGCACGTTTAGTGTGTGTGTGACCCGTAGACTTGGACCTATGTTCACCTCTAATATGTGTGATTTGAATTTATAGTTCGAGGGTGATACCCCAATCGATGTACTTATTTAGTATGTGATGTAACAGAACTTGATAGCAGAGTATGCATGCATCGCAGGTCTCCACCTAGGGATGCCGTATACATATATATTATGATCGTGATGTGAATATATATATATATATATATATATATATATATATATATATATATATATATATATATATATATATATATATATATACACACACACACACATGCGATTTTATTTTTCTACGGGTGCTTTAGTAAACATTGTAGATAGTGATATCTAAATTAATTTGAGTATGTGAGAACTTGATAATTAGTTGGTGACTCTAAATAAATAGTAAGGGATTAGAAATTTGGTATCTTATTGTATGGGTAATACAGGTGGGCACGGTAAAATATCAGATGGGGTAAAAGATCTAAGACTTAAAATATTATATAGATTTAATTAAAGATGAGTGATTAAGTTAATGAGATATATAACTTAGGGATCAACTGTAATATTACTCAGGTTAGAGTAGTGTGGCAAGCTAGTTAAACATGCTATTTCAACTAGGAGGGTTAGGAAGAAGCATTAGGTGTGCACTTTAGATGAGGGGTGAGAATTATCTCAAGGGAGTGCAGGACTAACTTAAATATGAAGAGAATTCATGCATTTCATTTACTACAACATTAATCAGTTGCTAAATATTTTCAAAATGGTTTGGGTTCTAACCCTTGCTGTAATTATTTTCAAAATCTTTTAGGTGTCCAGCCACAAGGATGCCTGACTTGACTATCTATTCCAGGGAAACGCAGTTATGACATATGTGGATACATGCAGAAGTTGGAGTAGACACTTATTTTATTTCATTCCTAGATTAGGAATCACATCTCAGTATTTTAGTTTGCACATGTTGCCTTCAGGACATATTTAGATTTTATTTCAGTTCATATTCTGTATGGAGATTCATTATTAGTTGTTGGATATTTTGGCTTTTGATTTTGTAGCCGATGGTTTATTCGACAAGTAATTTATTATTCAGTATCACTGAGATAATGATTGTGTAGAGGGTTTAGTTTATTTTTTTTTCTGCATGTTGCTATCTGTTTAATGAAAGATAAAATTTGACACTTGCTTAATTAATTATTTGGTGATTAGGAATTAATATAGTTTTCGACAGTGATGCTAAGAATGAACCAAACGAGAATCCTGTTTTAATTTAATAAATGACTAATCACCCGATATTTAATTGGGTGAGGTTCCACACCAAGAGCATCAAATTCCGGGCCAACCGGGGCCACACCTAGATTGACATAAGTTCTAGGGTAATTGCTATGTTTGTGGAGCGAAGGGACACTTCGCCAGGAGGTACCCTTAGGGAAATCAAGCAGCACAGGAGTCGGGGGGACAGCGAGGACACTGGGAACCCCAAGGGGAATGTTAACCACTACAGCTAAAGCCAGTGGCGGTAGTGCCATCCACAACAGTGTTACCCGCTCCACCTTAGGCATAGCAGCCATAGCTGCAGTACAAGTGCGTATATCAGCTCGCATCAGGAGAGGGACCAGTGCCAACATAGACAATGATGGTATAATCCCAAATTAGTTTATTTTGTAGGTCATGCTTAGTTTAGTATTAGTGCACAGTACTCCATAGTAAATGACATCTCGTTTGCATATTGGGGAGGGTAGACTTCGTTTTATCTAAGCATTGTTTCACCCGCCAGTTGAGGGACAAGCACCTGTAATGCCTCGTTTGTAAGGGTATGGTAATTTACCTCAGGAGGACATAAACCATAGGTTTTGCATTAATTTTTATGGAAATAAATTAAAACTAATGGTCGAATGTAGTGTGACCAGTTGACATTCATGTTTATTTTCACGGCAGAAAATACTAAAGGAATTGTGACACCTTGAGTCTAAATATGGTTAAACGGTTGAACATAAGGCCTGGAGAGCCTTATAAAATTAATTGAACATATTATAGATGTGGATCCTGGACTGACAGATCTCAGCGACCGACAATGTTATACGGTAGTGCATCGGGAGGGTTCCTTGTTTGAATTTCTCTTGCGAGACATCCCACGCATGAAAGTAGCAAATGGTGGGAGCTAAGAAATGTTAAACCCTAGGATATTTTTGGTTATTGTTCTTATTATAATTAAATGGGTAAATTTATTGAGATTTAGTGTATCCCTTTAGCGATATGAGACTTTAGTTTGTAATGGGCAAGAGATGGAACTTACATTATTACTGCACACATTTATTTTTATTTCTATTTTCTTTTAATCTTGGGCCAATGGATCTCAATAACTGACTAAGCCATACAGTAGTGTATCGAGAGGGCTACTTGTTTGGATTTTGCTTGTGAGATGTCCCAAGAACGAAATTGGCAAAAGTTGGGAGTTAAAGGAAGTCGGATACTAAGATCATTATTTTTCTTTCTTATGTATATATGTGGTGGTATACTTATTGTATGGATATGCTTGGTATGAATGGTACAAATTACATGTATATATGTCATTCGTCTTTATTAATGTTATGTGTGTGTACATATAATGCGGAATATATGAAGACAACCCGTGATGTTATGATAGGCATGGGTGAGCCCTTTCTTTTATCTCATGGGGTATGGGTATTGACTAATTGAGGGTAAACTCGGGTTAATAGAACGGATAAAAACATAAGGTTAGTCTTTAGTGAATTTCGAGGATAGAATTTCGTTATACGGGGCGGAGAATGTAATAACCCGTAATTTTTTAGATAAAATATTGCGACATAAATAAATTTAATAGATTCAGATTTATTAAACGAGTAAAATTTTTAATATAAATAAACATTTATTCATGAGTATATAAATATAAAACTCGATTGGACATAATGGGCTTTCTAGTAAAAGATAAAGCACACATAAAAAAAATTGGGCGCGTGTTGTTGGGACATAATAAAATGTCTAAGTGAAATAGAAATACTTGGGACACGTTTTGGGAAGAATTAATGGATCGTTTAGATGTTTTAGAGCTTTAAAAATAGTCCCAGGTAAATAGTATATAGGTTGGGGGACTTTTTTACTAATTGAGATATGAATTCGGGTCCATTTGGAAGTCCAAAAGTTGGGTTTAAGACCAACTCGGGATTAGGCATTAATTATTGTTTAAGTGGGATTAAACCACTTCCCCACTATCATTCAGAAAAACCTAAAAACAACAGTTAATGGGAGAGGAAAGAAGAATAACCAAAGGAGAAAAAAGAGAGAGGATCCAAGGAGGCATCAAAGGGAAATTCAAGGGCTTTCCTCCACAAATCTTTAGGGCAAGATTTTTCTTGCTTAATTCATCTTTTCAATATATTCTTGATGCATCATAAATGCCCCTTAAATTTTTGGGATCTAGGTCTGATATGATTAATTTAATGATGAACAATGCATGTAGAGGACTGAATATAATTTACAATTTGTCCAAGAAATTTAGATATCGAAATCTGAAAATTGATGGTAGATTCCTTAGGGTTTTGATACTTATTTAGATATATTTGACTAATTGGTGTAGAGGATGTCACTGTTAAATTCGTGGAATGAATTTTCATATAAATCTCGTGATAAATGACCCCATATGATGAATTAAATAGGATTAAAATCTGGAGAATGTTTCAATTGACTAAAACCCTTACATAAATTTTGGGTTTGAGTACATGGACTTTGGGTTGATTTTTAGATTTAGAAAGTGAGTTATGTTATGCTTTTTCCTGGGTTTGTATATTGTTTCTGCGTTTTAAGAATTGAGTATGGGAAGAATAGAATTGAGAAAGCGCGTGTGGGGAAGAAAACGAAGGGTCGTTCGAATGAGGTGGGCCCTCGTTCGAGCGGCGTGTGATGTCGCGCAAATGATCCCATGTATCGTTCGAGTGACGTAAAGGGGTTTTGGCCGGTTCATTACTTTTTCTAATTTTCTTTTGGGATTTTTTTTTAATTTAATTAAATGGAAAGTTTAATACCTAGGGTATTGGGAGATTAGGTATTACAGCATATTGTCATTTATGAGGGTATTGAGCCTTGGGTTTAGTTATGAGTATTTTTATGAGTTCAAGAATTTATTAAAAAAATACAAATGTAACTACATTAAATAGAGAAAATTACAATTAACTAGTTGGTTAAGTAATTATTCTATGGAGTGGAATTAATAATTCACGAGATGGTACATTATTGATGAATGAAAATATTGTGGAGTTTATGTTCGATTTCCATGGTAATTATGGAGTAATTACCCATATATATTATATGAGATAATATGCACTTATATGTATTTG
This sequence comes from Sambucus nigra, assembly GCA_949130495.1. Lineage (NCBI taxonomy): Eukaryota > Viridiplantae > Streptophyta > Magnoliopsida > Dipsacales > Adoxaceae > Sambucus > Sambucus nigra. The sequence continues at coordinate 91,057,220 of OX422222.1, read as the reverse complement.
TGTGGACATACCAATGTTCGTGGACTATCATATTAGCTCGGGGGTTCATTCGTTCGGATCAAGTACCATACATTGGCACATGTGGGATTGACCTTGTGTAGGTCATATAGGAACTACGTGGTGGCACCATCTACGAGGAGGTGGGGGTTGACACTGACCCAACATGTGTCATTATTGTGTATGGGCCGTGAACAACTATCCTGCATAGGGACCGCCCCCAACTTGTGTATGTTTTGTAATGTCCGCTTAGGATAAGAGATTCCTCCGGACTTGCAGATAGAGTACGAGCTAGAAACCAACAGTAGATGCCTTTGTATGTCAAATATATGAAGGACATATATATATATATATAACTACTCAGAGTTATATAAGATACATTGGAATGTCTAAAAATATGTACATAAATTACAGTTTTGATTCTTTAATGCATAATAGATATCTATGCCATTTATGTGAAAATTATGAGACTGGAATATTACGGGTGTTTGTCGTTAAGTGTAGTCGGTACACTTAATCATTTAATTATCGACAAATCCATTGTCATTAATTTGACACATTGCCATAGTTACTATTTGGGACATATTGGGATGCGAATGATATCATACTTAGTTGAGATGAGGGGTGAAACACATGCAGGTGATGAAGGGGATATTTATTTTGCATCAACTGTATTATTTCATCTTCAATTAAATAAGTCAATTCTTGCACATCTCGGGCTCTGACCCAAATTTAAAAGTTTTTCCCCCAGGTTGTTTCTAGACAGGGATAGAGGGACTATTGTTGTACCAGCCTTGCGAGCTCTCGTACTGATAAGATCTTTCAGATTATTGACTCTAGCTTAGGTGTTTTTCCAATCATAGTTATTTATTTGAGACATTTGTATAGGCATAAGCCCGAGATTTATTTATTTACAGTATGTTGGGTTGAGGTATTTACTTTTGTGTTAGACTTATCATGCAATTTATGTTGGTTTGGTTTTATATACTTATTATAGAAACGTTGATCTGAAATTGAATTATGGGCCTTTAATATAAATTTATATTACATTGTGCTAAGAATGGTATAAATTGACAGACAAGCCCTATCTTCGGCGTATTATGCCTGGCCAACCTTTACATGAGAAAATGGGAGTTGTTAAAATGATTCATTGTGCAGCAACACTATGCTCCAAATAAAATCACAGGAGCAAATAAATGCAAAAATATCAATCAATTTCTTAATTTCTAGTTACGCAGTTAACTAATGTATATTTTTGTAAAGAAAAGTACATAGATTGAGGATTATACAAAATGTATGATCTTTTCATACATAGAGATATAAGAAATAATATAATAATTCTAAATAAGTGTATCTTTAATATAGCATTTAAGAAAATGTATGATGTGCATAATGGAAAACTAACGTGAGAAAATCAATGAACTACTTAGTATTATATAACATAAAATTATTTCTACTCAATCATATTAAATTTACAATGTGACTATTCAAGACATGGGAGGAAAAAAATAATGATTACAATTATAACATTGGCTTGTGACTAAGTGAGCGTTAACAAATTTACACCCCAATAAATACTAAAATAAACACTATAGTGAACGACAATCTTTCCCGTATTGGCCATGCCTCATATTAGGAAATGGTACACATAATATTGAGAAAGTGGAAGTTACTATCTTAAGGAAATTTTGTATAAGCTGGACCTCACATTACAATAAACCTATTCTATATCAATTTTAAATATACATTGTGATTGTTAGAGATGTGGGCAGAATAAAATATTGATTATAATTATGACATTGGGTTATGACCTTATTTGATAGTATGTGCTTCTTGGAAATGTTTAATTTGGTAAAAAAATTGATCATTTGGAAAATGGTTGGTTGAGAATATAAAGATTTTGTCTTTACTATTCTATTGGTTTTCTTTTCAAATAAAAGAAGCAAGAAAGTGGGAGAATTTTCAATAAATATTAAAAAACTATCTCACTCTATTGATAGGGGATCTTGTCAAGACGTTTCAGCTATCATATTTTTTTTTATAATTTTGTAATATATTATCTCAAGCTTATTAAAACATATATGGTTCTTTTTTGAAAGTAACAACAAATAGTTTCCCAATAAAAATCAAAGAGTAAAAATTACAAACATGTGGTATGCAATATTCAATCACACAATTTATATTGAAATTATTTAAACACGTGACAATACCATAAAAAACAATTGATCAAGTTTTATTACAACATATACGACTCTATTATGAAAATCATAGCATATAGTTTCTCACTAAAAATCAAATTAAAGACAACAAACATGTAATAAAAAAAATTTAATCAAACCATTTATATTTCCAACAAATAACTATGTAAAATATTTACACCACATAAAATAAGGAGACATATTGGAAAATAATTGAAATCTAGAAGAGTATAACAGTGTAGAGAAGTACTTGAAGACGATTGCAGAGTCTTGAGGTTCAAGTCTTCCAAATATGTAGTGTGCAATGCAATGACACCCATACATATTTCATTATACCGAATTAATGTGTAGAGATGGAAGAGTAATGGGTTATCTTCAATAGCAATTATAAACATTGTGAAGAGGGTGGCCGAAAGGAAAATGAGATGGAGAGTCAAATGGGTATATGAAGCATTTGTGTTACTATAAAAATTGGGTTCTCTCATTAACTAAATCGTTTTTCATCCTACGGATAAAAGATTCGTAAAAGAAATACATTACAATTTCAAAACCATTAATGGCATTTATACCTCCAATTCTATTGTATTAGAGGTATAATAGTATGGAGCCGGAGCGATGCATGGGCGTAAATTTATACTACGAATAGATTTGAGGACAAATCTTGGATTTCATTAAAAAATTGGTTGGGGAACCCAATCAAATCTAGTATAATTCAAAAAAATGCAAGTGATACTCCCATGGACTAACCTGATGTAAGAACAACCCATCAATACCCTTCTTTCCTCAACTACTGCTAAACAAAGTATAGCTAGTTTTGTTGTGGCCTCCAACAAAATTGATGATCAGTGACATGATAACATTAATGTATTTGCCTTTTTATTTTTACCTCTCATATAACCCACCATAAAGAAAGATGCTGACTCAGTTAAATACTATATTCAATTTATAATTCTCTATTGAGTGACAAAATGGAATTCTTCTAAATAAATTCCTGTATAGCAAGTTAAGTATAACTTACATATGAAAGGTATTTCAAATAGATCTCTGACCGGTGAATTGAGTATAAATTAACATGATGGTCAGAATATGAATGGTATTCATATACTACATCTGGAAACCACATCATTTTCATATCTTGCACAAAGAATAAAATATTAACTAAAATTTTAGTGGTACCAATGATTTAACATTTCATGATGATCTGGATAAAAAGTTTGATGACCCGCTTTTTCACCTTACTCTTTATCATGCCTTTTAATTCCCAACTGCCTTATAGCTTCAGCAATGCCCAAAACGAATACAAATACATATAACAAAAAATGATCACATTCCAACGATCACTGCTTGAAATTAAAGCTTAACAAGAAAACTGATCTTTTAACTGTTAAAGAGATAAAAAGTACCTTTAATGTAATCAACTGACATATTAGAAGAAATGGGTACACTACCATCCCTCTTCCCCTTTCGATTCTTCGACATCGATGAAAGATACAATATCATAAAATAATATATGTTTGTGTGTGTGTGTGGTTGAATGAACAAATCGTCAGTTAAATCACCAATCAAAGCTAAGTCTCTATCTTTGTGTAATATATAAGTGGAGATTTTTTAAGAGAGAGACGATAATAAGTTATGTTTTATGATTTTGTTGGTTCCTTTAAAAGTGTAGGAATCCTGGTCTTTCTTGCCAGGTTTTGTCTTTGCATTCCCCCAATAGTCTATGGTAAATAATAAAGAGATAAGGAGACAAAGGGATGGCTTATAGGAGATGAAAAGGTAGAGAGAGGTTCATTATTTTTTGAAAGAGAGATAGAAGCATTGCCAATGATGAGTTAAGATGAGTGCATTAATTGTTATTAAACCTCTAATATTATCGTATTATATATATATATATATATATATATATATATATATATATATATATATATATATATGTTCTACTTAGATAAGCTCTGAGGCATTTACTCAAACACACAACAAGGGATGTAACGGTCTACCAAATCGATATATAATTTTGTCATCCTAACATGAACAAATTGCCTATAGTTATGTCTTTTAAAATAAAAATTTCAACACAGCTACTAGTTAGATAGTTCAACACATACAGGAGTGCATTAATTGATATTAAACCTCTAATACTATCGTATTATAGGTATGATATATATATATATACACACACACACACTCTAGCATGTAACCCGCGTGATGCGCGAGCGTAATGGTATTCAACATGATATAATTGAAATGAAATAAATATTATTGTATTATGATATAGCGAAGTTGTAACTATAAATTGATTTCTTTACAAAAAAGCTGTGAATGATCAAAGATTCGTAAATTGAACATGAAATAAAATATTTTTTAATTGCTTAAACGTTATGGTCTTAAAATTAAACACCCAATGTATTGATTAATAAAATAAGAAAAAGTCTTTAACCATCTAGTAGTATTTAAATCCATCAATCCTTGATCTCTTTAACTTTTCCCCTGCCAAATAACGACATTAAATTGTTATGTCTATATAATATCTAAACTATAATTTAATGGTAGGAAGCAAATTAATGTATATAAGTTAATATGTTTAATTATACCTGGAAGATTTGATTCTCTTTGATGATCTTATGGTATTTCCCTCCAAACTGATAGCTTGATTCTTGATTATTATGCATATCATTATTTCCCTCTTTGTCTGTGGCTAGAGGACCGACATTTTTATGACTGGAGATGTTAACATCAAGCATTATCTTGTGGATAGGGAAAATTGAAAGTAACAATATTAATTGCAAATCACAATTAAGTGATAATGCCCAATTAATGATGCTACAAAATATGTGAATCCATTTGAAACAAACATATAACATTTTAAATATGTTAAGTTTTTTTAACTCTATTATTATGCTAAGGTCGATGAGTTTGATGGGTGATCAAGAAAGTGTTTGAAATAAATATAGGTTCATAACATGGTATATGACTTTGATTAATTTCCAAGAATATGTGAGAAGAAGTAATATTTCACGTTATATATTTATTAATGTTAAATTTTTTTCCCATTTTTAGTGGTTTTTTTTTTGTTACATAGTTAATATGTCTTGAATATTTATTAATTTTTTATAAGTTATAGATGTCTATTAAAAATTACAGAATTTCTATACTCAAAGAAATATAAAAAAAAGTATATTTTTTTCAAGTATAAATGCTAATAGAAAATGCAATTTGCACCCAAAAAAATGTAATGAAAAGTTAATACCAAGTAACTATGGTAATGATGGTCCCTAATATCACAATATTCTCCATTATTTAGGGAACCTGAAAAATTTAACAACCAAGTTATAGTTTTACAAAAGCATGTGACAATGAGTCCAAAAATAAAGGAGAATCTTGATGATCCCATTACCTTGGATACGATAAAAAAACATCCCAATTATCGAGACTTTTACCATCATCAAGACATGCTCCTTCAATCTACAACAAAGTCAAATAATCTATTAAGATAACATCTAATTGAAAAATTAAATAATCTACAATAAAGCCACTCTACAACAACTCATTTTCTCAGACTCATAAGTAAACACCTTTATGTGACACCCCGCCTAATTAAATACCGGGTGATCAGTCCTTTATTAAATTATAATCAAGGCGAACGGTTGGTTCATTCTTAGCATCACCGTCGCAAAAATAACTTTTCCAATTTAAAACACCCTAAATAATTAAGCTAAGTGACCAAACCATTTTTAAGACATCAATTTCCAAATTTAATTTAAAACCAATATTTAAAACCTTACATAATCCATGGTTTAAAAATCACACAACAATCTGACTGGAAAATATAATCCAAGGAATTTAAACATTCAACTAAATAAGTCCAATATTAAAACTTAAAGGAAAAACATTCTGACAATAACCATTCCAAAATGTAAATACTGGAACTAAACAAATAACAATCTCTGATAAAAACAACTGAATAATGGAAAAGGGCAACACATGCCCAACTGGATAAAATAGAGCTAGAATTGGAATCAATAATGACATCGTCTAAACAAGAGACCTGCAACTCCCACCTAAGCTGCAGCACGTTCCATCCAAAGGACCCTATGCAAGACGCCCCTGTGGCTGGGCACCTGTAATATATACATATATATATACAAGAGAGAAGAAAGAATAGGAAGCGGGTCAGAGCCCGATTGTAAAACAGTTTAAAATTTAGTTTAACAAGTATTTAAAATGCTTACCGGCTAATGCAACAATCATATTAGTGCGGCACTCCCTTGAGAAATTCTCACCTCTCTTCTAATGTGCACCCCTATCGCACTAATACTCCCAAACAGTTTAAGTTATCTTAAGTTACTCATAAGATTTCATGCCGACAATTTCTAATGTTAAGAAAATCAATTTTATTTAAAAGCAAACTTCTCACATAACCCTTATTTGATTATAAAGTTTCCCAGTAACGTATCATACTTTTCAAACACTTATTCCCAAGTTGAAATAATTATTCATTTCTTACTTACCATAGTCACAGTAGATAGTTCCCAAATTCAAAGTTCAAATATATATATATCAAATACTCATATAATATATATATTCTACGACACCCCACATAAAATTTATGATGCGGGCATACTCTACTATCCAATCCCCGTATCACTCGTATTAAGGGAAATACTAGTTTGGAATCACTCTCGAACTGTATTAACACAAAACACATACAAATTGAGGCGAAGCATAGTTCCAAGTCACTAAGAGGTCGGCACATACCCTCACGTCTCTTAGGACCGTCTGACTATCGATCCGATAGCCTGTACCAAGGATTCCTATGTTCTACGGTACGAGTCAATATCCCCCATAAAGGTCCCACCGAGATAAGACTCTCCCTGCACAGTAACCTCAGGGACAACAAGTAGCGCGGGCATAATTTTTATATGTATATAGTATATACACAAACACAATTATATATGTATACTACGATTCCCATTTCAAATTTAGGTACACCCACAACCCATACTTATGATAATTATTCTCATTGCACATTACTAGATTATCCCGTATAACGGTTTGTCTCTTTTATTCTTATTTATGGGATTATTCCAACTTACCCCGTAACATTCGTAAATCCCTATCTCCCCAAGTGTAATTTCAGTAGGTATTCATTTATTTTACAACGTAACTTCCTCACGAGTCTCACCCTATAAACACATGTTCCCTTTGTTTCTTAAGTGTAAAATACCTTTGTTAAGGATTAAATCTCTTCTTAGATTAAGGGTTCCATTTTTATAAAGTCCTACTGGTCTTCTTTACCTCCCAAAATATTCTAACGATAATGTCCTAGAATTGCCATTCATTAAGTTGGGATCACCTATTTAAAAAGGGAAATTTTAGCTTTCCAGTAGGGGTCGATCGATTGATGGCAGGTGCTCGATCGATCGATGTGTCGATCGATCGACACTCCTGGTTTGATTGATCGATCAAGCAGGTATGGCGAATTTACAGAATTTCCAGCTACGGGTTTCCTCTTCCAAAATCATTGTTAACGTAAAAATTCTCCATCTACGAGGACCAATCAGAAAAGGACACATGTCATCCTACATGGCACTATTCGACACCCGAGGAGAGTTGGTCGGCATTCGAGGAGAGTTGGTCGGCACCCAAGGAGTGTTAGTCGGCACCCGAGGAGAGTTAGTCAGTACCCAAGGAGAATTAGTCGGCACCCGAGGAGAATCGGTAGGCACCCGAGGAGAGTTAGTCGGCACTCGAGGAGAGTTGGTCGGCATACCAACCGGGAAGATCAAAGGATAACTACACATTTAATGAGCATTAATGTACATTTATACTGTAGATGACAACACATAGCATACCAAGGAATTCAACAATTAGATTCGTTGAATGTAGACATAATGTTTAAATGTCTACATACGATGAATCTCTTTATCTCCCATCACTATAAATACATGTATTCCCTTAGCCAAAAGGGGGGGATCCGAGAACGAAGAAACACCATACACAAGATACACATCCTTTCTCTCTCTACACCCTATGGTGCTATTGTAAACCCCTGGGAATAAAATAACAGTGGACGTAGGCTTTATTCATAGCCGAACCACTTTAAAAATCTTTGTCTCTCATGTGCTTGATTGGATTGTTTTTATCTATTTATCTGTGATCATAAAAATGGGATTCGGTCCAGTTTTTTACATCAACAGATTGGTGCCGTCTGTGGGAACGTGTTACAAGCATTGTTCTCCATCAAAAGCTAAGTTTTTATTTTTTCTACGCATAATCAATTATACATACAACTTTTGATTCAATCATGAATTTTATGTTTATACACATAAATTAATTGTCCAATTTTTATCTGCAAAATATTGCATATCATGATTTTAAAATCATAACTGTTAGATTAATTCTTATTTAGAAATCTGAAAAATAATGGATTTCATAAATCATAACTTTTTGCTTGATTCCCAAGTTTCAATTTTATATCATGGAATAAATATTTTAAATGATTACATATACCAATATATATGACGGTGGTAAGATTTGATAATTGTCATTATAAATTTTATAAGATCTTTGATGTCTATTCAAATTCCCATCATATTTTTAATCAGAGAATGGGAAAAGTTAAAATCAGAACAATTTCTCTCTCTCGATAATCACAATTCTGACCCAGATCTACTTCAAAAGTTCTCATCAATTTGATTCATAAAATATATATATATATTCAGTGTTAGATAATTTTCATCATGAACGTTAAGCATCTATGACTCTTCTTGAAAATGTTCTGGGCAAACACGTTTATGTAATGAGTTACATCAAGGAAAAAGATTTGACATATGTTGATTCACATATTTCACATTTTCTATACGGGAGTAAAAATTCAAAACCATTCTTTTTCCTCTTGGATATTGATCATATTTTCTCTTAGATCTGATGATTTCTATTGGTTATCTCTTAGATCTAAGAATTTTGATTTGTTACGATTTATTAATTCTGATAAAGATTGATTTATTGGTTCGATGATTGATTTTTGGTATAGTTTTCGTAATGATTTTTATCATCCACTGTATATTTTTATCTCCACAAATGGAAAATAGGAAGGAAACCCAAAATAACCCTCTCTCTCATGAAAAACCTTTACCCACTTTCGTAAAGAAGATGAAAAATGAACAGTCACTCAAGAAAGGGCAATGGAGAAACTTTCCCAGGAAGATGAAGAAATTTTGGATTTATTGAATTCATATCAATCTTTTTGACTTCAACCGTCTACAGCAACAAAAATAATGAAACTGGGCGGCATAAAAAAAAATAACCTACAATTCAAGGACGATCATCCACCTCACAACTTGATTCGGTTTCAGATCAACAAAAAATTTAAATCCCAGGATTATATTATTCTCCGATTCCAAGTCTGTCTGCCTTGGGCTCAAAAGTCCCATGAATCTGCAACTACTGTTTAGCATCAATTGTGTGAGGATGACAAATCCAGAAGAAGGTCGTCGGATGAGTATTTCTGCATTTTTGTTGGTCCGAACCATCTATTGTTGGTCGGCGACATCTGGTCATTACCCGACCAAAATTTATTTACCGGACCATCCTTGCTGGTTGGTGGTCATTTGCGAAGAAAACACGAACAACTTCACCAAATTTTCCAATCACGATCAACAAAATCTTCTGGTCGGATGCACCCGATTCTAGTTAGCAGCAGTTATATATTGGTCGGTGGAGGGCTTCACCTAGGTTGAATTGCCTCCCGACCAACTAAACTAGATGAAATTTCATTGTTCGGATACATCTAATGGTGGTATGCAATTGGTTGGTGAACTTATTTGTTAATCGAGAATTTCACCAGACCATTTTTGTTGGTCGGTGGTAAGCTGTGAAGATCCATCAGCAACATTGGAGTAGATCGGCAACACCTCGGTGGTTGTTTCAAAATAAGAACATATGGTCGACATTTACTTTTGATAATAAAGAAATAGTTGGTTAACAACTTAAAAGGCCAAAGTTCGTCGGAAACAAGTTTTAGCCAAAATAAAGGCTTCTTGATCGTATGTACATGGTCGGCATATCAAAACGAAGGCATCCCAACACTAACGCCACAAGATGCTGGTCGGTGTTACCACTGGTCAGAAATGGTTATCACCTATTGACGAGGAATGCTGGAATGGAGGGATGACAAATTTATTTGCCAAGATTATTAATTTTGACAAAGTCAAAATTATTACCATTGCTACCTATTTATTTTTCTCACACTTCTCTAACAAAATAAATGTTTTAAAGTTAAATAAAATATATCCCTGAACTTTATCTTAGAATAAATTTTTCGATCCCATATTTGAGCATTTATTTAAAAAAAAAATTATTTTATAAAAAGCCCAAATCAAAACTTATGACATCTAGTTGATAAAAAAAATGCTCACATTGACACACAATTGGCACAAAACATTTTTTTTCATATTTTGAAATTTTTATTGCCTTATGTCTGAGCTGATACATATTATATGATATTTAGCTAAAAAATTTTGCTAATGATAATTTTTATGAGAATCAATCTCAACAGGTGTTCGAGCAACTTATTAAATGCCACATGTACAAGATTCACCCCCAACAGTTATCCTTTTATACATCAAGAGGAGCTCCACGACTTACTATTTGTTGGTCAATGGCATCTATTTCTACTCGACAGTTCTCATACACTTGGTCGGCATCAAGTCGGCAACAATCCTCCACCGAATTTCAGTTTACCAATTCCAGTCATCAACAAAGAACGGTTGGAAAACTTCTGGCATAGGTCGGCTGTAAAAGGTCGGGGCACCTCATAAGTGTAAGTATGGCTGAATGATTATTGGAGAGCAAGTCGGCAACCAGTACTACAACAATAAACATCACCAGCACCTATTGTATTGGTCCACTATATATAGCTACTCGGAAAAATCAAATGTTGGTCAGAGGCATTTCATTATGATCGGTGATGGATATTATGCATGCAATTTGAGGAGTTCCCGAGCTCCCATTCGTTGATCGACTGCATCTATTTCTACTTGGATGTACCTATTGTTGGTCGGCGTGTATATAGTTGGTCGAGAAAATCAATTGTTGGTCAGCAACATCTCAACCTTGGTCGGAGGCAGTAGAAAGCTAATACCAGAATTGAAAATTGACGATTCCTTTGGTTCTCTCTTTTTGATTTTGACAAAATCACTACTTTGCTGCCAAAGGACAAGACTATCCCCTTATTCTTATCATTATCCTTTATTAATTCAAAATAATAATTTCCTAATTGAAAATTTGCATGGAGAAAAATTAAAATAAAATGCATACTTGGTTATCTTCTAATCCACAGAAACTTTATGTGAAAAATATTTCAAGACCAAAAAATTATATTTGAGCATTTATTGAATTTCAAATAATTCCTAAAGTGATAAATAATTTCTAAAAAACCAATTTATATTTAGTCTTTTACTTAAAATTAAAACGCCTAGCATTTTTATTTGCTCATGAAATACACATGTGGCACAAAAATATTATTTCATATTTTAAAATTTTTATTATTTTATGCTGATACACATCACATATTGTTTGGCTGAATAATTATTCTCATGATAATAATTATTTTCTGTAGTCTCGACAGGTGCTCGGGCAGCTTATTAAAATTCCATAGGGACGAGATTCAATCCTGACGAAAGCTCATCCACAATCGTAAACCTCTGGAAACTATTATTGCTCGACATCAGGCAATTTTGCCTCGACATATCAGCCAACATATATTATTTCATTTTTTGAAATTAATATTTTTATTTCTCAAACATATACTTATCATATATTTATTGGATGATTAAATTATTCTCATGACTAATCAATTCAGCCTACACATATGGTAGAGCAAGATATTAATTTTTACACGTACAAGACTCAACGCCGACGAATGCTCGGAAAATTTCTTCTCTCTATATATATTCAGCTTCGAGGAAGTCTCCATCATCAATATTCCTAAAAATGCCAACTCAGGTTGGTTAGGAAGCAAAAGTATTCCTAAAAAAGCCAACTCGGTTTGGTTAGGAAACAAAAATATTCCTAAAAATGTCAACTCGGTTTGGTTAGGAAACAAAATATTCCTAAAAATGTCAACTTCGGTTGGTTAAGAAGAACAATATTCCTAAAAATGCCAACTTAGGTTGGTTAGGAAACAAAATATTCCTAAAAATGCCAACTTCGGTTGGTTAGGAAGGAAAAATATTCCTAAAAATGCCAACTCATGTTGGTTAGGAAGTAAAACTATTCCTAAAAATGCCAAGTAAGGTTGGTTAGGAAGAAAAATATCTCCCAAAAATGCCAACTAAGGTTGGTTGGGAAGAAAAATATTTTCCAAAAAGTGCTAAAGTTGGTCGAGAAGAAAAAATCCACCAACTCAGGTTTGTTGGGAATCAATCTCCATCAACTCCGGTTGGTCGAACAGCAAATACCAGGTGGAACAAATCTTATTGTCTATCCAAAACAGGGAAATCTGTCAAATAACATACTTTAAGGACGAGAAAGCATTCAAAGATCATATTCCACACTTGGGGGATCTATTAAAAATCCAGTTGTTCATTCGGTGGCATATTCTCATAACATCATGCAGTCGAGCATCAGGTTCAGCTCCGACTAATTATCATTTAGAATTTGTTTTTCTTGCTCAGAAATTATTTTTGATATTGAAGTTCAGGAGGTATATTGAAGTTCAGGAGGCATATTCAGAAGTTCGGGAGGTATATTGAAGTTCAGGAGGTATATTGAAGTTCATGAGGTATTCAGAAGTTCAGGAGGTGCATTCAGAAGTTCAGGAGGCATATTCAGGAGTTATTATGCACATGTTATTGAAGTTCAGAAGTCAAAATTAGCATCTACAGCACTGAGATCTTTGCTACTACTGTCTCGACCAATAATGAAGAAGAAGTTGTATGAAAATGTTTCGAAGTCCACCACTAGCTTGGTACTAATCAGATTAAAGAGTTGGGTTCAAAAGCTAGTATGTTACTCGACAAAGTATTCAGAGGATCATAAATCCGAAGAATCTGGCACGTGAAGTTAGCACTCAGTGGCTTAGCACAGGAGGCAGTTGGTCGGCTAGCAAACCAATCAACACACTTGAAGATTATGACAAGCTACAAGCTGCATACTATGACATGGCTGCATCCGAATTCCCAGGGGTGATACATAGCACACGGAGTTCCTCAAAAGAAAGATTAGCAACCATCGATCAGCCCGCATCATATGTCATCCAGGAGATAATGCACTTTATGTTGAACAAATCAAGAAGGTAGATCAAGAATTTCACAAGCACCGAGCAACACTGCAGAATAAATACTCCATCCTTTCAATTAAACCATTAAGCATGGAGCATTGGGGGCTTCTGTTAACATAAAAATTCTCCATCTACGAGGACCAATCAGAAAAGGACACATGTCATCCTACGTGTCACTATTCGACACCCGAGGAGAGTTGGTCGGCATCCGAGGAGAGTTGTTCGGCGCCCAAGGAGTGTTAGTCGGCACCCGAGGAGAGTTAGTCAGTACCCGAGGAGAATTAGTCGGCACCCGAGGAGAATTGGTAGGCACCCGAGGAGAGTTAGTCGGCACCCGAGGAGAGTTGGTCGGCATGCCAATCAGGAAGATCAAAGGATAACTACGCATTTAATGAGCATTAATGTACATTTATACTGTAGATGACAACACATAGCATACCAAGCAATTCAACAATTAGATTCGTTAAATGTAGACATAATGTATAAATGTCTACATACGATAAATCTCTTTATCTCCCATCACTATAAATACATGTATTCCCTTAGCCAAAAGGGGGGGATCCGAGAACGAAGAAACATCATACACAAGATACACATCCTTTCTCTCTCTACACCCTATGGTGCTATTGTAAACCCCTGGAAATAAAATAACAGTGGACGTAGTCTTTATTCATAGCCGAACCACTTTAAAAATCTTTGTCTCTCATGTGCTTGATTGGATTGTTTTTATCTATTTATCTGTGATCATAAAAATGGGATTCGGTCCAGTTTTTTGCATCAACAATCATAAAAAACAATATATTTGACTTCCAAACACCCAACAATTTATACTACCAGTGTTATATTCTCAAATAAATGGTATTCTACGTAAGACATGCGAATTTTCATCATGAATAACGAATTAAATGGGGAATAATCCATAAAAATATCAAGAACCCTAATATTTTCTTTGTTTAGTTTCTTCCCATTCTTTTACCAGATTTCATACTCCTAATTTATTGCAATTTTTGTGGTTCAATCTCTACATGTGAGTTTGATTTTCAGAATACATCTATTACCCATATATCATGCAATTCAAGTCTCCAAAATAGGTTTTTCTTTCACAAAAACTAGTCCAAAACAATCCTAGGCTAATATTATTGAATCATTAACTGAAATAGAGCAATATAGATACTTGCCTGGGAATTCTTGGTTCAGATTTGTGGAGAGATTGGTGTGGTTTTGATCCTCGTTGCGCGATCTATAGTTTGGCAGCGACGGCAGTGCAAATGGTGGAGTGCTTGGCCTAGAACTCCTTGGAAAGCTTCTCCTCTTCCTTTCCAATGGCCATCTTTAGTTTATGGATGTTATAACCCTAGAAGATGACTTCTATCATCTGATATACTCTTAGAAATTTCCTGGGTTTTCATGCCCAAAAATGTAGAATGTCCAAAACGCACTACCGGGATGTTAATTAGGCCTAAAAACGCCCCGAGACCCAAACTAAACCCTCGGGTACATTATTTTGACTATCTCGACCCTTCCGGACACATTGACGCACTCAAAATGACCATACGGGTGACTTATAATTTATTCACTTTTAATAGTCCGAATTTAATCCCGACACGACACAAGCGCATCCCGATAAATTTCCAAAATTATCAATTTAAATTCTCGTGATAATTTTACTAAATTTAAATACACCTCTTACTTTATTCATAAAGTAACTTACAACAAAATTCCAATAATTACTAACTCTCGTCACGCTAGTAAGTATTTAAATGATTTTCCGAATTAATATTAAATTAATATCTCTAACTAAATTTAATAAATCCCCAAAATTAAAAGTCATAAAAATACGGGGTATTACACTTTACAATATCTAATTGAAAAAGGAAAAGAAAAACTATACCTTTGCATAAGCTTCAGATACTTTGTATGAATATGGAGTTATCAAACAATGTATTTTTAAATTAGATGCAATTTGGAGTTGCTACCAAATCCATCTACCCACAACATGATTTTACCTAAAAATGAAGGTCTGTTTTTTGGTCTTC